>JADBJO010001838.1:78939-318939 GCA_016801955.1 Conus betulinus
GTGTGTGTGTGTGTGTGTGTGTGTAGTGACTCGTGCACTTTATATTATTTGTGGAAATGAATACTCAGAAGATGACTTAGGATCAAGAACAAGGACAATAACATCAAATACAACATATATATGTGCAAGGGCGCACACACACACACACACACACACGCATAATAAGAACAACTCCCCTCCCCCTCCCCACCCCCCCCCCCCCAAGTGCGTGCGCACACGCACACACACACACACACACACTCTCTCTCTCTCTCTCTCTCTCACACACATATATGCAGACACTCATACACCAAGGCTTGCACACTCACGTCCATGAACTCTCTAATTAACACGCCTGCATCACCCTACTGATGAACACACACCAGCGCGCACACACCTACAGTATCGCTGGGGGCCCCGACAGATCAGCACCGACGAAGTTCAAAACAATTCCAAGGCAAATGAAGGTAAGAATAGATCCCTCCCCCTCTCACTCCGGTGTTTGACCGACACCTTGTCAGCCAGATCAGAAACCTGATTTGGCAGATTAGAATACATATACCAGACACATAGGTTCGGAACTTCACTGACCCCCCAAGACTGCCTGTAAATCAGAACAGTGAAAGACGAAGGGACGACCAGAGAGAACGCCTGGTAGCCTCCTGGTACTCTCTTGATCTATCCCAGGAAAAGTGAGTTGAAAACTATGTTTTACATTCTTGAATCTAAGCATTGATTTTATGTATGCCGTGTGGGTTAATATGGTAACTTTGTACAAATACTTAGTGACATTTATCAAACTGATGATTGATCATTCTGTGTAGTAGTTTGCTTGCCATCATTTGGCTGAAGCTCTCTCCTGGTGGTTATGATTCTTTGTTAACAATCTGACCACTATTCTTCGTGTTCACCCTGACTTTGCCAGTATGCAGTTCTATTTGTTAACCTTTAGCACACTGCATTTTTTTCGGGACTTCTTTCCCTTGTCCCTGCATTCTTTTTCAAGGAGCAAAAAATTCGAGCACCTACTTGTTTAAATTTGTTATAACTTTGCTAGTATTGTATGTAGAGACTTGATTTTTTGTGTACTAATAAGGGGATAGCTAAGGAATGTTTTCATGTAATGCATTTTGTTCTGCATGAATGTGTTGACATGAAAAAAAAAAACAACAGAAAAACAAAAACCGGAAATGTGTTCCTTACTTTTATTTACTGTGAGTGGAGTTCTGGGGTGCAGTCTACCTTGTAGTCCACCAGACTGTGGTACCTCTGGAAGCAGGGGTAAGGGCAGAGGGCCACAGCACACTTTCGGCTGACAAACTGGGTCTGGTGGCGCTTCTTTTCACGGTTGGAATAAACAACACAGTCTGGGCGGGAAGGTCTGCCATTGTTCAGTCTCTTAGGGTTGATTACCAGCTGGTGGTCTGTCAATACCAGCCTGTCTGGGGGGGTCTTCTGTCCTCCTGCCTCTCCTGTGGGAGACACCTGACTGGTAGCCCTCAACAGAGAGTGTACAATCCTCAGCCTGAACTTTTCCGCATTGACACGTCGAACACACAGTGCCTTCCAGATCACTAGGGCGTTGCAGAAGCACACTTCGAAAAGGTAGAAGAACACTTTCTTCCACCATTTTGTCGACCTGTGGAGCACCACGTAGTAGTAGGTCATTGCCTTGTCTGCTCTGTCTATTCCTCCCATGTGCTGCGAATATGACTGGACAGCACATGGTTTATCCACGACACGGATGTGGACTTGATGACGTTTGGAGCGCACTTCTTTCCTGTAGGTCTGGGCAGAGTAGACAGTTGTCATCAGGTTCACTGGCCTTTTGTCATACCAAGATATGTACTAGTGTGACTAACTGTGTGTGTATTGGGGGCTGGCCAACACGGGCTTTGCTGTCTTGATGTGATCAGGCACACCCTGGCGGTTGACACGCAGTGTGCCACAAGCTCCTGTCTGGTGTTGAGCCGGGTCTTCAAAAAGTGCAGGTGAGGCAAAAAAAATTGTCCATGTAGACAACATGGCCCTTGTTGTAGAGTGGTTCTGTAAGTGAGGTCACTACTTGATGTGCTACTCCACTGCCCTTGGTGTCTGGACATTTTTCTCGGCCTAAGTACAGCTGCCAGTTGTACATGTAGCCAGTTTTAGCATCCCGCAAGGCCCCAGGCTTTCAAGCCCCACTTGGTATGTTTGGCTGGCATGTAGATGAGAAGACCTGTCCTTCCTTTGAAAGGAATCATGCTCTCATCAATGGAAAGTTCTTTTCTAGGCTGGAAGTGTTTTCTGCCAAAGTGGCACAAGTTTTTCATAAAGTGGATGGATTTTATGTGCCCTATCATGTTCAGAATGTCCTCGGGGTTTGGCAGTAGTGTTGTCTGAGATGCGGAAGGAGGAAAAGATTGCCATGAATCTGTCCCTTGACATATTGTTCCTGAATCCTGGCATTTCGAAGAAATCGTCAGTTGACCAGTAGAGATCAAATGATGAACGTTTGGTAAGGCCAATCAGAAGTAGGATGGATAGAAAAGCCTTCATTTCGTCAAAGCTGACGTCCTTCCAGTTGCTGATGTATGAGTGGGGACCATCGTTTTCCCCACTCTGCTCCTTCACTTGGCTGGCATACTGATTTGTTTCAGTCACTAACAGAGTGATGATTTCGTCTGTCATGAACAAACGAAACAGTTGTCCCTCAGAAATGCCATCAGGGATCTCCTTGGGACCAGAAGTGTCGGAGAAATCTGTGAGCCACGGATGTTGATACCCACTCGGAACATCGTTGTCACATTCACGGTCACCATCACTGGAAAGACTATCATCGTTGTCATCACCACTAGCCACCACTTCACCGTCCAATTCAGCTTGTGTGAAACCTTCAAACTCATCTTCTGAGTCAATATCATAGAAAACTTCTTGAAGTAGTCATTCTAAATCAGCATCCGCCATTTTGTTTGCAGAGAAAATCATGAAAATCGATGCTTACTTTTCAGAAATTCGCTGTCGCGTGTTGAATCAAAGGAAATGCAAATGGCGGACGGAAGAGCAAAGTTTAGCTATGTTTAGAATCAGAAATGACCGCATTTCTATTATTAATAATGGAAGGTGTTCACGAACCGCAAATTTTGAACACCCTTCGCTCGGCGACACATTGCCCCTGCAGATGCTAGGGAAATAATCGGTTTGGCGACACAGTGCACCTACAGTGTGCTAAAGGTTAAGACGATAATTCAATGATAAATTTAGATCAGAAAAAAAAAAAAACAGTATGCCTGTGCTTGGTCAAAAACTGCTAGGCTGATTTATAAATACTGGTGATAGTTGGAATGATTTGTAGTGTATGACTTTAAGTCTACACCACATGTGTACTTGGACCAAGTGTAGCCAAGTTAATGTGATTTAATTCGTAAGAACATGGAACAGTTGTTTGACTGAACCTTTGTAGCATTGTATTACTGTCTCCTACCCTTTTGTAAGCTTAACTCACCATTTAAACAAAAGTGGAGATTGATAGTTATAGTAGAAACTCTACCATAAAGGGTAAATGTGTGAACCTGATAAACCAGCCATCAGTTTCTCACCTACAGACCAAGTTCTCTTTATCGCAGAATTGGGATTGTAGTCACGCTACCAACTGTGGCTAAACCATACTCTATGGAAACACCAGAAACCAGGGGTACACCAGACACCATGGCTACACTTTAAACCAGGGCGACGTCATACTACAGATCTACACAGAAGGAGCAGTCATCAGCCACAGGAGAGATCAACTATCCTCTCGGATACAAGTTAAGATATCAATCCCCCTGGACTCAACTCCATCAGATCCTTACCCTCACTTTATGATGAAACAGTGAGACCCTGTCTATGAGTACCACTTTGGCTACTGCAATGGGTATACGCAAGTGAAGTGGATGTGTAATAAAAGTATGCATTCAGAGTAACTTAGACAGGCCCACTGTATTCCAACTTAAGCGGCTGCACGGAGTGTAAGCAAGTAAAGTACGAGTGAGGTTGGGCCCTTCATTGTTCAATGAGAACTAAATTAAGCCTATAGAACAGACATACATACACTTACCCGTGTGTAAGCAAGTAAAGTTGATGTGTTAAATTGCACTTAACTTGTGTCAGTTCTCTGCTGTCCAATCAAATGTTGAGTGTTTGAACTTCTCTCTCTTCATTCTGTCTCTCGGAGCTAAAAGTACTTTTAAGAATACAGGCCTAAGGAAATTTATCTCAGAGCCACTATGAAGTATTTTTACAAGACCCGGAACAAATATAAATTTCTTTCGATGACTAGTACCAGAAAGTTGCTCCTTCCACCCCTTGTAAGAGAGAGGGTGTTGGCGAAAGGTTAAGATAATTTTCATAGAGAAATTATTCCAAGTCCTTCCCCTAGAGGACCCATCTACCACTCATCCACCTCTCGTCACTGATGGCACTGTTCAAGCTGCCACTGCTTTCATGGCAGATAGACCTTTTCCTGCATTTAAGAGCAATATTCTCAACATGCTTTCTAAAGGTAACATTCAGTCAAAGCCTACACCCAAACAGTGTAGGCTGTCAGTTGATTCAACTGGTATTCCACCAAAGGAAACTGGTGAGGGTACTTGTCCTGATGTCTTGTTGTTGAGAGTGCAGACTAATGTCTGGGCTTTTGTTGGATTGATGGGCGATCCAGTTTCTTGACACAATGAGCAATGTTGTTCAAATGTTGCTGAACAGCTTTCATTCTTTTCTAGAGTATTTTTTGATGTTTTGTTGAACATACCCTCATCTGCTAGTGTCAACACTCAAGCAATTCCGTTTCTGTGTGTGGTCTGAAGCCTTTAGTGTCAAACATTGTATAAAACAGGGGAGAGAGGAGAACCTTGAGATAATCCCTAGAAAGTTTATGAGACTCAGACATCCGTATAAAACAGGGGAGAGAGGAGAACCTTGAGGTAATCCAATAGAAAGTTTATGAGACTCAGACATCCAATCTCCAAATCGTAGAATGACTGTTCATTCCTAAGTGCTGTTGCTATCCATCATGTAGCATGTGCACAAGATGTGTGGTGTCGTGTACACATGTTGTTTTGTGTTTTAAGATTGAACGTCAGCGGTACTGGGGTACTGAGAGAAAAAAAGATCATGTGATTGTTCAGTGTTGTTTTATTGGTAGTGGCCCGGGTTAGTACCGCTTGGAAGTGCTGCGTGCGTTATCTAATTAGATAGAAAATTTTATAATCACTTGCTCTGTGCCAGCTGGGGGAGTCACATGGTCTGTTTGATTACAGCGATTGAAGACCAATGCAAGGCTGATGCATCGTTGAGGTATTTTTGTCATATAATGTTTAACTAGAGAGAAGTGAAATCTTTGGGGAAAAAATTAAAGAAAATATTTGTATTTCAAAAGAAAAGAAAAGAATAAGAACCAGTGTGGTTACACCTGTAACAGTTCTTTATAATAGGTCCGGGAAAAGAAAGGAAAAGTAATATTTAAAGTAAAAACTTGTAAGAAAAGGTTATTGTTTACATCTTCATGTTTAAGTGAGTGAGTCGGTGATTAGTTATTGTAGAACTGCATGTGTGTTCCGAGTGTGTTGACAGATTGCCTGTCTCACGCCGGGCCACAGGTGGGAGGATTGAAGGTGGCTGAGTGCTGGACCTGACCCCAGCCTGGGACGGGTGGCGGACCTCGTCTGCAGTACCTTTCCTCACGGAGGAGGATTCATGTGGATGAAGAATGTCTTTGGCGCATTCTCCTATGTTGATGAGAATGACTCTGGCATATTTCCCCATGTAGATGAGAATGACTCTGGCGCATTCCCCCATAGTGTAATAACTCTACTTTACAACCCCACTGTTGTGAATTGGATTTGATTGTTTTCCTGTGTTGAGGTTATATGCTAATGGTATGATATAGATACGGTGATGATGGTTAGTGATGCAGACCCCATGTTTTATAAACGTGTCAAATGAAGGGGAAACAGTACCTGGTGTTACCTCCTTAGTGGAGCAGAGGTGTGTTTGTATTTATTTGGTGTAACCTCCTGAGTGGAGCGGAGTGTGTTTTCGTATTTATTTGGCATCACTTCCTTAGTGGAGAGGAGGTGTGTTTGTATTTATTTGGTGTTACCTCCTTAGAGGAAAGGTGGTTTGTGTTTATTCTGTGTTGCCTCCCCATTGGAGAGGAGGTGTGGATAAGTTAATTTGGGAATTGTATGTACTAATTATATTTGTTCTCCTGTAGGAGGAAGGGAAGGAAAAAACTAACTTTTCGGTGTTGTGTATTTATTTGACGCACCTTGGGTGAAAGGGGTGATTGCGCACATTTGCGGAGTTTTTGCTTTGGCGGATGTGTGGGCGAGTGTGGCACAACTCCAGGAAGCATAACATTGACTCCATTGTCAAGGAGAAGTTCCATGAGAAGCGAGAACTGGACTTTGTTGTATGCATCTTCCAGGTGTACTGCAACAGCTAGTTTTTCTTCCTTTCTTTGGACTCCTTCGTATACTTCACAGGCAAAAGCAGACCTATTTTCCCAGGTACCTTTACCTGTTCTGTAGCCTCCTTGATTTGATGGGAGGATTCGTTGACTTTGAAGATCTCTTGCAAATTTTCTTGCTATAATTCGTTCCGTGAGCTTTTCTGCTGCATTTTGCATAGTGAATATGCTGTGTAACCATTAGCTGATGATGATCTTTTCCTGGTTTTGGTAAAGCTTTCAAGAGTTGGGCTCTCCCCTCTTCTGAGTGCTGTTTGATATCTGCATACCATACTTTGGAGCACTATCCTTAGTGCATCTAGCAATTGCATCATCTAGTTCAGATGCTGTAATTTCATCATTTATGCCAGTCTGAGATAGGTGTTGGTTTAACTTGGTCAAATATTTTTTCTTTTCCTTGAAATTTCTTTGATCATTCTGTTTCTGAAACATTTAAGCAGAGCCGATCCTTTCTCCAGATTTGTCTTGAGTTTTGTGGCCCCATCAGCATCTAAGATATCTGGGGTTGCATTTGTTTTGTGTTTTCTTTCCAGGCCATTATAAAAGTGCCAGAACTGAGTGAGTGTTGTGTCATAATTAAGTGACAGACAAAACTGTTGCCACTTGGTGGTTTTCTTTCGCTTCTTCAGCTACTCTTTTGAATTGTTCAGTTTTCTGATTCATGTCCATTTTTATTACCTAGATCAGGGCAACATTTTCTTCTTTCTCTCTGCCAAATTCTTACAGCCTTGCGTTTCTCTTTCCAGGCTCCGCCTTGGATTAAGGCTGTGTCAGGCCAATTGACATAGGCTTGAACACCATGGAGAGACATCAAAATGTTGTTATGCTATGCATAGTTATGCGGGGATTGTCTTCAATTGTGACAAGCTCCTAGCATAACATTATCAGTCTCCAAAATCCCCCGAAGTCGGAGTGTGGCTGTCCATGATGCGGGGTAATCAAAAACGGTCACACACGTAATGTTCTCTCATCCCAGCTGATGCATTTGTACCATAGTGTCCAAGTGCTTTGGCGATTTGGAGGATCCCTGGAGTCTTTTAGCCAGGATACGACAACAACAATCCTTCCATGTCAATATTTCACCCAAGGGGTTGAACGATTTCTTTGGTTGTAGCAATGTTTCTTTTGCATCTTCTACTCCTTAATGCTCCTATGATATTCCCCTCATTGTTGTTATATTGTTTTGTTTGTATAACTTTTGATAGCTTCTGTAAACTGAACACATCATGGAAATGGTCACTTCCATGATTAAACTGAAATGTAAACTGAATACAACAGGGAAATCGTCACTTCCATGCCTCAATTCATGTCCAGTGCGGTTTAATTGTAAGATGATTTCCCTCCCCCTTCCGCCCCTCTGCTGCCGCCCCCAGATGTATACCCATACATTTCCCTTACTTTATCTTAGAACAGACATGTCTTTTTTGTCTCTTTTTTTCTAATGTCAGTGAAGACACGTTATCTTATGACTTGAAATATTTTCTACTTGGTCTATGAGACTCCAATTTGCATACTTGTTGCTTACGATTTTTTCTTCATACATACCTGACTTCATATCCTTCTTTGCACGCAATGTTCACAAGCCGGGAGAGGGGCTATGATACATTTTTCTGCTTGCATAGATGAAAATTTTGTAGGCTCTTTCAGATGTTTTTATGTTCTGCAGATGTCAACTGTTCCTTTTTTTCTGGATTCAAGAAACACATTATTGCAGTGCGTTTATTGCTGCTTTTTTCTCTTTAATTGGAAATGGATGGGAATCTGTCTATTGTGTCTGTTAACTGTCATAGCCTCAATACTTAAAAAAAAAAAAAAAAGATGTGTCTTCCATTACCTGTTGTGAAAAAATATTCAATGTAATTTCTGCAAAAAACACTCACTTTGAGGAAAAGATGGAAAAGTATATTTTATTTGTGTTGGGACAATAGGGTTATTTTTCTAGTTACTCTTCAAATGCAAGAGGAGTAGCAGCTATCTTCTTTAAGAACATTTTCTTATTCAAAGTTACACATGTTATCAAGGATGGTTTAAGTAATTATGTTATAGTTCTTGTTGAAACAGAGAAAAGCAGTTTCTGTTTTGTTAATGCATTTGGGCCGAACAGTGACAATCCAGAATTTTTAATAATTTGAAACAAAAAATTGATGGGGATTTTAATCTGATCCTCGACCCTGTGGATAACCCTGAAGCAAGACAGGCTGTTGAAAACATGATTGAAATGTTAGCTTTGAATGATGTCTGGAGAGTTACATCGGGAATGTCTCCGCTTTACCTGGAGAAGAACTAACCCATTTCAACAGGCCAAGCTGGATTTCTTTTTTTTTTTATCTCAGATACAGTTATCTACTATGTAGAGGACGTAGACATGGGTGTGGTTACAGAACAGATCATTTGGCTATTTTCCTGAATTTGAAATTTTACGACAATGTTCTGCTTAAACACTTTTTGGAATATGTAGATGAAATAAATGCCGAAATGAAAAATGTTTGAGAAGAATGCTCAAAGAAATAGTTATGATACTCAAATATCTGAGGACAAGTTAGTCATTTCTAATGATCTTTTTCTGGATTTCTAGTTGATGAAAATAAGATCAGAAGCCATTTTATATGCAACAGCAAAGGAAAAGAAAATTCTTGAAGAAAAACGATTAGAAGAAGACATTCTCAGATTTAAAAAAAAAATGAGAAGAAAAATGAGACCGAGCTTGATGATGGCTGAAGGGGAGGAAGTCAGCAGTTATTTTGTGATCTAGAGAAACAACATTGAAAAAAAAAAAAAAAAGTCTAAAATCATTTATCAACATGCTAATGCGTTGACAAATCACAAAGAAATCCTTAAAAAAGTAGAAATCTTTTATAAATCTCTGTATGCTGGTGCTGCTGTTGTGGATTGTGATATCAAAGATCTAGTTAAAGAAATTCCCTGTTTAAATCATGTTGAAGCTGCAGAATTAGGAGTTGGAGAAATTACTCTAGAGGAAGCAACATCTGTCCTTAACACCATGAAGAAAACAAACAAAAAAAAGTCCTGGTCTGAGGGTTTTAGTGCCAAATTCTTTAATTTCAGGGAGGGGGGGGGGGGGGGGGGGGGGGGGAGAAGATATTGGGGTATTCGTCGTAAGATCACTAAACATAGGTTTTAAAAAATAGGGAGCTTTGGTATGTTCAGAAATAAGGAATAATAACATGTTTTCATAAAGGAGACAAACCCTGGCAGTTCATAAAAAATGGGAGATCAATTTCACTTTTGATCGTAGTTTATAAGATTGGGTTATCTTGTATTACAAATAGAATAAAATGTCTATTGCTTAAGAATATAAGTGAAGATCAAACAGTATTTAAAAAAAGAAACAGATACATGATGATATAAATTTAACACTATATTCTAGTTAGATAATTGTAATCTGCCTGTCCTGTTGTTAAATACAGACTTCGAAAAGGTATTTTATTTGATTAACTGGAATCTTATGTCTAAAGCACAAAAAGCATTTGGTTTCCAAGAACACAAGTACATCACTATATATGTAAATGGGTAAGCACATTTAATTTTAAAAAAAATATAGTCTTGCGTTGTTTTGAATGGCCAAGTATCAGACTGGGTTTGAAATCAAACAAGGTCGTTGATAGGGAGACCCAATTTCCCTGTACTTGTTTGTACTTTGTGCTGAAATCATGGTGAGGGAAAATCAAGGCATTCAGGGAACTAAGATAAATGACACTGACGATAATAATGGTAAAAATGTTTTTAAAATTAGTGTAAGTCATCAGTCTAGTAGCCAACTGCTCTGAATACAGCCAGCGCCGCTACCATCTACTACTCAAGTAACTTCTCCCTTTATCTATACAGGCTCTTGTTAATTCCAGTTCAACTACGCCTTCTTGTGTAAGCCGAATTTCATTGTTGAATTAAAGCGCCCTGAATAAGTCCAACTTTAAACTCCATGACAGCATGGCTCAAGTGATCAAACGATCAGACACACAATTTTGGCCCAATCATTAAATCTTGATAGAATCATACTGTATCCAACTTAAGCTGTACATCCTTACTAAAATGATGTCCAGTAAAAGCTCTCAATATTCCGTCCTTGTCTAAACATTTCTAGACAATTAGCCAGCTTGACAAAGAACAATCTGCATTGTAGTCATTCATTCAAAACCCAGAGTCAATACTGAATGATAAGTTTAATATGATTTCATTATTTTTCCATGCTATTTTGAGACATTTCTATGACTGCCATTTGATGTTTTCACACACAGAATATATTAATAATAATAGCAATAATAATAATTGATGTAACACTTAATCTACTGATAACCCTAAGCCCTTATAAAGTTATTCACACACACACACACACACACACACAATGTCCCCCCTCCCCCCCCCCCACACACACACATACTTGTGCATGCTCGCGTACACACACACACACACACACACACACACACACACACACACGCACATACAGTGCATACTGCATAAACATAATGCACAATCATACGGAACAAATGAAATAAAGCTACGAGTCACTGTCAAAAGTACACTTCCTTGATCTGCACTGTTGCTGTTCAAAACTATCTAACACTTGTAACAGGGGCCAACAGGCTGAGTCGCACTTTATTTTATTTTATTTTATTTTATTTTATTTTTTAACATGCGCGCTGGTGACCTACTCGTTTTTGAGTGCACCAGTCTTTTAGGAAGAAGACGACGAAAGTTACACAGTTACATACATATATATAGCAAAGTCGCTATTCAAACCTGTCTTAGAGAAGTCACATGCATACCTGCACACGATAACAAGCACGACAGAGGCCTCAAAACC
Organism: Conus betulinus; assembly: GCA_016801955.1. NCBI lineage: Eukaryota > Metazoa > Mollusca > Gastropoda > Neogastropoda > Conidae > Conus > Conus betulinus. Next base: position 90,228 of record JADBJO010001838.1, read on the forward strand.
TGTATGCTGTTCGTGGGGTCTTCTGTTTCCATCTTATTGTGCGGCGTCCCCTATCTTCACGGTAGTGCCACTGCCAGCAAGATCGCTCGACTTCTCATTAAACGTTGTGACCTTTGAGTCGCGCGCACACATTCCCACATGGTGAACTTTGAGTCGCGCACACATTCCCACTTGGTGATTGGCTCAAACTTTCCCCTTAGCCACACTGTTTACGATTTTCCCCGTTTAGTGATAAGTGATGGGCCATTGCCACAGCACTAGGCCTACGTTGACTTAACCCATTTCTTGCCAAGAAAATTATCTTTGAAATTTTTGTGATCTTTCTGGTTTTTGCATGTAATTATAACTCCAATAGCATGGATATGTGCATAAAACACGGGGGGAAAAATTCTGAGTGAGTTGAAGTGATTTTCACATTGCACGCTTAAGCGTGCATGGAAACAAGACTATACATGTTCTGTCCATATTAGAATGTACACTTTACACACGAAAAAAACAAATTAGCGCTGATTTTGTTCAAAAACGTCCTTTCTATTGAGTTACCCTACTTGTTTATTGTTTACTCTCTATTGTTATTTTGTCTGTCAAGACGACAAGACCATCAAGTCATCCTGGGATAGAGTGCGAGTGCGTAGATGGCTGGTAAGGCCATGGAAAGACCTATCACAGTACGGACAGAGGATGGTGGCAGCAGTTGGAGATCTGTTGACGTTGGTCTTCCTGATCATCCTGCCCTGCTCAACTGCAGCAATTCGGTTGCCTTCACAGGTCTCTGCACCTTTGCGGACAACTGATCACCACCTGTGTCTGTCTTGGGCAGCCTGCTCCCATGCTGTGTGGCTGGTGTTGAAGGCCTTCAGTGAAGACTTGAGGTTGTCTTTGAAATGCTTTTTCTGGCCTCCTTGAGAGCGTTTGCCTTCTTGTAGTTCGCCGAACAATAGTTTCTCTAGCAGCCGATGGTCTGGCATGTGAACTACGTGACCTGCCCTTTGAAGCTGTGACTGCATCAGGATGGTGAAGATGCTAGGCAGGCCAGCACAAGTGAGGACTTCAGTGTCCAGAACCTTGTCTTGCCATTAATGCCCACGAGTCTTCTGTGGCAGGTGGTGTGGAAATGGTTCAGTTTCCTGGCGTGATGCTGGTAAACATCCATTTTCACAGCCATAAAGCAGAGTGGTGAAGATTATGGCCCAGTATACTTTGATCTTGTCTCAAGGGTGATGCCTGTCCTGCTCCATATGTTCTTGTGGAGTCTGCCAAAAAGCGGCACTAACTTTGGCGAGCCAGGCATTCACCTTATCGTCGATGACAACGTTTCTGGACAGAGTGCTGCCTAGGTAGGTGAACTTGTCCACCCACATTCAGTTGCTGTCCAGTGATGGTGATGACTGGCTCAACGTATGTCTTTCTCGGGGCTGGCTGGTGCATCACTTTTTCGTACCAATTGTCAAGCCAAAGTTGTTGCAAGCAGCAGAGAACTTGTCAACACTGTGTTGCATTGTGGCTTCTGAGACAGCTGTGGCAAAGTGGTCTTAGGGCATAGGCAAGAGCCCGATCAAAACCAACAATTTTCAATTTGAACAAATCTTAAATAAATGTCAGCGAACCGCCCAGAGAAACGTGGACAAACGAGTCACAAGACAACACAACGCGCGTTTTTCGACCTCTTAGGTCTTCCCCAGGTGAAACAAAGACGGACAAAATAACGAAAATGCACTTAGCTTTGATCGCTTCAGATTGCTTCTGAGTTCCGCGCAAGGAAGGCGTTCAACTCAGAAGCAATCTGAAGCGATCAAAGCTAAGTGCATTTTCGTTATTTTGTCCGTCTTTGTTTCACCTGAGGAAGACCTAAGAGGTCGAAACGCGTTGTGTGTTGTCTTGTGACTCGTTTGTCCACGTTTCTCTGGGCGGTTCGCTGACATTTATTTAAGATTTGTTTAGATTTCCGCCTGCAGTCGTTTCACTTTGCAACTAAATTTTCAATTTGATCTTACAAGTGCAGGATGCTCAATCTCATCTTCGTGCCTGCCACTTTGCACAGACCTTTCATGCAGACTAAATCTGCTGGGTATTGCGGATCAATAGAGATAGCAGAGACAGCAAGCAGCCAGCACCAGGTCAGCCAGGCAAACAATCTTGAGACCAGACCAAAATTGATGTTTCTCTTCTCTTTTATGTCAGCAAGGATGGTCAGCAAGCATCTGTCAGCGAGACCCCGTCAGCAAGAACAACCCCGAACACACACACACTCTCCTTTTATACATGCTCGTCGTCAATCGATCTAACGACCAACACTACCACATCACCCTAACAACATAACATCGAAACAAATCTAACGACCAACTCTACAACATCATCCTACCAACATGACATGGAAGCAAAAATAATACTATAACAAACCATCCATAATCTCAGTATAATAGTCTAATTCTAACAACAACTATTAAACGAAACTTTATCAAGTTCCGATGATTTGCTTCCTAAAACAAAATGTAAACAAGTAAATCATCGTAGCAACTAGAACTTAGCAACTGTCACACAAATTAATATTCCCAAATAATTGATTTCTCTTTTTCGTTGATGTTTTCGTTATTAATGTATGATTTATGTTCGACCTAAAAAAAACAACTTAAATGTTTGCTTGTTTCGATGTAACTATATTTACCTATCTTCCATGGAAACATATTCTATTTCGGATCTACAATCTGATCTTTATGATTAAAAAGCGTTTGACGTCATTCGTTTCTTACGAGTGATTTCTCTTGGCTGAAAAAATCGTAAGCAACTTTTCTTCTTCACTTCTCCACATTTGCCCCTTACTCTTGCTTTTCAATGCCCTCATTGAATCGAAAGTTGGGACAGGTGCTAGGATGGGTATATAACTCCAGTTCCTAGTCAATTTCCTATATTAGGAAATCGGAAATGAAATGAGGCAGGGAACAGCAAACAATAAACAGTAAACAAGTGGGGTAGTCTTTGCTCCCATAAAGAAACCTAACACAGAGTAACTTTTATTCAAGACTGGCACAGCCTTTTAAACTTGAATAAAGTCAGACAAATACAAAGACGAACAATCTAATAGTGGGGGAAAAACAAGCGCAGGCCAGCAACTAAATTGTCTTCATAGTAATGACTTGGCAGAACATTGAACTTAAGGAGGGCGGGGGGGGGGGGGGGGGGGGGGGGGGGGGCAGGAGGGGGGAAGATGTTGAAGATGTAAAAACTGGGAACATGAAATTAAGAAAGTATGAAAACTCTTCACTGGCTGCAAAAGGGATTGCGATGGTTCCCTTATGCAGCCAGTGAAGAGTTTTCATACTTTCTTAATTTCATGTTCCCAGTTTTTTACATCTTCAACCTCTGCTGCCCCCCCCCCCCCCCCCCCCCCCCCCCCCCCCTTAAGTTCAATGTTCTGCCAAGTCATTACTATGAAGACAATTTAGTTGCTGGCCTGCGCTTGTTTTTTCCCCCACTATTAGATTGTTCGTCTTTGTATTTGTCTGACTTTATTCAAGTTTAAAAGGCTGTGCCAGTCTTGAATAAAAGTTACTCTGTGTTAGGTTTCTTTATGGGAGCAAAGACTACCCCACTTGTTTACTTCCTATATTAGGGTTACTGCCCCTCCCCAAAAATATAAAGCAAAATTTAATAATATTTAACACACACACACACACACACACACACACACACCCTCGATTATTCAAGGCCTCCTTGAATGAAAAGAATAGAGTATATTTGATACTTGCTATTCTTTTTAAAGAGATTAGGACAATTTGATTGATGTCGCTATTTTTAATAGGCAATATGATAATAAAATATTAATAGAAGGGGAAAATCCCGATTAATCACGTGACATGACGTCTTTTCATTCGGCTTTGCGTTGTTGTTAAAACAAGGCAAATCAGAAGAAAGAACAAAATGAAGGCACTGATTAAAACTGCGTTATTTTATAAATAAGGCGAGTTTGAATCAGGGGAATGGGTTATGAATTACAACTGAAGGCATTGATTCAAACTGCGTTATTTCATGAATAAGGCGAGTTTGAATCAAGGGGAAGAGAAGGGATAGTTTAACAAAAGGAGCTTTTACAACTTACGATCATTTCAGGGGAAGATTTGATTCTAGTGCGTTATTTCATGAATAAGGCACTGAGAATCAAAACAGGAACAGGGAGAAGGAATTTATTTCTTTCTCAGCATTCTGTAGCCAAACTACACACGAGAGATGAAAAAACATATTTATATATTTCCATGGAAGATTTGTTAAATAGACATCGTCACTAAAAAAAATTAAACTTTTAGCAAAAAATAACTTTAAAAAATATATATATAGTAAAGTGGTTCTTGCTGAGGTTGTTGTTCTTGCTGACTTTTTCCTTTTTCTTTCTCCAAATGTCTCTTTTTCTGCTTATAAAAGAGAAATGCCTAACTTTTCTAATTCTAATCTTGCTGACTTTTTCTTTCTCCAAACGTCTCTTCTCTGGGGAATGCCTAACTTTCTACTCCTAACCACCGTTTTTAAACAAAAATGACTGAATTTTCAGAACAAACTTTTCTTGGTTTGCTGGCAAGTCTTTGGGATCTTCTAGGAAGTGGAACTGGTGTAGGCAGTAGAACTGGTTTCTTCTTTTCAGGAGTCTGGGGAATGTTCATCATTATGAAGTCTTCCTCAGAGTCGCTGTTGGAGTCTTCTCCCGTGTAGGAGGGGGTATTGGGTCTTTGTCCTCGTCTTCCGAGTGTTCCTCTGGGTTTGTGACTGGCAGCAGGTCCTTCCTGTTGACCGTGCGGTCGATTCCTCCAGCCAGTGGTTGTACCATGTAGGCGTCATTGTCATAGGGCCGCGTGATGACCTAGAATAGTTGAGGCTTCCAGGCATCTTGCAACTTCCCTCTCTCCCGGTTGTGAAGGCAGACCAGGTCCCCTTCAGACAGGACGGAGGGAGACATATTCCGTCTGGCTTTGTCTCTCCTGGCAGCGATTTTCTGGGACTGTTGGCGTGCCTTGCTGTAGGCGTCTCTCAGGCGAGCCTGGTGAAGACTGACCCAGGAGTCGAGTTGAACTGGCTGGTTGTCGTTGCCCCAAGACGTCATCGACTGGGAGCCTTGTGTGTTGCCCGAATAGTAGGAAATGTGGTGCGAAACCCGTAGTCGCGTGGGGCGTGTTATTGTAGGCCTGGACCAGTTCCGGCAGGTGGACAGGCCAATTCCCGTTTCTCTTCATGGGTGAGGGAACGAAGGAGCTTGAACATGGAGCGGCTGAACCTCTCACATTGCCCGTTGCCCTGGGGATGGTAGGGGGTCGTGTGGTCTTCTTAATGTTGTACATCGTGCAGAGCTCGGCGATCAGGTTGGACTCGAAGTTTCGCCCTTGGTCGCTGTGGATACGTTCTGGAACTCCGTACTTCAGGAACCATTCTTTGATTAGAGCTTTGGCCACAGTGGAGGCTTCTTGGTTGGTGGTGGGTACCGCTTGTGTGAACTTGGAAAAAACGTCTGTCATAATCAGGACGTTTTCTCGGCCGTCGCTGGCAGCTTCTAACTTGGTGAAGTCTATGGCCAAGACTTCTAACGGTCGCGATGCTTGAAGGTGTCCTGACGTGGTGACAGTCTTGGGATGTTGCCCCAGGGTGCATCTCTGGCAGTTGGAGATGTGGCGTCCCACGTCCCCGTGCATGCCGGCCAGTACGCTCGTGTGCGCAGGAGCCCCATGGTGCAGTTGATTCCCTGGTGGCCCAGGTCGTCGTGAAGGAGGTCAGGACTTCTTCTTTCATTGTGCTGGGCAGGACCAGTTGTCGGCAGGGCCCGTGTTGCAGATCTTCGACCTTCCTGTAGAGGATCCCGTCTTCCAAGAAGAGTCGTGGCTGCTGCTGGTAAAGAGTTTGAAGATCTCGGTTTCCTTTTGTGGGGGGTTCTTTCGGCCATACTGCCAGGACTGGGGCGATGACTGGATCTCGTGCTTGCTCTGCTCGTACTTCAGCCAGCGTCTTCTTCAGCATGAGGGGGTGTTGCTCCGGTGTAGGCGTGACTCTGCAGTCCGTCTCTTGGATGGTAGCAATCTGGGGTGGGACAGGGGTAGCAGTGGGCTTCATCTTCCGTGGTGGGGGTAGTCTGGAAAGGGCGTCGGCAGGATTTGTCTTGCCAGGCCGGTACTTGATTTCAAAGTCGAACTGGGCTAATTGGGCAGCCCAGCGTTGCTCTAAGGCGCCCAGGGAAGCTGTCTTGAAGTGGGCCACGGGATTGTTGTCGGTGTAGACGACGAACTTGGAGCCCAAGAGGTAGTCTCTGAATTTTTCGGTGACAGCCCACTTCATGGCGAGGAATTCTAGCTTCATGCTAGAGTAGTTGGCCTGATTCTTTTCTGTTGGACGTAGCCTTCTGCTTGCATAGGCCAGGACCTGGCGTTGCCCATCTTGATCTTGAGAGAGAATGGCGCCCAGTCCGTCGTGGCTGGCGTCAGTCTCCAGGATGAAAGGCTTGGTGAAATCTGCGTAGCCCAGGACAGGTGCTGAAGTCATGGCGGTCTCCAGTCTTCTGAAAGCTGCCTCATGGTGTTGGGCCCAGCGTGTGGTGATGTTGGCGTCTTTCTTCTTGCTTTTGTCGCTGGAGACCAAATCATGGGGGGGACTGGCTATCTTGGCAAAATCTCTGATGAACCACCGGTAGTAGCTGGCGAAACCCAGGAAACTGCGGAGCTCAGAGGTTGTAGTGGGGACTGGCCATTCCTTGGCAACCCGTACCTGGAGTCTTCACAGGAGACCCCCTCAGCAGAGATGGTGTGGCCCAGGTAGATGACTTGGCGTCGCAGGAATTGACATTTGTCGCCCTCAACTTGAGTCCCGTTTCTTTGATTCTTTGGAGCAGGCGTTCCAGGTGTTCCAGGTGTTCTTCAAAGGTCTTGGAGTAGATCAGGAGGTCGTCGATATAGACCAAGAGGAACTGGAACATGAAATCGGACATCGTAGACTGCATCAGTCACTGAAACGTGGCTGGTGCCGTGCAGAGGCCCATTGGCATTCTGGTATATTCAAAGAGGCCCACTGGAGTGGTGAATGCCGTCTTGTGTTGATCGTCTGGGTGCATGGCTATCTGGTGGAAGCTGGAGCCAAGGTCAAGGGTGGAAAAATATTGTGACCCGACCAGAGCGTCGAAAGACTCTTGAATTCTGGGCAGAGGGAAGGCATCTCTGATGGTTTTGGAGTTCAACTTGCAGTAGTGACGACGCAAAGTTGGATGGACCCGTCTTTCTCCCGGATGATGACAATTGGTGCGGCGTAGGGGCTGTAACTCTCAGTGATGATGCCCTTCTTCAGCAGTTATTTCAGGTGACTCTGAGTTTCTTCAAATTGACGGGGAGGAATTCTACGATATGGTTGAGCCACTGACTTTTCATCTGTAGTCTTCAACTGATGTGTCACTGCATCAGTGTAGCCCAGGTCTGTAGGGTCAGTCATGAAGGCGTCGGAGTAGTACTTTTCAAGGAGGTTCTGTAGCTTCTTTTTTTCTGCCTGTTGGTGCCATCGAAGTCTGGAGGAAGGATGTTGGACTTTCTCTTGTTTTGCTGCTTGCCTCTGTCTTCTCTCTTTCTTCTTCTTCAGCAGTGACTTCTGATACGAGGAGTTCGTTGACGTTGAGCTGGATCAAAGGCCCTTTTTCATGCGTGTTGACAGCTTCTAGGACAGCTACTGGAGTTCTGGCAGGCAGGATTTTGTCCTCATGTGTCAGGTTTGCCATCCTGACGTAGCATGACTGCCAGTGGTTGTCGAGCAAAGTGGGGACGAGTAGCAGGCCTTGGGGAAGTGGTTGCATCAATGGTGAAGCCATCAGGGATATGTAGTCAGTCTTCGGGCTTGAGACTTTCATTGTCGCAATAGAAAAGGCAGGTATGTGTTGAGGGAGATCGTACGAGTGATGCCCTTGGTAGACATCTTCTTCTTCTTCTTGATTTCTTGAGCTAAGAGTTGAAGTGTAGGAGGAAGGTTTGAAGCGTTGTTCAGGCAGGGTTCCAAAACGTTCATCCCCAGCAGTACTGGGACTCGTTCCTTCTTCTCCCTCATAAACGGTTCCATAGGCGTTTTGACTACGAAGACCGGGGGTGTTTGGGCAGAGGGAATTGAAGACTCGTATGTCGACCAAGTAGATGGCGGAGTAGGGCACCTCTGCCCCATTCACTGCTCGTATTTTGACGAGGCCATCTTCTTATCGAAGATTCTTGAGGTTTCTTGCGGCCCCAAGCTTCTGTGGCAGTCATTACTTTGCTGCCTGTGTCCATGAGAGCCTGTGTCGTCCTGCCGTTAATCTTGATTTCAGTCGTCGGACATCTTCCGGCGAGGTTGGTCTTTTTGTTTCTTCCTTTGATGCGCAGCCTTTTGCTGCGAACTTGACTTCTTCTATTGTTGGTGACTGCTTCTTCTTCCTAACCCCTGCTGCCTGGTTTTCCATAACAGTGGGGGTTACTTGTTTCCCTGCATTCTGTAGTCCTGTTGATTTTGTCTTTGCTGTCATTGGAGATACTGCTGTCTTGCTCGGCAGTTTGCTTGGACATGCCCCTTGCGCTGGCACCACCAGTATGTCCATGCAGACTGGGAAACTTGCTGGTGGGTGAAAGAAGGCTGATGGAGATGCATTCTAGGAGGGGACGTTGCTGGCTGCTGCCGACTTCTGGGGCCATTGGCGTGCTGCTCCTCCATGCTGCAATGCAGGTGATGCTTGAGGGCTTCCGTCTCCAGAGTCAGCGCCAATATCTTCTCCAGCCGCTGCAGCATGTCGGGGCCCAGTGATGTCTGTTCGATGGCATTCTCGGCGATGGAGTCTTCCCGTATCCATTGTTGTGCTTCCTTTGTCACTTCTATGAAGGTAGCTCGGGGGTGTTCCCTTGTAAACCGCTTCATGTCCCTCTTCAAGGATGCCGGGTGCAGACTGTTGACAAAGGTGTCCCGAAGTAATGTTGGCTCGAGAGGCGCGTCAGGATTCGCCTCGTATATCTTGACCCATAGCATGCGGAGTGTAGATGTGTATTCACCTATAGACTCGCCCCTACCAAGCTGTCGCCTGAAGAAGGTCGCCGTCAGTGTGGGTGATCTTTTTGTTCCCCCCATTCTTGTTCAAGGATCTTGATGATCTTCTCAGCTGAGTTGATCTCTCCAGCGTTCCGTGTCAGGATTTCTTGCTTGGCTCGTCCGTCAAGTGAGTTAAGAAGCCAGCTTGCCGCTAGCGGTCTGGAATGGGCTGAAGTTGCAGGATGAGGCGCACCTCTCTGGCGAAGTCCTCCATGTCGCCATCGCCTGAAAATTTACGCAGCTTGTAGAGTCTGCAGGGGTTGCTGTGTTGTTGGAACTGGTCGCCAGCATCAGTGTGTTGATCTTGGGGTTTGGCCAATGGTCATCATCTCTTCAATTATGTCCATAATCTGAAACTGGTCTGGACCGCAGCCGGCTTACTGAGTCTGGTCTGCTGTCAATATAGGCTTACCTCTATATTATGATGCACAATCCCACTTCTGACCAAAAATCTGTGGCAAAGTGGTCTTAAGGCATAGGCAAGAGCCCGATCGAAACCAATGATTTTCAATTTGATCTTACAAGTGCAGGATGCTCAATCTCATCTTCGTGCCTGCCACTTTGCACAGACCTTTCATGCAGACTAAATCTGCTGGGTATTGCGGATCAATAGAGATAGCAGAGACAGCAAGCAGCCAGCGCTCAGGTCAGCCAGGCAAACAATCTTGAGACCAGACCAAAATTGATGTTTCTCTTCTCTTTTATGTCAGCAAGGATGGTCAGCAAGCATCTGTCAGCGAGACCCCGTCAGCAAGAACAACCCCGAACACACACACACACACACACACTCTCCTTTTATACATGCTCGTTGTCAATCGATCTAATAACCAACACTACCACATCACCCTAACAACATAACATCGAAACAAACCTAACGACCAACTCTACAACATCATCCTACCAACATGACATGGAAGCAAAAATAATACTATAACAAACTATCGATAAACTCAGTATAATAGTCTAATTCCAAACAACAGCTATTAAATGAAACTTTATCAAGTTCCAGATGATTTGTTTTCCTAAACAAAATGTAAACAAGTAAATCATCGTAGCAACTAGACCTTAGCAACTGTCACAAAATTAATATTCCCAAATAACTGATTTCTCTTTTTCGTTGATGTTTTCGTTATTAATGTATGATTTATGTTCGACCTAAAACAACTTAAATGTTTGCTTGTTTCGATGCAACTTATGTTTACCTATCTTCCATGGAAACATATTCTATTTCGGATCTACAATCTGATCTTTATGATTAAAGAGCGTTTGACGTCATTCGTTTCTTTACGAGTGATTTCTCTGGGCTGAAAAAATCGTACGCAACTTTTTTCTTCACTTCTCCACACAGCGTTGAGGGCACAGTTATCTGCAAAGAGGAAGTCACTGACAGTGTCTTTCGAGACCTTGGTTTTTGCTTGAAGTCTCCTGAGACTGAAGACTGATCCATCTGTGTGGTACCTGATGACAATGCCTATCTCCACGTCACTGAATGCGTTGGTCAACATCGCCGAGAACATGAGGCTGAAACAGGTTGGAGTAAGAAACACAACCCTGCTTCACTCCATTTGAGACTGGGAACGGTTCAGATGTCTCGCCGTTGTCTTGGACTCTGGCCAGCATGCAGTCGTGAAGTTGGCATAAGATGGCAATGAACATTCTGGGGCATCCGTACTTCATCATAATTCTCCAAAGCCTCTCCCTACTAACAGTGTCAAAGGCTTTGGCCAGATCAACATGGGTAGAGTACAGGTTGACATTCTGTTCCTGAAACTTTTCTTGAAGCTGTCTGGCAGCAAACACCATGTTAATGGTCCTGCATTCTTTCCAGAAGCCACACTGACTCTCAGGTAGGAGGCCTTGCTCAAGATGTGTGATGAGCTGGTTGAGAAGAACTCTAGCCAGGATCTTGCCTGCAATGGATAGCAGGGAGATTCCATGATAGTTATCGCAGACCTGACAGTTTCCTTTTCATTAATAGAGATGAACAATGAAGCATCTTCAAGGTCTTGAGGAACTGTCTGGTGCTGCCATATGATCTGAAGGAACTGATGGCGTTTCTTCACCAGAACCCCCCACCACCCTCTTTGTAGACTTTTGTTGGGATTGTGTCTGAACCACTTCTCTCAAGCCATTATAGAAGTTTTTTCATGTCATTCCTGTCTGCAAAGACTCTCATCACCTTGTTGCTCAGCCAGGAGTCTTGCATGTGGCGCAGCTTTTGCTGGATGTTTCTACAGATGTCTCTCAGTGCGTCGTTCTTTGCTGTTGACTGTGGGTCATCGATGTGCACTTTGAAAGCATGATGTTTTTTCCTCTTGAAGCTGCTGGATTTCAGTGCAGTTCTCGTCGAACCAGTCCTTGTGCATCCTGGCTGTGGGTCCCAGACACTCCATGGCTGTGCTGTACACCGTCTCACAAAGTGCAGTCCAAGCTGCTTCCACATTGTGGTCATTCAGTATGGTGGACTCCAAGCGGGTTTCCAGGGTGTCAACAAAGGGCTGCTTCATATCAGCGACCTTGAGCTTGTTGACAATCAGACGTTTTGATGGATTTATGCCTTGAGGACGTCTCTTGGGCTGGACATGAAGTCTGAGCTTGGAGACGATGAGGCAGTGATCTATCCAGCACTTCGCACTGCACATGGCCTTCATGACCTGCATGCCACCCCACCTGTCCCTCTTCCTCACGTCTCTCATCTGGTCCACGCCCACTCCAAAAGAAGGTGTAGCCTGCGCCTCGTTCACAGAGTTCACCCTACCCAGCCAGCTTGGTCTCACTCTCCCCATGGAGAATAAGACCATACATGTTCTGTCCATACTAGAATGTACACTTTACACACGAAAAAAATAGCAGTGGTTTTGTTCAACAACGTCCTCTCTATTATTTATTGACACTCTGTCATTGTTTTCTAACAATAAATCACTGGTAAATAAATAAGGTAAATCAAAATCAAAATAGCACTTCAGTCCCAGTGCAGACAAATCCAGTATGATAAATATTCGTTAGTAAACACAATCGCTCTGATTTTGTTCAACATCGTCCTCTCTTTTATTTATTGACACTGTCAATGTTTTTGAACAATAAATCACTGGTAAACAAGGTAAATCAAAATGAAAATAAGCATCCGAGTCCCAGTGCAGACAAATCCAGTATGATAATCGTTTGTTAGTAGGCATCAAGCAAATCTATTAGTTTTCTCATGTGCACGTGTACACACAACAGACACACGCGTGCACACACACGCGCGCGCGCGCGCGCGCACACACACACACACACACACACACACACACACACACACACAAAAATAACACCCTGACACACAGTATTGCAAAAATTGGCAGTTCAGTGGCTTTCAAATAAATGGACACTATACTGGATGCTGTGGAAGGCATTGAAGCACTGGTTTTGCACACCAACTCTGCATTTGAGGCAGTTTCTGAATGTTCTTGTGGTACAGTGCGCAACGCTTTGTTGTGGGTGAAGCAACTGCAAAATGTCCAATACCATCAAACCGAACTTCATTTGGCACTCTTTGGACAGCAGGCAGGGCTTGTTGAGCAGGGTTTCTTGGCAGGACAATGGCAGCATGTCTCATCAGGTAGACCTTCACGACACGCCTCCTGAAGGAAAGGAGATCCAGAGGTTCAGCGTCATAAGCAGACGCTCTGAACAACCACCAAGCATTCTGTATGCAATCTCCACTGTATTGACCAAACGCAGCCACCACCACTTCTTTGTTTGATGGAAATGAGATACTTGTTAATATTCTGGTCTGCCCTGTTGACTCCTCCTAGTGTTGTGTTGTAGATCCTGACAAGATGTGGCTGTTGAATGTTGACAAAAGGAAATTTTCATTCTAAAATTACGTTTTTAATCTAACATACTTACTGTGGCTCACTAATGCAATAAGTGGCAGCAATTTGCCATCCCTGCCTTGTATACAATAAAGTCCGTATGGACAACAAAACCCCTGAAAGGGCCTCGTGCCTTGTGCATGCTCAGATCAGTCCTCTTTTCGAGGTATAAAAACCCCTGACTGAGACTCCTGATCATCAAGATGTAGACATATGTCTGCAGGAACCTTGTCCTTAAGGGACTCAGGCCGATAGGACGTAAATCTCACCCTTAACAGTAACAGTAACTCCTGATCATTCTTCCTCTCACTTCTATTCTCGCCCCGGACGATGAAGACCGCTCTCTCTGTCCGGTGCACGCTGTGCGGGAGTAGAGAAACGCACTCCTGATGGAACCAGGAAGGCAGGGAGGTTGGGAGGGCCTCTGCATGAGCCAAAGTAAGTATGTTAGATTAAACTTAATTTTGGAATGAAAATTTCCTTTTAATTACACATACTATACTTGGCTCACTAATGCAGAGTAGTAGCATTACCTGGAAGGAGGGCTCACCTGGTTACCGTCTGGAGGAGCAATAAGAACGGAGTGTGGCGGAGATGGGGTGTTGAGCCACCACAGCTGATGCAATGCCCCTAGACTCATCATCACGCAGACGAGAAACGTCGCGCAGGTAGAATAGGATGAAGGTGCCAGGGGAACGCCAATATGCGGCATCTAACACACTCTGAATGCTGGCATTATGGGTTACTGCCAGTGAAGACGCCCATGCCCTAATCTCATGAGGTCTTGGTGAAAAAACAGCCAAATCCCTTCAGGTCTCGCATACGAGAGATTGAAGAGCGTCTGATGTCCTCCTTATAACCTTCGTTGTAAGAGAGAAACAGGTGGCGCTGTTTGGAGCGAGATTTCGTGCGTTTCCTCTACTCCCGCACAGCGTGCACCGGACAGAGAGAGCGGTCTTCATCGTCCGGGGCGAGAATAGAAGTGAGAGGAAGAATGGAGAAAGGAAAAGGCTGCCGAGAAAAGAGGAATGATCTGAGCATGCGCAAGGCACGAGGCCCTTTCAGGGGTTTTGTTGTCCGTACGGACTTTATTGTATACGAGGCAGGGATAGCAAAATGACTGCCGCTTATTGCATTAGTGAGCCACGGTGTAGTATGTGTAATGAAACTGGCGTTGTGCTGCTGACCATCATTGAACTTGGGCGAGTGGCATGACATGATCTCTGTTTGTTGCGATGGTAACCACATTGTTGTCATTCCTTTACACCATCAGCACGTTACTGTGCCTGTCATGTTGGAAGTGAAGAGTTCCTGGGGTCTTTTGCAAATCAAGCTGCATCTCTAAGTGGACAGTTGCGCACTCTGTTTCCCTGATGGGTTCCAGTTGCCCCAAATCCATTGGCAGCTAACTCAGTCAGCAGTGGCAGTGATGTAAAACAAAAAGTGAAATGTCAAGTGGAGCAGATGCTTGGGAAGCTCAGACATCAAATCCATCACCACTGTCCCTCCAAGACCCAAATGGCCATAATTCTGTCCCATGCGAGCACCATTATATGGTTCAAACTGAACAATGTATCCTGTCAGATCAAAGAGACTTCACAGTCCTCTCGTTCCCATGCACGCCTGAAGAGTGCATGGAGGTAATATCTTATTTCTGTTCAAAGTTGCATTGAAACTTTCACTGCCACAAATATCATTTCTTACAGGTCCATTGACATTGAACTATCCAACAATGTGATAATCAAGTAAATAATGGCTTCAGTAATCAAATGACACTCACTGACTTTCATCTCAAGATTTTGTGGCCGTCTTTTTGAAGTTACTCGCAAATGACTCCACTGTCAAAAAGAATTCATGGCTGGGATGAAAAAAAAATCACTTGAGAGAAAGGGTTGGGAAACTATCAGCAATGTCTTAAAACCAAAACCGATGCAGTTCATTATTTGGCTATCAAAATAAGCATGCATGGGAAGAAATGGGTTAATCAACATTAGTACTAATATAGGAACTGATTCAAGCTTGCTCCAGGTGATGTATCTCATTTTCAAGGCTGTACTAAAGGTTTGAAGTTAGCATGCTGCATTCTAATTGATTGTCAACTGATCATCAAAATGAACAAAGTAAGTGCGAAAATTTGCAAATGTGTCCAGGAGATCTTTGAATGTGTCAGTAGATGGTGCTGTTTTAATGAGTGTCAATTCAGCAATCATAATCTGTCATGATAGTTCATACCATTACATCATTTGACCATTTTGGTCGTCCTTCTTTGCACACGTTGTATGCCTTACATTCTGTCTTTATTGGTCATGGTGCCTTGTAGTCTTCAACAGTGGTTATTGTTCTTTTGAATATATATATTTACTTATGATAAAAAATTGTTTCATCATCTGGGTGATTATCAACGCTTTTAAAGATTTGTTTATATCATCCTCCAGGACAATTATCAACGCTTCTAAAGATTTGTTTACATCATCCTCCAGGACAATAAACCAATCTGTTTTTTCCTTTATTCAGAGTGAACTTATATTTTCCTCTGTGTACACCTTTCAAAATTGCTATTTTCCAATATACAGTTACAATAACAAAACACACTTCACTTTCTACTCGTTCTTGGTACTACCCACAGCAAATTTCTCTCTCTCTACCCACAGCTCTATTCTCTCTCTCTCTCTCTCTCTCTCATGTTTTCTGTCTGTAACACATGCAAACGTTCACACAGAGATGCATACATACGCCTGCATCACACAAAAACAATACGCACACACACTTACATGCACACGCCTGTACGAATCACATGCACACACACACACACACACACACACACACACGTGATGTCACTATAGAGCAGTACTCCCGCTTCACTGCCCTTGCTCTCTCCCCTCCTCCCTCGCTTATCTAGTTGTGCATGTAATCTCTCGTGGTTGGGACGAGGGCCCTTGCTACTTCAAAGACGCCGACAACATCCTTTGTCACGTTCATACGGCCTTGATAGTGTTATGATACTATTTTTTATTCCGTGTTGTTTTGGTTTCGTTTTAGAACACGGAAGTGCGACGTAATCGGCACACGTTTTAAAGTTGCGTCATCGCGATCGCGTCATCGTCCGCGACTTACTCTAGCACGGTAACAAGATGGCAAGGCGACAAGTTGAAATTAAAGATTTTCGATTGGTTAAAAACATATTGTATTGCGCTCACTTGGGGATCTAAATTGTCGTTGGCCAAACGTCACAGGGATATCGACTGTCGACCTAGTGGTTGACTGTAGGGAGTCTCTGAGACTCCACCTAAATTGATCCACCTACCTAAATTGATCCACCCACCTGTTGTGGAACTCCACCTAATTTATCCTTCGACCTATTTTGATCCTTCATTCCATTCACCTCATCGATCCCTACCCTCGAAGAAATTCTTCAAACTCATCAAGCAAACATCGAATATATATTATCCGAATGTGATTCTTGTATTGACGTTAAAATCATCGGACTAGTAACCAGACCGTACGGCAGTGCTGTAAGCCGTGTGCTAATATTCGTTTTTGTGCCGATATATTGTGTTTATTAATTATATCGGTGCTTCAGAAGGAAACGAAGAGGACAGATAATAATTGTGTTTTGTGCCAGTATATTTTATTTGTAATTATATCGGTGCTCAAGAAGAAAATGGAGAAGTCAAGTTTATCATCATCTGAAGACGTTCAGCGAACAAACGATTCGACAGGAAGATCATCGAAGCGCATTGACTATATTATTAACTGTACAACAACGAATGTGTATGTGATAGTAGAACGGCAAAACTGTAAAGTAACGTGGACAGTGCTTAAAGAATTTCAGTGTGGATAACGGAGATTTCAAGGCACGGTGACCACGACAACGGGCTTCGAAGAACAGATAAGCAGGGAGAGAATGTGTCAAGAAAATTATGCAGCACACACGTACATAGATACATTGTAAATTTGTAAGTGGCGTGAATGAAACGCGCGCAATTTTGTGATTTTATTTATTTCAAATCATTGTCGGCGTATTTGTAAATTCATCATCACTCATTTTCGTCAAATCATCCTACTCTCATCCACACGACGTTCATAATCATATCATTCATCGTTAGATTAATAAAATTTCCTTTTTATTTAATTGAATTGTATCCATCCTTGTGAGTGTCTCCAAGCTGAGAGAGAGAGAGACTTGTGGGAGAAAACATATTCACCCCATATACACCACATCCCCACAAGGACCGCGACATCCTTCCTTCCCTTTTCTCTCCCCCCCCCCTCCACCCCTCCCATGCCATCGCATGATCCACCCATGCATGATGCAGTTACATGAAGTGGCAAGATATCCATTTTGCCCACATCTGGACAGGTGGGGATAAAGTGGCTTTGTTAATTCACATAAAGGCTAAAAGTGCTGCAAACGTCTAAGAGATTGTGTTCTCAAATCATCTACACATTTATCTAACCCTACAGGTGGTGGGAGATGACTGTCCCATTCCAGATCAACGTCCCCTCTGATTACTAACCCCCCCCCCCCCCCTTTTTTTTTTTTTTTCGCAGTGGTTTTTTTGGTCGTCATGTTTCTCTGACAGCCTGTCAATCAGACAGGCATTACCGACGGGATGTGTAGCATAGTACACAACAAGATGCAAAGCATATAAACGTACTCCCAGTTTATCCTGAATACGTGTGATATATTCCATAAAGAGGGAAAAAACCGTCTTGGGCTGATGTAACCATTAGTAATGGCTGTTCTGGTAAACATTGGCCATCATCTGTGACCTCTAATAAACATATTTACAAATTTTCAGGTAGATCGCCTAAGAATTTTCTGAGATTTTCCATCATGAAGAAAACCATTATGGGCCGTTAGTAACGGCTATAACGGTAAACTTAAACATCGAGCATCATCCGTGACCCATAATGAACATACCAACAAATTTTCAGAAATATCAGCCACGTACTTTCTGAGATATTCCATGAAGAAAAAAACGTTAGTAACAGCTATAACGGTAAACTAAAACATCGGGCATCATCCGTGACCCATAATGAACATACCTACAAATTTTCTGAAAGATCGGCCACATACTTCCCGAGATATCCACAAAAAAGAAAAACCGTTATGGGTCGTTATAGCCGTTAGTAACGGCCATAATGGTAAACTAAAACGTCGGCATCATCCGAGACCCATAATGAACATACCTACAAATTCTCAGAAAGATCGGCCAAGTACTTTCTAAAGTATTCAATACGGCAGAAAAACTGTTAAAGCCGTTAGTAACGGTCATAACGGTAAACTAAAACATCGGGCATCATCCGTAACCCATAGTGAACATACCTGCTAATTTTCAGAAAGATCGGCCACGTACTTTCTGAAATATTCTATAAAGAAGAAAAACCATAACAGCCCATTACAGCCATTAGTAACGGCTATAGCGGTAAACTATAACATTGGGGCATTATTCGTGACCCATAATAAACATACCTGCTAATTTTCACAAAGATTGGCCAAGTACTTTCTGAGTTATTCCTAAAGAAGAAAAAACCGTTACAGCCATGAGTAATGGCTATAACGTTAAACTAAAACATCGGGCATTATTCATGACCCATAATGAACATACCTACAAATTTTTCAGAAAGATCGGCCAAGTACTCTCTAAAGTATTCAATAAGGAAGAAAAACCGTTACAGGCTGTTACAGCCGTTAGTAACGTTATAACGGGGTAAACTAAAACATCGGGTTTCATCCAAGATCCATAATGAACATACCAGCTAATTTTCACAAAGGTCGGTCCAGTACTTTCTGAGATATTCCATAAAGAAGAAAAACCGTTACAGGCTGTTACAGCCATTAGTAACAGCTATAACCGTAAATGAAAACATCGGGCATTATTCGTAACCCATAATGAACATACCTACAAATTCTCAGAAAGATCGGCCAAGTACTTTCCGAGATATTCCATAAAGAAGAATAACCGTTACAGGCTGTTACAGTCGTTAGTAACGGCTATAACGGGGTAAACTAAAACACATCGGGCATCACCCCGTGACCATAATGAACATACCTGCTATTTTTCACGAAGATCGGCCAAGTACTTTCTGAGATATTCCATAAAGAAGAAAAACCGTTACAAGCTATTACAGCCGTTAGTAACGGCTATAGCGGTAAAATAAAACATCGGGCATGATCCATGACCCATAATGAACATACCTACAAATTTTCAGAAAGATCAGCCCAGTAGTTTCGTCTGGAGCGAGTGGAACACATTTTGACCACGGACGGATGGACACACACACACACACACACACACACACATACACACACACACAGAGCATTTCTTTGTCCCCATTCTAAAGTACTCCCTGTTCTATAACAACTGGGAGTACAAAATGGGAAACCAAGCCTTGTCACTTCACTGCCCCTCAGAAGGCTGTAAGACTGATCACCAACAATAGGCTAACAAAGACAAGAGCAGGAGGAGAACGTTCATCTCTCTGACTCTTGAGATCCTGTGTCATGTTTCACTGATCGACCCAGATAAACTAAGTTGAAACTCGGTCTCCAAGTCTTGAGACTACACTATACATTGCTCCGAGTCTTGAGACTAGGTACAACACACATTGTTTAACAATGTAAATTTTTGCCACAACTGGGTCAAAGCTGTTAAGATGCTTGATTAATATTCTATGGCAGCAGCAGTATGATTTTTTGCCAGTATTCAACACTGTCTGTTAAAATGATTACTGAATGCTATCTTCTGACAGGATAACAGTATGCCTATACTGGGTTGTAGCAGATTTTGGTTAAATGTATGCATACACATATCAATGGATACAAGGGCGTGCACCCTGCAACATATTAGAGAATGAATGGTTGACTCTAGTATTGTATGGTTCATCTTTAGTGTGTTCTTATTCTCTTGTGCTATTTCATTTTGGCAATGAGGTTGGAAGACAAAATGACTGACCTAAAGGGGGGGGGGGGGGGGGGGGGGGGGGGGGAGGAGGAGGAGAGGAAATTGAGGTCATTACATCGAGAGAATAGAACATTACATTGTGGCAAATGACATTGACAGTGCTGACAAGAAAGGAGCATTCTTCTAAGTACGTGTGGTAGGGCAATGTATAAACTCATGTGTGATCTGTTTTCACCAGACAAACCCGGTTTTGTTCAACTGAAGGAAGCTGTTCAAAATCACTTGCAGCCTAAACCATAAGAAATAGTGCACATATTCAATTTCCACACGCGTGTATATCAGAATCATGAGCGTGTATCAACTTTCGTCACGCAGTTACGTCATGTGTTGGAAGATTGGAATTTTGGTGCGTCATTTAATGATATGCTACGTGATAGGTTGGTCTGTGGCATAAACAATGACAGCATGCAGAGGTGCTTGCTTGCTGAGAAGGATCTAATATTTGACAAGGCGCTAGAGATGGCTACAGCAATGGAGTTAGCGGAGAAGAGTGCCGTAGAAATTCAAGGTGGTTTGTCCACTGAGGTTGCTGTTGTCCTCGTTCGTCATTTCTTCAGATGGATTCCCTGTCTCCTCGACAAAAGTGGCAGGTCCTCCAGTCCTCCATAGAGCTTCCAGGCCACTGGTATTGGGTCAGGCCAAGTTTTCTCTCGAAGCGCCTGGTGGAGCGGCAGGACTTCAGCAGATGTTCTGTCGTCTGGCTGTCTGTTCTGCATGGGCACTGCTCTGTGTTGCCGATGTGGAGTTTAAAGAATAGGTGGGTGTTTCAGGCGGTTGTGGCCTGTCCTGAGCCTGAAGATGACTACCTGCTCTCGTCGAGTCAGCAGGTAGTATGGGTCTGGTCTCCTGAGGTGAAGGGCACAGCCAGTGTCAACAAGGTGGACAATGAAGCACTAGCAGTGTCTGAAGATGCGAATTTGGTCAGAAGGACCAAATCTGTGAAAGACATGCAGTGTTGGTTTGCAAACGCAGAGGTCATTTACAGAGACAGTGTCAGGAATATCTGGCTGAAAAGAAGCACTTCAAGAGAAATGATAGATCCAAAGGCCACTTAGTCAAAAAGAAGAACGACAACAACTCTGACGCAGAGTCTGTGTATACAATGGTTATAACACAAAACAGAGAGAAGTCGTTCAAGGTGACTGTACAGGTGGATGGTGTTCCCATGGAGATGGAGTTGGACACTGAGCGACCTAGACAGTGGTCAGTGGAAAAATGCTGAAGGACATTAGACATGTCCATTTGCCTCTTCAGG
Organism: Conus betulinus; assembly: GCA_016801955.1. Lineage (NCBI taxonomy): Eukaryota > Metazoa > Mollusca > Gastropoda > Neogastropoda > Conidae > Conus > Conus betulinus. The sequence goes on from JADBJO010001838.1 coordinate 111,359, forward strand.
AGTGCAGGAGGAGGTTGAAAACAGACGCTAGAGAAGAGATTCTGATTGCAGGTGTGTTTGTTAGCTGTGAGATACAAAGAGAGACCACTGGTAATGTTGGATGTTGTGGTGGTGAAGGGCTCTGGGCCTAGTCTGCTTGGACGAGATTGGCTCAAACATTTGAAATTGGACTGGTCTAAAATATTTGCCATGAACTTTGAGAAGAAAGTCACAAATGACTTACAATTCTTAAAGTTGAGAAGAGAAAGTTGAGAAGAAAGTCACAAACGCTGACTTACACCACATTCTTAAAGAGAATGAAGCTGTGTTTGAGGAAGTTAGAGGCGAACATTTTTGTTGATCCCACTGCCCAGTCTCGTTACTTCAAGCCGCGTTCCAGTGCCCTATGCCCTACGGGAGAAGGTCAGCCAAGAGCTGTATCAGCTAGAAGCAGAAGGCACCATTGACAAAGTTCAATTTTTGGATTGGGTGGCACCCATTGTCACTGTAGTCAAACCAAACAAGAGCATCCATATCTGTGGAAACTACAAAGTTACTGTGGGTGTTGCATCCAAGCTGGCAACTATCCAATTCGAAAAACTGAGGATGTGTTGGCAGAAATGGATAAAAAAAAATTTTTCCTTCAAATTGGATTTGACACAGGCATATCAACAGCTGGAATTAGAGGAGACGTCGAAAGAATTCACCACAATCAAGACACGTCAAGGCCTTTGTCCTTACAATTGGTTGCCCTTTGGAGTGTCCTTGGCAGCAGGTATTTTTCAGAGGCCAATGGAGAACTTGTTGAGAGACATATCCAAGGTGTATGTGCAGTTTAACGACATTCTAGTGGTGGGAAAGAGGCGTGATGAGCATTTGCAGACTTGAACATCATACTCAAAAGACTGAATGAGGCTGAAGCAAAGCTCAAGAAAAAGGAGTGTGTCTTTGTGGCCATTGAAGTGATCTATTTGGGCCTGAAGACAGATCAGAGTGGGATTCAGCCTGTGCCTGAGAAAATAATGCTATTCAAGACATGTCACAGCCAACCAATGTCAAGCAGCTCCAAGCCTACCTGGGAATGGTAAATTATTCCCACTTTTTGTCCAAACTCATTACAGTGTTGCCTCCCTTATACAGTTTACTACAAAAAGGAGAGAAGTGGTAATGGGGTGAAAGTCAGGAATGAGCTTGGTCAGAGTCCAAGAAATTGCTAAGGTGCTTGATCATTTTGATATCATGAAAGGCATCATTTTCTCCTGTGATGCATCAAAGTTATGGTATGGGTGCAGTACTCTCCCACCGACTGGAGGATGGCAGTGAAAGACCAGTGGCGTTTGCATAACGCACCATGAACAGTGCTGAAAGAAATTCAGTCAGGTGGAAAAGGAAGCAATGGCAGTCATTTTGGAGTTATGAAATTTCATCAGTACCTTTATGGCCAGAACTTTGAAGTAATGACTGATCATAAACCACTCCTAGGGCTGTTCAAAGAGGAGAGACAGGTGCCTATCATGGCTGCTGCTCGTATTCAACGATGGGCACTGACACTGTCGAAATGTGAATACTCCATCATCTTCAGGGAGGGCAAGAAGCATTGTAATGCGAATGGCCACAGTATGCTGCCACTGGAAGAAACAGAGAGAGATGAGCAAAGAGCAGGAGGAGAACATTCTGTTGATGGAGCAAGTGGAGACGATGCCAGTCACAGCATAACAGATTCGACTGTGTACCAACGAAGATCCTGTCTTGTCCAGAGTGAAAGACTTTGTATTGAAAGGTTGGCAAAAAAAAAAAAAAAAAAAAAAAAAAGGATGACAAGCGTCTTCAACTATAGTGGTCGAGGCAGACAGAACATAGCATTCAAGATGGCTGTGTGCTGTGGGGCACAAGGGTGGTGATTCCGCTGAAAAGACTTGAGCACCTGTTGGACGACCTACATGAATCACATTCACAGATGAGCAAGATGAAGGCCTTGGCCAGGTCCTGTATCTGGTGGCCCAATATGGACAGTGAAATCGAGGCACTGTGTGTGATGCTGCCAAGTGTTTCAGACACATCGAAACATGCCCATTTGTGCACCACTGCATCCATGGAAGTGTCCCAATCGACTTTGGAGTTGACTGCACGTTGACTATGCTGGACCTTTCCTTGGCAAGATGTTTTTGGAGATCATTGATGCTCATTACCCACTGAACACATGTACCTCCATGGCGACCATTGAGAAGCTGAGACACTCGTTTGCCATTCATGGGTTGCCAGAGACGTTGGTATCAGATAATGGTACCTGTTTTACCAGTGAGGAGTTTGAAACGTTCATGCACATGAATGGCATCAAGCACATCAAGTCTTCACCATACCATGCTTCCACAAATGGGCTGGCTGAGAGGGTGGTGCTGACATTGAGACTTGAGTGGCGTGATTCTGGTCCTTGTATCGCATCACTCCTCAAACAACAATAGGACTGTCGCCTGCAGAGCTTCTCTTCATTCATAGTGTCTGCACCTGCCTGGACCTAGTAGAGCCGAGTGTAGAAAGACAGGTAGTTCAGTGACCGATGCAGCAAAAGCTGAACCGTGATAATGTTGACATCAGAAGCTACAGGGTGGGCGATTTAGTCTACATCAAGATCTTTTCCACCAGCCCTAGGTGGTTGCCTGGTATGACTGGGCTACTATCGTATGTGATCCATCTACCTGATTGTCATTCCCTGAAGCGATAAGTGAGTCACATATGCCTTGGGCCAATGAGTCTGGTCAGCCTAAGGATCCAGAGACAGAGACTTGTTTTCAATGACCAGACTGTACCTGGTGGGCCATCGTCTCCTTTGGTGGCTACTTCCCAGTCCTTTGTTGAACCTAGAGCTGATCAAATCACAGCTACTGTTAATGTTCTCATCAACCCGAGACCACCTGAACCTGAGGATCATGTTCCATCTACCCCAAGAGTGTTCACTCTGGCCATGAGAGAGGATCGTGATCGTGAGATTCCAACCCTGACATCTCTGATGAGTCTGGGTCCTACCCCGAAGTCTGAGGGTCATCCAACACATCAGCAAAGATTGCCAGGTTGTTTTAAAGACTTTGTGCTAAATTGGTTCAGAGAGGCATTGCAGTAGAGAAAACATGTTCACCTTGTTAATAGGAAATCTTTATTCTAAAATTACGTTTAATCTAACATACTTACCGTGGCTCACTAATGCAATAAGTGGCAGCAATTTGCTATCCCTGCCTTGTATACAATAAAGTCCGTACAGACAACAAAACACCCTGAAAGGGCCTCGTGCCATGCGCATGCTCAGATCAGTCCTCTTTTTGAGGTATAAAAAACCCTGACTGAGAACTCCTGATGGAACCAGTAAGGCAGGGAGGTTGGGAGGGCCTCTGCATGAGCCCAAAGTAAGTATGTTAGATTAAACTTAATTTTGGAATGAAAATTTCCTTTAATTACACATACTCTATACCGTGGCTCAGTAATGCAGAGTAGCACTACCTGGAAGGAGGGCTCACTGGTTACCGTCTGGAGGAGCAAGAAGAGCTGGAGCGTGTGGCGGAGATGGGGTGTTGAGCCACCACAGCTGATGCCCCTAGACCCATCATTGTGCAGACGAGAAACGTCGCGCAGGTAGAATTGGATGAAGGTGCCAGGGGAACGCCAATATGCGGCATCTAACACACTCTGAATGTTGGCATTATGGGTTACTGCCAGTGAAGACGCCCATGCCCTAATCTCATGAGGTCTTGGTGAAAAAAACAGCCAAATCCCCTTCAGGCCTCGCAGCTTTAATTACTTCTCTCAGCCATCGAGAGATTGAAGAGCGTCTTATTGTCCTCCTTATAATCTTCGCTGTAAGAGAGAAACAGGTGGCACTGCTTGGAACGGGAAGATTTCATGCGTTTCCTATACTCCCACAGAGTGCACACCAGACAGAGTGCGGTCTTCATCGTCTGGGGCGAGAATAGAAGTGAGAGAGAGAATAGAGATGGGGGGGAAGGAGTACCTGGCAACTGTTTTTTGCTAAAAATTCAGGGAGGAGGCAAAGAGACATCAAGCCATCCGGTTCAGAGGTGACGTCCTCAGGCAGGCCACTAAGGGCGTGGACTTCACTGCAGCGCCTCCCTGAGGCCAAGGAAACGAGAAAGGCCGTTTTGAAGGAAAGGAACTTGAGAGATCACTCCCGGATGGGCTCATAAGCGGGGAGCCTGAGGGAGGAGAGGACTAAGAAAAGGTCCCACGCCCCAGCACGGCAAGGGCTTTGGGCCTCCTGTAGAGCTGCTCCTCTGACCAGATCCCGCAGAAGTCGTCCACGAAGGAGGGACCCCCTAACTGGTGGATAGTGGTGTGCAAATAACCGCCCTGTGAACCTAACAGAGGAGGCAGAAAGCTTTTTCACAGATGAAAGGAAAGCTAGGTAGTTCGCCAACTGACATTAAGAGGGAGAATGGGGGGACACTGCATGGTTGGAGCACCAAGAGAGCCAGTTATTCCAGTGGATACTGTAGATGCTTTGGGTGCCGCCTGTGGGTGTGTTCCACAAGGCTGATTACTGCAGGGAAGGCACCTTGTGCAGACAGCACGTCCCGCACAGTAGCCAGGCGTGAAGATGCAGCACATCTGGACTGCCTGACTGTGGCTGAAGCAGGGACTTTGCTTTTAAGGCGAGTGGTATCGGAGGCACATGAGACAGGTGTAACAGTTCTGGAAACCACGCTAGGGCCGGCCAGTGGGGAGCCACCAGAACCAGCGTGGCTGCATCCTCCCTTGCTTTGCAGAGAACTTTTCCCAGAATGGGGAAAGGCATAGCCCGTCAGTCCGGACCAAGGGATGGACAGGGTGTCCAACAGCCCACACTGCCAGATCCAGACCTGGAGAGACATACAGCTGGAGACGGTGGTTGAACCAGGTGGCGAACAGGTCTACCTGTGGTTTGAACCACACAGTCCAGAGTGGTTCCAGGACTGAGTGGAAGAGAGTCCATTCCGAGGGAAGAACCATGTGTGACCTGCTGAGGGAGTCCGCGAGAATGTTGATCTTCCCGGGAATGTGTTTGGCCAAGATCCAGATGGAATGATCCTCAGCACCAAGGAGAAGCTGTTCCGCCCTTGTGGACAAGGAGTGAGAACGCATCCCTACCCCCCCTTCCCCTCTCCCGCTTGTTGATATAACACGCCACAGTCATGTTGTCGGTGTTGAGGAGAACGTGTTTTCCCTTCAGGAAGGAAGAAGAAAACTCCTTGAGGGCTTGGAGCACAGCTTCCAGCTCCAGCCGATTGATATGCCAGGATCCCATCTCCGGGGACCATTGCCCGGCCGCCATCAGAGAGCTGACGTGACAACCGCACCTGGACTGGGATGCATCTGTGAACAGGTCCTCCTGCAGAGGAGAGGGTGTGATGGGGACTCCCTGAGCCAGCCAGGACTGGGAGTGCCACTGGGCCACCGATAATTGGAACCACTGACCAGGGGGACTGGAAGGTCCCATGACAGCAATGCCTGAGACCAACGCCTCCAAAAGAGGCACTGAAACCGGCATTTGTGCAGTCATCCGAGGGACACTAAGGGGGCCAAGGACTCCATCAGACCCAGAAGAGAGGCCAACTTTCTGGCTGGAGCCTGATCCTAAGAAAGGAGATGGGCCCAAGAGGTGCTGGAGACGAACGAGACGCTGGGGGTTGGAGAGACCAACCACTTGGTGGTGTGGAAGAACATGCCCAGAAACTGAAAGTGCTGTGACAGGATGAGATCGGACTTCTTGTTGTGAACAAATCCCAGCTGCTGACAGAGGTCTAGAACCTGGAGAGCTTGCTGGAAGCACAGAGTGCTGGAAGAGGCAAGGAGAAGCCAATCGTTAAGATAGGCCTTCAGACGAATTCCTCTCTCCCCAATGTGCATGCAAAGTTCCTGGGCCACCTTTGTGAAAACCCAAGGGGCCGGGGCTAGACCAACGGAAGAAGAGCCTGAAACTGAAAAACGCGGTTTCTCCACATGAAGCAGAGATAGTTCCTGTCCCTTGGGTGGATCAAGAGATGGAAGTATGTATCTTTCAGGTTGATGGATACCGCCCAGTCGCCGGGGTGCATGGCATTGCAGATTGGCATGGGGGTTTCCATCCGAAAATGGACGAGAAGAAACCTGTTCAAGGACGAGAGGTCTAGAACAGGTCTCCATCCTCCAGAAACTTTGGGGACCACAAAAATGCAGCCATAAAAGCCAGAGAGGATTGCAAGAGGACTTCCTTTGTGGCTCCCTTGGCTAATAGCGAAAGGACCTCCTGGTCTAAGGCCTGAGAGGCTACTAGATCCCAAGGAAGAGCGAAAGGAGGAGAAAAGGGAGTGAGCGGAGCCTTTACTGCACCCCAGGAAAGATGAAACCCCGATCTGATCACCTGCAGAGCCCAGGGGCTTGCAGGAAGCCGCTCCCATGCACTGAGGTGCCTGGACAGACTGCCCACAGGTTCACCCTGGGGGAAGGGTGAAGTACCCAGGTCAGGGGTAAGTCATTGGGTGTGGACCTTCTGTGACGCGTGAGGCTTCGGACCTGCCAGCTGTGCCTGAGGCCGACCCCTGCTGGGTTGCAGGCCTCAGACCCCCGGAGTCCAAATGACCTTCGTCCCTTGGGCTGAGAGGGACCCGGTGAGGAGAAGGCGCTGGCGCCTTGTGTTTTGGACCGGGGCGGGCTGAGTGAAAGGCAAGGTCATGCCTAATATCAGCCTGGCTCTTAATGGTCGCCTGCACATGCTCAAAAGAGACCCCAACTTGACCAGCAAGGCTCTGAGAGAGGCGCAGGCAGAGGCGGAGCGGGCCACAGAAGATGCCAATAGGACAGCATCTCTCCTCGCTAGGACCCGAGTTTAGATGAAGCCTAGCGAAGGCCCCGGCCAAATATTTAAGCCCTTCAGCCATGGACTGAATACAGGCCTCCATGCCAATGGGTCCACGGACTGGCGGATGGCGAAGGACTCTGAATCGGGATCCTTAAGGTCAGACACCAGTCCCCCTAAGAAGGAACCCATGACTGAGATGGCTTCCAAACCCCTCCTAGCCGACTCTTCCCACTCGGCAAGGCAGCGCTCTGAAAGGGCCACCTGCCGAGAGTGTGCGATTTGGACCTCTCTTGGACCAGGAGGAGGTCCTCCTGGGAGAGGGGGAGAGTGGCTTTCGGGATGGTATCATTTACCAAGAAGACCTTGGCAAATGGAAGCCTCTCTGGCTTGAGAAATTTTCCGCACGCCAGTGCACCAGGAAAATCAGTGACTGAGCCAGGTGTGATGTCCTGTGCCTCCATACCCCTGACTTTTATTTGGACCCTCCTCATGCAGTCGGCTACCATGACCGACTCCTTTAAAAGAGAGGAGGGGTGTGGCCAAAAGTGGGTGAGACCCCAGGGCGAGTTCTGCTGCCGAAGGGCAGGGGCCCTGACCTCCCGAAAGGACGACACCGCCTCCGGGACAAGGGAAGCCAGAAAGGCCACCGAGTCCAGAAGGAATAAGAACCAGGCGACTGCCCTCATCCTCCGACTCTATATCCACCTGGTCAGAGCCACAGACTGAGGGGGTGACTGCCCTGGCGAAACGGTGCGCAGCAGAAGTCCAGAGAGGCCTGGGCTGGCTGATTCTTCAGACACTCCGGGGAGGGATCGGCTGTCGAAAGGGCCTGGGAGGAAGAGGCCTGCACTGGTGGAGAGCCAGGCATAAAACCCGGCCATCAGGGAAACCCCGGAGCAGGGGGCTGTGGAAAGCCCATGGTCGGGGGATACTGCCCTTGGGCCCATGGCGCCCAAGGCAAAGGGCCCTAACCCCATGATAGGGGAGCTGATGCTGTGGCTGCTGGTCCAACCCAGTAAATTGGGGCCTGATGCGCCAGTCCCCTGAGGGACACCCTGAAATGAGGGCAAAACCAAGTGCTCAGCCCAAAAGAAGGGCAGACGCATGACGTGGGGGAAGGGAAACAACTGCGGCCAAACGAGATTCAAGCCCTTGAGAGGAAGTGCTTCCCTTGGATCGCATACTAAGCGAGAGGGAGAGGCAGACGTGAAGCCTGCCTCATTACCCCCCACCCCGGACCCTCCATTGTAGAGGGCTCGAGCATCTTCGATTCTGCCATGGGAATCGAACAGTGTGCAGTAGAACCGCAGCTGAACTGGACACAGGATGCAGCAACGGGAATGACAGAGAACCAGCTGAGTCGATCGCCGTTAGGAGACAAGGAGACCGGATCAACAGAACCGCAGCTGAGCCGATCACCGTCACAAATTAAGGGTTGCAAGAAAGAGCTCGCTGTCACAACAACAGAACCGCAGCCGAGTTGAAAGAACCCTTGGAGGAGGAAGAAGAAGAGAGAGGAAGTGACGTGACGGAAGAGAGAGAGGAGGGTTTTGGCACGGCCAGACAAAGAGCCTGCTGGCGAGATGCGGGAATCGAATGACGAAACCTCTTAACTCTCGCCTTACCACCCAATCGCTTCACGTACGTTTCTCCCTTGAGCGAAAACATAAGCAAGGACACAAAGAAAAGCAACAACGATTGATCAATCGTGAGAAAAGCAAAAAAAAATACCTAGCTGCTCATGTACACGAGGCTTAACGGGAAAAGGCTGCCGAAAAAAGAGGATTGATCTGAGCATGCGCAAGGCACAAGGCCCTTTCAGGGGTTTTGTGGTCTGCATGGACTTCATTGCATACGAGGCAGGGATAGCAAAATTGCTGCTGCTTCTTGCATTAGTGAACCACGGTATAGTATGTGTAATTAAATTTGCTTTTCTTTCCTCAATTATGATGGGACTATAAGAAGGGAAAGAGATGGTTTAAAGTGAGAAATAAGCCAGAAGACACTGACACTAATGATAGAAATAACTCTATAATTTTGTCAATAAAAATAAGTTTGTCAATCATTTTAAGTTTTTCAAAACTTTTTTTTTTTCAAAAATTAGAAAATATCAAAATATCATTGCTATAGTAACTGTTGTGTTTAACTTAAAGGTGGGTGTATGTAGTACATTTTGGTTAAAATGTATGCATACTTATCCAATGGATGCAAGGGCAAGAAGTCTGCAGCAAGTTGGAGAATAAACCATGGACTCCAAGTACTGTATGTTTCATCTTTTTCACCACAAAAGGGAAAATCAGGACTCCAAAAGCACCCGCAACATTCTTCACGGCAGGAGGCAGCAGATCATGGCCAAGAACAACAGTGCCACTCGGAACATGCAGGCAGAGTCTGCTGGACGGGGCAGATGAATGGGGAGTGCTCAGCAGACCTCACAGAATGGAAGTGTCACCCAGAGATCATCAGCAAGAGTGGCATGAGACCAGACATAGTAGTCCACTCTCAGTCAACCAAGCAGCTGATCATGATCGAGCTCACGTGTGGTGCCATATGAGAACAGAATGGAGGCAGCTCAAATCTACAAGACTGAAAAGTATGCTGATCGGCAAACAGCCTGAGGAGAGAAGGCTATCAGGTCAAAGTCCTCACTGAAAAAATTGGAGCTAGGGGGTTTGTAGGAACGTCTGCATACAGCCTCATGAAACAGCTCTCAGTTGCAGGGAGGGAAAAAAACCAGAGCCCTGAAAGCAATGGCAGAAGCGGCAGAGAGGTGTTCAAGTTGGATCTGGTCAAGGAGGAGGAAAAAAGTGAACTTCATAAAGCTTAACTTTCCTACAAATATCAGATGTCCCTGTAGCTCAGTGGTTAGTGCGCGAATCATTAAGTGGAAATGAGGATGTCCAGAGGGGCATGGGTTCGAATCCCAGCCATGGCTCGTCCCAAGATGGGGAAAAAAAAGGGGCAGCAGAGGGACATCTGGAGTCATGAACCGGGTGTGGCCCAACCCCTCTAGAATGTCAGGAAATAATAAGGGCCGAAACACTTGTTTGAAGGGGGCTTCTCTTCTGAGGACTCTCTGATGCCACGCTCTCCACGAGTTTCTTTCTACTTCATCTTTAGTGTGTTCTTATTCTCTTGTGCGACTTCATGGTTGAAGACTGTTAAGTTGATTTATCAACACTGTTGATTGTCTTAAATTAATGCTCTGAAGTAGGTGACTGTAATCAACAGGGGTACTTGGGCTAAGTATATTCCAAATTACTTCAGCTTAGTTTATAAGTAAAATTGATGATTTGTTTACTTTCATTTGTTTAGCATTTCATTAATTGTCTCCTATCACTTGTTAAAATTCACTCAGATTTTTGAGTGTCGGCTGACAAAGGATTAGACTAGCACGAATATATGTGCAATGATTTTCAGTATCCACTTTAGTTCTTCACTCAGATTTTGAGTGAAGAACTAAAGTGGATACTGAAAATCATTGCACATATATTCGTGCTAGTCTAATCCTTTGTCAGCCGAGATCTCACACACTTACTGAAAGCCAGTGGGCAAGTGTGAGAACTCTACAAACCAGACTCTCAGCTAATCAACTACAAACCAGGTTCTGTCATGTGAACAGACCCTGGGTTCATATCCCTGCCCGGGTCGGCCTGCTATTCGCCCAGTACAGCAGTCCAAGTTACCAGCCTGCCTAAAGTCCACACTCCTCTCCAATATCAGGTAAGTTCTGATTTTCCAGGTGGACTCCAACTCAACTCATCCAGAACTACCTCTCTCTTAATCATGAGATAACGTGGAAAAAAAAGGCAGCCCGAAGAATGACTGATTTGATCGAAATTGATGTGTATATCTTACCCTTGTATGAATAAGTAAAGCTGATGTGTGAAAGTACACTTAGCTTGTGTCAGTTCTTTGTTGTTCATGTACTAATGTGTGGTGCACAGATGCTTTCATTCTGCAACGTTTACTACATGGTATATTTTTTACGGATGCTTCTGGTCATATTCTTCCCCTTTTGTATTGTTTAGAAACAAACAAGTCAACAGAAAATAGTTTATAGAAAACATGAGAACAGTACAATGTCCGTGTGTGTGTGTGCGCGCGCGCACGGGGGTGTGTGTGTATATGTGTGTGTGTGTGTGTGTGTGTGTGTGTGTGTGTGTGCATGCATGCGAGTGTGCATACATGTGCAGTGTGTGTGCATATATACAATGGTTGCAAGCCATACATACAGTTTGTTAGAATGAACAGATGTATGGACAATGACGTGTAAATTAAAAGCAAATCAATGTAAGTATTTCTTGTTGCCCCGTCTCATTTACTATTGTAACATTTGTGACAATGTTGAAATAAAATTCTACAAATTAATGAATGTACAAATACGACAAACAGTCAAAACAGATGGATAAACAATCAACGACAACGACTGATCGCTACCTAATGACTGCTCGCTACCTAATGGTTTTTTTTTTTTTTTTTCTTCCTTGGGAGAATTAAGTCTCCAGTATCTGGTGTAATACATAAGCATGTTTCTGAACTCTTTGTCATTTTGGAATTAAAAGGTTTGTAAATTGATGTAATGCTTTCTTAGTAGTAATATGTGTTGATTGAAAATCATAATAATGCTATCAATTTTTTAGCTTTTGTGTAATGCTAACGGACATTTTTCCAACTAATAAAATGTGGTTAATCGAGTTTGTATCCTGTTTAGTCTCTGAGAGTCTCTAAAGAGTATGTCAGTTAATGACAGTTTTAAAGATTTACCAGTACTAAATGAAATCAATATTTCCATGTCTTTCCAACATTTGTTGACTGGAGGACAGTGGGGAAAAAAATGTGCTATAAACTTGATTTCATCTGTTCGGTTATTACACTTATTTATTTCCAATACGTTCATTTTTTGCAAAAGAATATTAGTGGAGTAAATGTTATGGTTTATTTTCCATGGTTGTTCGTAAAGCCTAACCTCTTTTGAAGATGTTCTTAGCCATATGACTTCATCTTTTTCAAACTCGAGTTTTCTATGCCAAAAGTCCTTGCCATCTGCAGTCACTTTGGTCAGATTCTTTTCCTTCAGTAACTTGTCTCTTTTTTAAATAGGTGGGCTTCACAGTCAGCAGAGTAAGCATTGTTAAGAGGAATATCATTGTCATAAAATCCACTCCAGCCAAGATGATGGGAGAGCATTTCACAGTGCATTTTAAATTAGTATTGGCATTATGACTTCCCAAAGCTGTCTTGACTTCTTCAAGATTATGCAATCTATTTTCAGTAATGTGCACAATGTCTCTGAAAAAAGATTATGCAATCTATTTTCAGTAATGTGCACAATGTCTCTGACAAACTGTATCCCATTGTCTTTCCATTCTTGAAAATATTATATATTGCCTTCATATTTTGGCCTATCAGCTTGAAGAAAACAAGCACAATGGGCCAAGAAATCAGCAGCAGTCCCCGCATCTCCATCAGTGATCACATCCTCAAAGTGGTCAATGACTTCACTTACCTGGGCTCCACCATCTCCAGCCACCTCTCTCTGGATGCCAAACTGAATGTGTGGATCGGCAAGGCAGCAACAACGATAGCCCATCTAGCGAAGAGAGTCTGGGACAACACCATGCTAATGTCAAACACCAAGATGAAAAGTGTACCAAGTTTGCATGTTGAGCACTCTTCTCTACGGAAGCGAAGAAGCATGGACCCTGTACTCAAGACATGAATGCAGACTGAACGCCTTCCACCTGCGCTGCCACAGAAGACTCCTGGGCATCACTTGGCAGGGGCTGCATCACCAACAAGGATGTCCTGGCCCAGGCAGGGATGCCTCGCATGTTTGGCATGCTGACACAGAGACACCTACGCTGGCTTGGCCACGTCAGCTGCATGGCCTGGCATACGGTAGGGAGTGGCCAAGAAAAACCAAGTGTTGGCATAGATTAGTAATTTATATTGCCATTTGTGAGACATAGGGAGAGAGAAGAGAGAGAGAGAGAGATGGGAAGAAGGGGGAGTAAAAGGAGGGGGGTTAGTACAGGAGGGGATGGGTATAGTACAGATCAGTGTGGGGTTGCCAATATGTCATTTCACACAAACCAGTTATGAACAAAATCATGAAAAGGTGATGAGACAAAGCGCATGTACACGATCGCAATTACACGCAAGACAGAGAAAGAGACAGAAAGAGAAAGAGACACAGAGCGAGTAGGAAAGAAAATAAGTCTGTATGAGATAACGAGAAGGCACATGCCTTTTGCACTTAGAGAGAGACAGACTCACAGGCAGAGAATTATAAACACACACATACACACACATGCGTGTGTGTGTGTATGGACGTGTGTGTGTGTGTGTGTGTGTGTGTGTGTGTGTGTAGTCACACAAAGTTATGGGACATTTCACAACAGCACCACCAAAGACAGAAAAGGCACAGACGAGGCAAATTAAAATATGAAATTGTTAATTTCATCATTATCCAACAATTTAATAGAGGTTACGATCAAATTCATTCAAAAACAGAGCAACAGTATGAGTTCAAATCACCACACCCCTCTTTTCAAAAGTCAGGAATCAGGCAAGCACATTTCAACAAACAGGTGTGACCCCTGTTAGCCGCCAGACATCTAAGGCAGCGCTGTCGCAAGGAATGCACAAGATTCTTGAGAGTGTTCTGGGGGATGTTTTGCCTGCAGAAATTGTGCCGCTGGTTAACATCCACAGGAGGGGGAGAGGGGGCTGATTGTTGGCCACCCTTTGTCCCGGAACGTCCCACAAATGTTCAACTGGTGCCAAGTCAGGTGAACGAGCAGGCCAGTCCATCCTTGGGATCTCTTGCTGATGCATGAAGTCAGTGACGACTTATGCTTGGTGAGGAGGAGCGTTGTCGTCCTGCAAGGTTGCCCTCGGTCCCGTGGCTTGCAGAGCTGGCTGGATGAGAGGCTGAACAATCTCATTCCTGTAGCGCAGTCCGGTCATAGAACCTGGATGACGTACAAAGGTGTTCTGTCATTGACATGGAAGCCACCCCACACCGTCACTGAACCACCTCCATTGCAGTCAACCTCATGAACAGCGCAGTCTACAAACCGCTCTCCTTGCCTGCGCAAGACCCGTTTTCTGCCGTCATTGAAGGCAACAGTGAAATACGACTCATCGGTGAACAAGACCTGGGACCATTGCTGATGTTGCCGACACCAGGCCACACGAGACTGACGATGATGAGCGGTGTCAGGGGGATTCTGAGGCTGCATGTCTTGAGTGGAGGCCAAACTCGTGTAGGCGGTTGTGGATGGTGCTGTGCTGACGTTCCTGTTGATAGCTGTCCACAGTTCATACCTCAGAGTGCTGGCAGTAACACTACAACTGTGCGTGGACAGCCAGAGGAAATGTCTGTTGGTGCTGCGTGGATGACTGGAGTGAGGATGTTCTTCTGTTGTGCCTGTGGCCTGGAAAACGTTCTAGAGCCTCTGGAATTACAGAGTGGCTTTTTCAGTCGTCTTCCAACTTCTCGTGATTTCAGGCCTTCGTTCAGCCATGTCAGGGCGCAAAGTTTTGTTCTCGGAGGCATACTTGTAGGAGCCCAGATTTTCGTAACTTTATACCTATCCCTGGCTAGCCAATGCTGACAAGTGTTAACATTAACCTGAACGTCCATGTGCGTCATGCAAGTTTTTGTCCTGTAATCCTGCTTTTGCAACTAAAGCAACCAAAAGTTGACCCCAAAATTCACGATATCACTGATGTTCATAAGGTTTTCACCCAATGCATGAAGTGATTGTGAGTGAAAGCGTGATGCACGTGCTTTCATAGGTGGATAGGCTACACTTGTAACCTGGTCTACCGGTCCATTTGCCGTAACATTTTTTATACACGCATCTTTCTTGCAGTGGACAAAATCGACCTGCGGCCCTTAACTTGTGACTAGTATATACGTACATATAAATCCTGCATCCTTAAATGGATCCTCAAGCAAAGGCTCAAAGATTGTCCCTTACATTTTATACTGTTTGTGTAATGTTTTTAGTTTTCAACAACTTTTTTTCCTCGCCAAACTTTCGTTTTGTTTAATTCTACTACCTTTCGCTGGCTGCTTTGGGGGTGTGCTGTTGCATTCTTTTTCGAACCCTTGGGGGTCAGATCACCACAGAATATGGACTGTGGTGCGTCTCTATCTGACGCCAAGAGCACAGACACAATCAGCCGTGTCTCCCTGATGAGTCCGATCCAGCGGACGAAAGGCCTCGGAGCAGGCGACACATAGATCTGTCTTTGGGAGGGATTGCGATAGTTTCCTCATGCAGCTAGTGAAGGGGTTTTCATATTTATGATATACATTTTCCCATTTATTTCATCTTTTAAAAAAAAAAAATTAAAAAAAAAAAAAATTTTTTTCCCCTCTCAATTTCTAATCTTTGCCAAATCATTACTATATGATGGAAGAATTGTTAACCTGCACTTGTTTTCCCCCCTACTTAATGTTCAGCATATATATATATATATATATATATATATATATATATATACAATTGAAGCCACTTAATAATGAAGTCGGATGTAATGAATGGCGCGGATATATATATGGCGGAAGGAAGAAGGTCCGTCACGGCCCAAATCCTTCTTTACATGACTAAAAATATATGTCGGATGTAATCAAGTCGGATGTAATGAAACGCTGCTTATAACAAACTGGTTTTGGGGTCCCCAGTGGGTGATCACGCCACTTGTAACGAAGCCACTTCTAAAGAATCATAGACTCGGCCTTGTGAAGAGTTCAAGCCGGATATAACGAAATGGTTACTTTTGCGTTCAGGAACAATTTCTCGGAAATGGTTGGTTAGTCGCTGCAATATCTATTGCTTCATAAGGTTGTTTGCTATGCCAGGGAAATGGAGAAGTGTCCGCATCGTACATGAAATGTGGAGCTTTCTATGCTTTGCTCTAAATAGAAATCACACGTTTTTATACGTTTCTGACTAGCTGTATAACCTAAGCTTGTTTCATTTTCTTATGCGGCTTCACTTAGGTAGATTGGAAGTACACAATATTGTTTTTACTGTAACACAGTATCTTTTTTTATTTTTTATTCGTTGTATTGTAAACATCACCCCTGTAATTCGTAAGTGATAAAATTGTATTCTAACGTCCTGCAATGCCAGTGCCTGTGATTGCCGAAGCAGAGCAGTTGACTCGCATAGGGTCAAGTTCAGCAACTGTGGACGGAGGAGTGATGCTAGAGGGACGAGGGTGGGGTGAAGAGGAAGGAAGATGTCAGGGTCTCAGACTTTGATTTACTAGGCCATTTCATCATTGCGTCTGCACGTTGCAAAAGTCTGTCGCTAAAGGAAAAATTGAAAGTATTCAATAAGTTGAAAGAAATTCAGCAAAACAGGAGAAGGCAATGGCGGAAGAATATGAAATTGCGCCATCGACACTGGCAACCATTCTGGCTTTGAAAGAGAAATATAAAAGTCAGTATTTTGGAGATGAGGACACCACGCCAGAGCTCATTTTTAGGTACCTAACTGAGAGACTAAAATGAGAAATGTGACAGAACTGCTACATGTACATGAACAAATTTTTCATTCTTTTGAGATCGTTCTCTTCGCTTTTCAACTTGTTTTTTTTCCCATCCAGCTGTGGCTACAGTCAGCCTAATCTGTTCTGTCAAAGATTTTAGGGATTTTTCCTATCCAGCGAGGCAACAACCATTCTTATTTGTTGTTCCATGCAATGTGAGAATTTGAGAATTTTTTCTTTTCTTTTTTGTCCAGCTGTTTCTGTTTTTTTTTTTTTTTTTTTTTTCAGAGAAAATGTGAAGCTGAGCGATATTTCTTTCGTCCAGTGTAGCAACAATCCTTTTCTTTTGTTTTATAGAATATGGACATTCACATATCAGACGTTATAACTGCCATTCTATTAATCCCTTGACTGCAGCTATTTTGTATCAGTTTTGTACTTCTGTGTGCCAGAGCAAAATTTGACTTTTTGCGGTAGGTTCACTAATTTGATCAGTGTGCTCATTCATTTGCGGAGATATCTCTTAGATTTTTGGCATGTTTTCTTCTTATACCCAGGGCTATAATATCTGTAATAATATTTGATTTTGTTCATTCTGAGTATAATAAATAATCTTATAATTAAACTTAAAAAAAAAAAAATTGCAAGCATACAAAACCCCACAGTAGCAAAACAAAAAAAAAAAACATACAAACCCAGCAAAAAGTGGTTTTATTGTTTACTGAACACCTGTGTATATATTTGGTAGTGAATTTACAGCCCACAATTGTTGTTTTATATGATAAATCTATGTATTTCTGGGGTACAGTACAATCCAGGTACCATGGGACACAATTTTGTTTTCTTTGGTAGGTTCACTAACATGCCCACTGCTCTTTCAATTCTTGACATATATCTTAGATACTTGGGAATTTTCTTGTTATATCCTTGGCCACAGCCAGACATCACAATAGTTTGATACTGTTTGTAATGAGTAGACCAAAAATATACATAATGATGAATGTTTTGTTTGAAAAAAAGAGACACTTTCAGAAATAAACAAAACTATAGCACTAAAATCAAATGAAATACCACAAAAACTGGTGTTTAGTATCCTTTGAGCTTCAGGACAAACATCTGTATTCACAATAAAGCTTGACAATGCATAAAACGTTTAGCAACCCACATCATAAGGGGCACTCCAGTCCAGGTAAAGCGTGAAAGAAGATGGGAATTACTCACTATCCAAAGCATCAGTCTGCACATCTTGTAAGCCTCTTGGGAATTGGTCTTGTTTAGCAGAGATGAAATAACAATAACACTCAGTGTAACTTCCAATTATTCTTTTTTCTTCACATATGTGGTTTGGTTCGCTCATGAACTAAGTGCGATTGGTAAAAAGCCATCACCACAGAAGGTAATGCATAAAACATTGCAAACCAACCACAAAAAAAAAAAAAAAAAAAAAAAAAAAAAAAAAAAAAAAAAAAAAAAAACTAAAGATAGGACTGAGCTACAAAAGGCCACACCACAAATGATGAAAGCACACTAACAACTGAAAAATACACTGGTGTCGCAGAGAATACACCACACCACAGAACCATGGACAGAAGGATCAGGATCCCACACTACTGCCAATAAATACCAGTTATAGTTGACCGACACACAGTTGGGTGCACACACACACATGCTGCACAAGCACCATATTCAAAAGCAACACACACACACAAGCACCACATGCAAAAGCACCACATGTACACACACACCATGCACAAACACTATACACACACACAATGTACACCATTGTTTTATGTATACCATGCACAAGCACTGCTCTCTCTCTCTCACACACAGACACACACACACACACACACACCATGCACAAACACCATACACCATGCACAAACATCACACAAGCGTGCGCGCACACACACACACACACACACACACACACACACCACAGAAACAACTCCATGAAATCCACAGGCTTGAAATTGTTAATGTTCACCTTGATACCTGGATCACCCATGAAAGATATGTCTGGATTTGGGCGATCAGCACTGGCATCTGTCCATTCTGAAACAAGTTCAGACTGACGAGTGCCATGCCTCTCTTCCTCTGCCACGCCCCCTCACACTAGACCCTCACCATTGTCCTGAGCCCCCTCCCATTCCTCAACTCCCCTCCCGACCTCCCACAAAAGGAGGGAGGGGGCAGTCGACGCAGACGGAATTGACTCGTCACTATCCGATTCGGCCCCACTTGCGCCAGCATCGCTCAGTTCAAAGTCAGGGATCAGCTTCATCATCAACACCAATCTCCGATAGCAAAGGGTGATGTTGACTGTGATCGCTTTCTTCCTCCAACGAATCACTTCATTCCACTTCTCTGAAGTCTTCGTCATCGCTTTCATGGTCTCGGATATAACTTCTTGAAGCACTTCAAGAGCATTAGATCGTTTGAAAACGGCATACACCTGAATGAACTGCCTGCTTGACTCGCCATCTCAACCAAAAATGACTCAGCCGAACGTTGCTGACGTATTTCGTCTGAATGGACGCGAGCCGGTCAGTCAGCGACCCGTGAAAGGGAAGAAACCATCATTTAGGGACCCTACAACCATTTAAACCATTTTTTTTCTCCTTGCCTCCCTTCTTTAAATCGCCGAATTTGATGATGAAATTACCTCGAACAGCGTTCAATATGCGGCACACAGCCTTCCAGAAACCAGAATGCCGTTCATGCAATTGCAGTCAATGGTTTAAATGTCAATGAGTGACCTAATATAAACTGCTTATAATAAAGAACTCTTAATTGCATACACTAAGACATAATAACATATATGTGACTTTCTTTGCAATGATGGAAAAAAGTTAAAAAAATTATCACTTTGTTTCCAAGACTTTATTAATACACTGATTATTTTTGGTTATAGTGATTTCATGTCAAGCTGTGACAAGCAAAAAAAAAAAAAAAAAAAAATTGCTGTCCAGTATGGCAGAGCCTGTATATTTTAAAATCAACCACTTAAGCCTTTCACTCTCCCGGCCGCGGATATAGCCGCAGTTGAAGGGTCATCGCATAATTGATCATCTGACTGGTCACATGACATTGTTTACTTCCTCACAATTGGCAGCTCCCATACAGCATGTTTGAAGTGATTTCCCAGCAAGTTCTGGGTCGATTTTGACGCGTTTTTTTTTTTGCATTTTGTAAAGCGAAAATTAGTCGAGCAGATCAATATGACTGCCAGAAGCTTTACTGCCAAAGAGGTGGCGAGAATTGTGTTTGAAACGCTGTACAAAGGTGAAATTAGCAACGACAAAAGTGAAAGGAAAATGAAGGTGGTGTGGCTGGCTGTCGATCAGCCTGACAATGAGTGAAGAGATTCAGATTACCGGGAAGAAGATATTGATCTACCGAGTACATCGACAGGTAGGGGTCGTGGTCGCGCTGGTTGTGGGCGTGGTTTAGGACATAGTAGGAGAGGGAAAAAAATCGTCGTTTTCCTTCA
Source organism: Conus betulinus (assembly GCA_016801955.1). Classification (NCBI taxonomy): domain Eukaryota; kingdom Metazoa; phylum Mollusca; class Gastropoda; order Neogastropoda; family Conidae; genus Conus; species Conus betulinus. Next base: position 131,167 of record JADBJO010001838.1, read on the forward strand.
AGAATATATATATATACATGTATAATACATATATTTGCTTACTTTTGAACACTTGTTAATCTTTTGCCAGTTTTTTTTTGTATGATGGGTGAAGTGCTAGTAAAAGTTGCATCTCTAGCCAACATTGATATGCATTTCTCAATGCATCCCTGAACACACTGTGTGCTTTTTTTTTTTTTTTTTTTTTTTTTTTTTTTTAGTAAATAATTGCACTTGGTTGTTATGTCCTATAGATTTGTGCACATTTCAATACCATTTCCACCCATGAGAGACTTGAGTTTTCATGGATTTTTTTTTTTTCAAAATATTTGGTTATTTTTCTTAAAATCTTGGTAATGTTCCGATGATTGCGAGTCATCTCATCCTGTCAACATGAAACATATAATAATTATATTCTCCATTCATTTTCCTTTAATAAAATGTATACTTCTGAATACTTTAGGGCAATACTTGAATTTTCATGATTTTTTTTTTTTTTTGTGTAAGGTGGGTTTTTTTCCCCTAAAACTACAAACAGTTCTGGGAGTCAAAGGGTTAAGTGTTTATTTCCTTACCAGTGCATACTCCAATGAGCTAAAAGTGTGAAACAGTTAACAAACAGTGCAGAGATTCCCCTTTCCCCCTCCCATTTTCAAATCGTGGCACTCTGTAATTTCTTCTGACAATTTATTCCTCTGAAGTCTTCAGAATAATACAATGAATTTTGTTTGCCTGTTTTACTTATCGGTTTCCAAGCCTTTAAATTTACAGCCATAATATTTAATCATATTTATTTAAGTATATAACAGCCTACGAAACGAGCTTGATTACTGCCCATGTATGTGGACATGCATGTGTGTGCATGTGTGTGTGTGTGTGTGTGTGTGTGTGTGTGTGCGCGCGTGTGGGTGGATGGAAGAGCGAGATAAGATAATGTTGCTTATAGCCCAGCCGACCGCAAAGGGCCGTATCAGGGCTGTGGGTGGAAGAGCCAGTGAAAGAGAGAGAGGACTGACAGACAGACAGAGAAACATGTCTCGCCAGATAACAAGTTTCTCATCTCAAGAAACATAATTTGACAGTGTGCCATATATTTATCTTTAACTTATTTCTTTTCAATTCACTTTTCTGAATTTGTGTTACTTATTTTGTTTAATACTTTCCAGGCGAGCGCAGCAGAGCAACGTCACTTCCCTGCATGCGCATGCACCGCACGTGCTTACAACCATTGCAGACACGCCATTTTCGCACTTTTTAATTTTATTTTACGTCTCCTAATATAAACCTAACAAGCAATTGTTATGTATCAACAGAAAGGGTAAAGCGCGAACTTTGTAAAGAGCATAGAATTAAAATACATTTTTGGTAAAATAGCAATGCTTTTGTTACAGAAACAACATAAGTAAACTGTAGGAGAACACAATCTTGTTTACGTTTGTTTGGTTAGTATGACAACAGCAAATGAGGAAGAAAAGGGGGCATAAAACTTCGCTCTTACTTTGAATAGATGCAGAGAAAGCCTGAGGTATTCAGTATGTGTAATCCAAGTGAATACTTTTATTAAAAGCATTTAAATGATTGCACACAGTACACATTTTTTCACTGTTTTTGCTTCAGATGATACGACTTATAAAACTATTAAATACACAGAGCAAATCAAAATGAAGCTCAGATTCTTTCGATACACTTGCACACCTTCACCCCCACATTTTCTGAACTACTTTACTGAACCAGTTCTAAAAAACCACATGTCATTCTCCTTCTTGCCCGATATATTCGTGAAGCAGGAAATTCCACACATGCCTTCCAGTGCCAGACGGGTTTCTTTGTTCGGACTACTCTGAGGTCACAAGGTCATTGCTAGTGCATGTAAACTTACCCTCCCAGAGGCTAGAACCCTGTTCTAAATATTTATGGCAGCTGCATCCCCTAGACGGTAGACGAGAGAGCATGGGAATTTTTCATAATTGTGCCGTCATGGAGGCACGGCACGTCCAGGCAGTACAGCAGAACTGCCGTCACCAGTGCACGGCTCGTCGTGAACGGGTCGACAGAGTTGCCGTCACTATTGCATGGCGCGTCGCAAAAAGGTTAAAATGTCAGTACAACCTACGTTAATCTGACAATAAATGGTTTCAGTTCAGTGTGTGTGTGTGTGTTCCCTTTTTCTTTCTTTCATGTGTACCAGTTAGGTATAAGAATGTGTGCGAGCGTGTGCGTGCGTGTTCCCTGCTATTGGAGTAGCTGATTTATGGCTGTTTCTTCCATTTTTCTGTTGGATATACCATACTTTCTGGTCTCATTTGTGAGTGGAGTATTTTTCCTCCCTTGTGTGAGTTTGTTGGCATGCTTTCTTCTTTTTTATGTTGAGAAGAAAGATAACATTCACTTTTTTTTTTTTTTTTTTTTTTGCATTTTTTTTCCACTTGAAATTACTAAATATTTGAAATTACTGTTGACTAACCATTACTAACATGTTATAATATATTACAAATAGAGTGTATCTCCTCCATTTTAAAAAAAAAAACAGCATGAGAATTGGTTGTTTAGTTCATGAGATATCTGTGTTTTACACATGTTGGTATATGAAATAAGAGTTTTTTTTTTTTTTTTAATGGCTGGCGATGGGGATTCATGCAAAATAGAACACTGGCTGGCGGTGAGAGGGTTAACTTTCAACTGTGGTGATTCAGCAGCTCAAAATAACATCATCAGCTAACAGAAGTATAACAATTCAAAAGTATCAAGTGACAATAAAGCACTGTGTTTACCATTGTTTTCATCAAGAGCTCACTCACTGATAAACAAGGAAAATAAGATAGGGCTGCATGCATCTCCCTGCTTGATTTCTCTGGTACAGTTAATATAGTCAGTAAATTTTGCTCCACTGTGAACTCAAGTTCTTACTCCATCATACATACTTTTAATACATTTATATAGTTTATCTGTGATACCGTTCTTTATTAAGAGGGGCCAGAAGAGATTTCTATTAACCCGTTGAGCGCCTTTAAGCCGTCAGCTGACGCCGCAGTAAAAATGTACTTCCAGTGCCTATGGGCCGTCCACTGACGTCATGCATTTTTCTTGAATTTTCATTCGTTACTATTCCTATCAAAGGACTGAAATAGAGTGTGTGTAGTAAGCCTTATATGTCTGCTGTAGTAAAAAAATATGCAAATGACCACACGTGAGGGGAAAGACCATTTTTCCTCATCACTGACTGGATGACCAGCCAGCGCTTTGTCTCGCTTGCAAAGATGGCGGCGCAACCTTCGACGAGTGTAGCGACCAAATCAGCGTACTTACACAGCTGAGCAGGCTCTGCGAATCTTTTTTGACAAAGATAATAATCTTTTATTCAACGACTCACTCGAGCATGAAGGTGAGATGATGATAGTGATGGAATTGCCGACCATAATCGTCAGTTATTGAGTCGTGCTGTGCGATCTTAAGAGTGTGTTCAGCTGACTGGTTACCAGCGTCGAGCGAGCCAGCCTAGTGTGTACTCTGCACTGTGTGCAAGTGGCCAGCGACGTGTTAGTCAGCGCGAGAGGGGAGCGCGGCCTGCTCGCAGCGTGACACGGGCAGCAGGAACGGTAGGGGGAAGAGGAGGAGTGAAAGAGAGGGTTGAAGTCCAGCAAGGGGCGTGTGGGGGGGGGGGGGCGTGGTCGTGGACTGACCTGTCTACATGAGGTGTGAGCGTCTTGATAGACTTCTAGACTGTTCTACTTTCATTTACAGGTGTAGTGTGACAATATCAACTTTATTTTCAACTTTTTTGCTCTGTGTTCTTTTTTGGATGTGAAGCTGTAGTGGTAAATACATATGTTTTTGATCGTGCAAAAACATCTATCCAAATCTAAATGCCTAAATATTTTTTTATGATCAAAATTAAAACAAAAGAAGCCCAGATTCAAAATCTCCATTCAATTTCCTTCAAAAATCATATATATTTCATTTTTATATCTTTTGTAGTTTCTGAGCTATATTTTTTTTGTTAATTATTACCCCCAAATCATTAGATTTCCCTGGCACTGGGAAAGCCTTTGTTTGTAAAATTTTTCAGGCAGTGAACGGGTTAATGGAATGAAATGCTTTTTCAAAATCTATAAAAGCTAAGTATAACTTCCTATCATAAGAAAACTTCTTCTGTACAAGCGCAATCATAGTAAATATGTGCTCATGGAAGAATAACCCTTTTGAAAGCCTGCTTGGTGATCACCTGTGATATTATTTTCTTGCAATCTGTTATTACTAATCATCCCAAAGAGTTTATTACTTATATTATTAACAGAGATCCCTCTGTAATTTGGATTATTAACATCACCCTTTTTGAAAATTGGCAAAATAACTGATTAAGTCCAGTTTTCTGAAAACGTACCATTAGCAAATAATGTATTAAACAGTTTCAGAAAGAACTGCACCGCTTGATCAAAAGAATATTTAAATAATTCACCAGTAATGCCGTCAAAGGCCAGCTTAACAGAGATCCCTCTGTAATTGTTAGGATTATTAACATCAGTTTTTGGCAAAATCACTTTAAGTCCAGTTTTCTGAAAACGTACCATTACAAATAATGTATTAAACAGTTTTCAGAAAGAACTGCACCGCTTGATCAAAAGAATATTTTAATGTCACCAGTAATGCCGTCAAGGCCAGCTGCCTTCCGGTTTTTCAGTTTTCTACACACTAATAATACTTTTAACTGTGTTACTGGTTGATTCATCAACTGTCATTGTTCATGTCAAATGTTTCGTCAACACACATTACTAACATCTGTCTAACCATGTATCAACAGCAATGTATTTCTGGGCTGTTTTCTTTTGAAAGAATTCTGTGAATAGTATTCCAAAATTCCTTTTGAGAGTTTTTAGACAATACAAGTCTTTGGAGTACAGAAGAATTATTTTGAAGTCTTTTTCTTTTCTCTTATATCAATGTTTATACTCTTGCCTTGCAACTGAGAAGCATTTTTTGTCCTCTGTTCTCAACGTGAGACAACTAATACGAAGTAACTTCCTGGCTTTTCTTTTACTCGCATCACACGCTTTACCATACCTGTCATAGGGTACTTTACAACTTTCAATGCATATTATCTTTTCATACAGTCTGCACTTTCTTTTAAATAATCATTAAACATGTTCTGCACATAATTCACATCCACATCTAATAAACTTACAGCAGCATCTATCTTTGTATGTATTTCATCACTATATAATGTGTTGCAAAACAAACTAGCATTTTTATCATTCCAAATGAATTTTTCCACAACATGTTTTTTCCACTTTATTATTGGCATACACAATATTTTCTTTAGGAAAAGCAACAAGAAGTGATACAGGTAAACAGTCTGAATCTATTCATTCTAAAACATCAGCTCACATGAGTCCTACTAAAGAGCAAAAAGGTCTTTAGAAAAAAATGAAATAAACGACAACACTACTACTAGTGTCAGAAATGTACGTATCTTCAAACTCTCCTTTACACATGCCATTAAGAATCCACAGATCTAAAGCAGTGCTCCCATAATTATTCAATGCACAGTCTTCAGAGTGTCAACTGATACTGAGAGATGGCTCTGGAACTGTTCATCAAAAACATTTACAAATATGTTTTGTGTAATGTTAGAGGTCCTGCTATTTAAGTATATCATTAAACAGCACAACCTCACAGTGAAACTGATAAAACTTTTTTTTTTTGTTATTGTTTTTTGTTTGTAGTTAGTAACATACCATTTGAGGTTATCACAACTGTTTAAATAGTCTATTAGAACTCCATTATAATTGTTTATGATTAGGTTACATGTTAAATTGTTAATTGTATTAATTTACTGACAGGACTAAATTGACATGATTAATGATTTTAAATGTTATTAATAGCAAACCACACCAAGAAAAATTAGACTAACAAATCACAGGACAAAACATGATGCATTTCGACCTCTTAGGTCTTCTTCAGGCAAGGTATAAAACACACACGACAATGAAAATGAACGAGCAATCACTTATCTTGCAATAACTTATCTTCATTCATTTCAGCACAAGATGGGCATTGAATGAAAACGAGGCTGTCAAGAAGGAGACAATGCATGAGTCGAGGTGGTAAAGATGATAGTTACATTACTGATAGGAATAATAATAGTCTTAGTGGTGATGGCAATGGTGATGTTAATGGTAGTGATGTGTATATCAATAACAACAATCGTATTGATAATAACGATGAAATGCTAACAACTTGAGCAACGGTAATGGTAATAATAGTACAGGTAATAAAAGCATAATATAGAAATATAATTTTTAAAAAAAGACAAAAAAATAGCAATAATATTGATAATAGTAATGATAATAATAGCAGTAATACTAATATTATGGGAAGAGAAGGGAAAAAAATATAGGAAAAAAGGGGAGGAGGGAGGGGACAGGAAGAGCAAAGAGAAGGAAGGTATAAATTATGGGAAGTATGGAATCTAATAGGTATTTCAATAATTATAATATGTGTATTAATAGTTTTAAAAATAGTCATGACTGTAGACATACAGTAATGTTAGTGATGCTATAGGAGGCTGGAAAAGTGGTAAGCTGTATTGTCAGAAATATTGTAAAGAAAATTAGTTATATTAATGATAGTAGTAAATGTACCATTTCTAATAAGTTATGAGTTTGTAACAAAGGTATACGAATTAATAATATCAATTTATTGATTCATCTAATATAATAGAAAAAGAACATAACTGCTTTAGAGGGGAAAGAAAATTTGAAAATAAACATATATCTATTTTAAAAACAATTTTTCTTACGTGAAACTTAAAGTCTGTCATGTAGTTCCAAAGATTTGTTCTCTATTAAGAAAAGGAGGGATGTCCTATCGCATGACCTAACATTGTTGCAGCACAATAATACTGTGATATTTGTAATAAGATACATCCGGGAATGGTTAGTAAAGAAATGGTTGTTACGGAACTGAAACGATCACTTGTTGATGTGTGAAAGTGAAAGTATAATCACAAGAATCAACAGCCAGGTCTTTCAGACAACGAAATACAACATTCTCATGCAATTACACCCTCATTCATTCATTTCCACCCTGTCAGCAAAGACACGTATGCACACCTGTTGTTCCCCTGTCACCTGGCAGTCAGGCTACACAGACAAAAAGATGCTTCAAGAACTGCCTTTGGAATTAAGACAAGGTTCCTCCGCTAAGTCTGAAAAAGTACAAAACATAGAATGCGCCGACTTGATTCCAATCTACCAAGCATAAACTGCCATAAATCATGCGTGAAAATAAATGTAGTATGCTGTCACACAACTGATTGATGTGTAGAAATCTCATGCCTCACTTAAAAAATTTATCATCCAATGTGCAAAGTTGCTCGCATATCATTTTTTCTTGACATGGGAAGTATATGCATTCTCAGACACAAAATGTTTTACATCAAATGATAACCAAACTTCCAGATACACAGTGCCATGTATCACGCACTGTCCTCTATATCTCTGCAGGAATATCTTTTAGATAAAAACTGATCCCATCAATGTGAAGTCTGAGTTAATTTAGTGACTGATGAGAATACAACAGCTAAGTTAAAAACAGAAACAATAGCCAGGAAACATTTTCTTCCTTACAGTTATGTTTGTTTTCACCCTGCCAGCATACAGAACCAGACACACATCTGCAATGTAGGAAACAAAGAATGTGAAACCCGCTCAGGGCTTTTCTGACTTCATACAGACTTGGATACGGTACAAAATTGATATGCAAAATAAGAATTGTTTGTAATTGAATAAAGTATTATATAAAACAGAACTGGTGTGCTTGTAAGTGTTTGATTAGGTGCTTACCTGTCCAGAATGTGAAAATAACAAGTGAAAACAGGTGGCACATCCTGCTTGTCATTCTCAAAAAGCTTGTTCACAAAAAATCCAGTGAATGATGTTCCACAGTGTCCAGAAATAAGTTACAGCCTTTTTCAAAGAAAAGTCAGTGTGGATTATACCTGTCTTCCATGCACATAATCCTGGAAAGAACACATGAGGTAAAGTTCAGTTTTCCCACTGAAATCATGTGCTGATAACATAAAAAACACCCCCAAATGGTCACTGTCAAGAAATGCACTTGTTACCCCACACTGTCGTCGTTCATGTTTGAAAGGTTTAGGATAATCTGGAAGCGCTACACTGAGTTTTTCTTCCCCACCGAATGGCATGTTGAGATTCCCCTCACCCTCATCACTCATAGTCATTGTCCATGTCAATCTCAAAATCATGATTACATGGTGCTTGATCTAAATCAAAACTATCGCCCACCACACCCACTTCATTCAAAATGTCCGTAATTTTTTCTTCACCTGCTTTTTCCACAACAGCATCAGCAAAAAAAACATCTTCAAACAAGTTCCTAATTCTATCATGTTCTCTATCATATTCTCATGTGGGTGCCGCCATGTTGTTTGCCAGATGATTCGAGTCGTACTATGCATTACGAGCTATAAACTAAGTTAAAATACTGAATCCATGTTCCCGGGCTTGTTCAGTCACTTATACAAATTAGTTTGTCAATGAGCCATAGTTTTGTATCTGTTTATGTCGATAAAACTAGGTTGTGAGGCTAACCATACAGCGTGACTTAAGTCGTGACAATCAGTGTTGGCCATGACGTAATGGCGCGACAATAAGCGTAAGGGTTAACGCACACAATGAACAATGAGGCTTTGTTCATATTACAGATTGTAGAAGACTGGGGATCTGTGACAGGTAGTACTGTCTTTCATGTGTGTGTGTGTGTGTGTGTGTGTGAGTGTGTGTGTGTGTGGTTGGTGTGTGTGTTAAAGTATGGCAAAACTTAACATCTGCCTGGAAGTTGTTTTATTATTGTCATTGTTATTATTGACAGTACTTACACATATCCTTGGTTAGACTCTCTGTTGGAGACAAAGTTCTAAGTCCTTTACAATCCCCACTCTTGTTTAGAAAATGGGCAGCCTATCTGGGTAAAACTGACTGATGGGCTTCCTGTTGGCACTAATCATTTGTTTTCTTTGTCATTCAAATGACTATCGTCACACATTCCTTCAATTTCTCATAGAAGCTGCATGCATATACATGGCATCCATTCAAATTGCCAAACTGGCTTTCTCTTCCAAAAGTTAGTTACTGGATTTTACATGTGTGCAAGATGTCACGTTTGTGTTCACACATGGACACTTGCTTCACAGTCAAAGGAGTTTTTTTGAAAAGGGGTCAGAACCAATGTTAACTATGGGGGGCGAGGGTGAGGGGTGGGGGATTACTCTGTACTGAAATGGCCCGGTGGATATTTGAACCAGCGACACGAGGAGTATGAGCCCATTCTGGTTCCCAGATATCCATAGGTGTGTAATAGGTTAATGTGTAGTTAATTTTCTTTTTCTCTCTGTGTGCATGAGTGAGCTGGTTTTTGTTTAGTTTTAATATGGAGAAGTGATTATCATTCTAGTTACTAACATATACAAGACCATCATGAAAATAATTCCAATTCATATTGCACTGATCATGAAAATTATTCAACATGTTGACCATCATTCTCATTCAGACTGCATACATTTTCACAATCATTCTAATTTAGACTTAAACAGAACTTCAAGTAACTGTCATTCAGAGTCCATCAACTTCATCGACGTGACCCAAGCTGTCCGATCATTTGGCGAATTCCTTCAGCCAGCTGTCTGTCAGTGACCTTGACCTTTCCAAGGACATAGGTTAGCTCATCCTCATTCTTGTTGTCAAAAGCCTGCTCGGCTGCCTCCTGCATTTGTCTGGAAATGAGAAAAACTGACTTCACCTCAGTGGGTAGGTGTCCTGTGATCTACTAATGTGACTCTAAATGTTTCTCCCAAAACTTCCTTATGCTCTCTCTCTACCACCTATGCTTGCTCAGAAACCCATATAAGGAAATAGTTCTATATTTCAGACAGCAAAATCACAAAATTTCCTCAACAGATTTAATGTTTTAGTTGTAATAAAGATAAACTATGCTTGTGTTTGTTTCTTGTAACATGTACAGCTATGTATTCATTACAGTAAAAAAAAAAAAACTGTACATCTCATCTCATATTCATCTTTCCAGTTCAGCAAGAAAAAAGAAAACAAAAGCAAAAGGCAAAGTGTCAAGTCTCACTGTACAAACTGCTACCATAAACCCTGACAAAATAGTTCTAGGCCTGGAGGTTGTCAGTTTGATTGCCATCTGGGCCATTTATTCATCAGATTTCCTATACAGCGTTGAGACTGCTATGGTCTCAGAAGAATCAGAATGACTGGAACAACCTAATGTTGTTCATCTACTTAATGGGTGCGTTTCTGTGAGTCTTGCTCAAACTCCCTGATCAACACTGCAGGCATCTGTATCTCAAGGGTATAGAAGATGCTGGGACATTTCATGAAAGGAAGCATAACCCTGACTCTGACTCTGACTACAATAGCACTCTATAACATCATTTTCGTCTTCCTAATCCTCATCCAGTGGTACTAAAAGGAAAAAAGGAAAATTTGAAGTTCAATGACCCTTTATGACCCATACTTGTGGTCAGCTGTTTTGATTTTCTCTCCACACAGGTGCATGTGGGGGTCCTACACCTGTGCCAGAAGAGATTTTTCCAACTAACAGCATAGCACCAAATACATTCATACACTAATCAACCTAGAACTAACAGCATGCAATACATACATACCTGACGTACACATGGATAATAACATGTTCTTGGCTCGTCAAATCAATCATAAAGTTAAAAGGAAAAAAAAAAAAACAGAAACAGATTTCTGAGAGAAAAAAGAAAGGCAGAGAATGGAGGAGACTCACCCAACATGCACCAAACACCTGACTTTCTGTTCAGGAGATACCTTAGGCAGGTATTTGAGGGCCTCTTGCTTGTTGTGGTGTTTCATGCAAGCTTCCACAAAAGCCTGATGGTAAAACACAGAATGATTTCTGATTTTGTCACTGAGAAAAAAGTTCGCAGGAAAGACACTTGATCATAGCGACTTGACAGCAGTCGCTACCCATGTTTTTCATCATTTTTTGTTGCCATCATGACCTATGATTAAAAAGAAAAAAATCTTGAGGATGATTCTCTACAATGCATGTATGCACATGCATGCATTTAAATTTATGATGCACATGTTAATTTCTTTTATGATCCTGACGATGATGACAATGCTAGACATGCCAACATTACAGAGGTGATGTTATCTCTCTGCTTCTCTCCAACTATTGAATTAAAACTAAAAAACAATTTTGTATTATGACGATGGTGAAAATGACAATGAACATGGCAATGTGACATTACCTCCATTCCAATAGGTGGCTTCTTGCTTTTGGAGAATTTCTCCAGTTCAACCCAGTCTCCACTCTCAGCCAGAGCATTGACACGCATCCACCAGAACCTAAACAGTTTACAGAATCATATCATTTTTTTCTTTTTCTCATAAAGAATTCAGATTTGAAGGAACTGCAGAAAGAAAGATTACCAGATATGAGCAACCAACTCCAAACATGCTGCTCAGGACCAGTAATTCAAGTCTACATACAGTCCTCCTGCCCTTCACCTCACACCAGAGCTGTCAAGGCATCGAAAGCATGAAGTGTAGCATTTTTGAAATGTAACATTTCCAAATTTCAACATAGCACTTGTATGCACTATCACAAGATCACTTTCTGTTGCACTACAACACAAAAAATGTCCAAGTTTGTCTGTAATGCAAATGTCATGATCTGAGGAAATCACTCTTTCCAGTATTTTCAAAAAGCAGGAAGGCTTATTTTTTTTCCTCCAGATTTTCTGAATTGTTAAAGGTTAGATTAGATTAGGATAGCTTTCTGGAGATCTGCAGAGGACAGAAATTCACAGAACATGTGTTGATTGATCTGCTAAACTTTTGACATTTTTCATACTACGCTTTGTACTCGACACGATACTGGACTAAGACAAAAATCTCCCTAGGTATCGTGTTATTTTGATTTGACCTACTAAAGATCAAAAAGGCTAACGAAGAAACCAACTGATAAGGCGGCAAAATCACCATCGTCTAGAACTATTTTTCCTGTCCTTTTTCTTCTCTTCTCACTGAACTTGACTACTTTTTGATGAAATGAGTTTACTGTCTAAAGATCTACACTGACTTGGTTCCTTTCCATATGCCGCTATATCCGTGATGTGCTTTAAAGAAGTCTGTTTTTAATTTTTGTTTTTTTGATGTAGCATTTCATAACAGAATGTAGCAACATGGCATTGTAAACAAAACTGTTGTTGCCAAAATGTTGCGCTTGGCCACACTCGCGCTCACAACACACACACACACACACACCCTGCTCTCCATCCTTGTAGCAAAAGATGCTCAGTACTGGTTGTAATAACAAGCCGCTTTCAGATCCAGAAAGGATCACATCATAAACATTCATGGACTAGTACATCACCAGAGAACTAAACTTTTTTATGTTTGCTGATTTTGAACTACAAAAACTTTCACTCCCACTGACAACAGTGTGCTGAGAAGACTTGAAAGCTTATATATACTGTTCAAAACAAGCAACGCATGGGCTGCTTAACAAAAAAAGGGTTTTAATGTTTTAAAAATTCCCCAAAAATTATTAAGCAAAATTTCATCGTGCAAAGTGACATGAATACAAAAAAATACATTCCCAAAAACCACAGAAGACCATCAAATCAGTCATTAAAGACAACAATAATGTTTTTGAGGGCCGCCATCAGTAGTGGGTGTGGCCACCTTCGGCAGCAACAACTTCCCGGCACCTGTGCGGCATGGAGTCGATCAGACGCCTGATGAGCTGCTGTGGCAGGTTGTCCCACTCCTCCTGCAAGGCGTTGAACAGATCTTGGGGGTTCGCCAGCGCCTCCCATCGTCCATGCATGTGCCTGTCCATGTGTGTGTGTGTGTGTGTGTGTGTGCAATCAATGGTTTTTCAGTAGATACTTGAAACAAGACGGAGTGAGTGAGAGAGTAGTAATGGTGCATGGTGCTATTTGTGTGTGTGTGTGTGTGTGTGTGTGTGTGTGTGTGAGAGAGAGAGAGAGAGTGTATATGTGTGTGTGTGTGTGTGTGTGTGTGTGAACATGACTTTTATTTTATGTCAACAGGTGTTGGCAGAGGACGGGGACCAGAGGTAGAGGATGGGGAGCTGCTGCACAGAAAGGAAGAGGGAGAGGTGGTGTGTTGGCCCAGCCCCTTGTGCCACCTAACAACACCCAGCCAGACATCCCGGAGTTCACTGGTCAACCTGGCCTGAAAATACAACCAGACGGGAACAGACCAGTGGACTATTACCAGCCTTTTCCTCATCAATGAAATGCTGGACAAACTGACTGCCTAGACAAACCTCTATGCAGATCAGGCAATAGCTGTCAGCCATCCACAGAAAAGGTTTGCTCGCATCAAGGACTGGAAAAAAAACAGACCACCCTGAAATGTCAAGATTTTTAGGGCTATAATTGCTGACAGGGATTGTCAGCAAACCGTCCATCGAGAGCTACTGGTCAACATTACCAATCCTCTACACCCCAGTGTCCTCCCAGCTGATGTCAAGGAACCGTTTGCAGGCCTTGTTGCGATTCTGGCATTGCAACGACAACAGTAAAGAGCCAGCCAGCAATGCCCCAGACAGAGACAGGCTGTACAAGATCAGGCCCCTTTGTCAAACACCTGCAAGACCGCTTCAAAGATATTTACACACCTGACAAGTTTGTTGCCATTGATGAATCTTTACTGTTGTGGAAAGGCAAGCTTGTTTTCAAACAATACATACCTCTGAAACGCTCCCGATTTGGCATCATGCTGTTCAGTGTATGTGAAGACAGTGGCTACATATACAAATTTCACATTTACACAGGCAAAGAAGACCCTGGCTTCCAGATCCAGCAGCACCTGCCACCTGATGCTACCCATCTCTCTACCACAGAGAAGATTTGTCTTCATGACACGCAGCCTCCTCAACAAAGGGTATCATCATCTCTCCATGGATAACTGGTACACAGGAATAGCACTGTACCAATATATGAAGAACAAAGACACTGTTTGCTGTGGTATCATGCGGGAGAACAGGGCGCCAGCTGAGGTGAGGCAGCTACAGGTCAGGTCAGCCAGCAGGAGCCAGTGAAGTTGCTGCAATCTGGGAGTTTGCTGTTTATGAAATGGCAGTCTTCCAAAGTAGTCTACATGCTGACTACCACGCATGATGAAAGCATGCAGGAGGTGGAACAAAGAGGGGGGCAGAAGGTGAACAAGCCCAGCTGTGTCGTCTCATACAATTCTAAAATGGGCGCAGTCGACAGGACTGATCAAATGTTACAGTCTTACGATGCCAGACCACCAGGTGGTACAAGAAGGTGATGACCCACCTCATCCAGGTATCCCTCTTGAATGCCTACTTGGTGTTCAAGAAACACACACAATGCAAGTTGGATTTCCTGACATTCCAGCTGCACGTCATCAGCGACCTCCTGTATGGCGACAATCCAGCACCACAAGCAGCTCTGCCCTGTTCGGAAGAAGTTGCACGACTGATGGAGAGACACTTCCCCACTACCTTAGAAAAGACTGGGGGGAAGCGTTCATCAGGCAGGAGGTGCAAGGTAAGCAGCAAGAGGGGCATCCAAAAGGAAACAAACTATGTGTGTGGACAGTGTCCTTCAACACCATCTCTGTGTGTGCAGCCTTGTTTCCAGGAGTACCACACAAAGAAAAACTATCAGTCACTGTCTCCTGCCCTGTACATATGATCAGTCTAGTGTGTTGTTGTTTTCTGTGCAAAAAGACAGGACATGTAGCTGCTAAGTGTCTATGGAAGTCTGGTAGAAACCTTTTTAGAGTTTGTACCCTTAGCCACCTGGATAAGCGTCCTTTCGTGGTTGGTAACTCTACTGTTGTCAAGAACTCAGCTGGCAGTAAACATTCCAGTGCTGCTTCTTCTGTTATTGATACTCCTTTTGCTTGTCTAGCTGCTGGAGAGTGCACAGGCAAATTACATTTGGAGTCTGGTTCTGTGAATGGCTCTTTGAGTTCTGTTCTGCGTGATACTGATGCTACTATCTGTGGGTTCGCAAGCGATTAGTTTCTGACGTCAGATGTTAGGAACCACAGTGAAGTGTGTGTTTCTTTTGGTGGTCGTGTGGATGAGTTTCCACTGGCTACAGTTTCAGTCAGCTGTCCTTATTTTGTGGGTGATTTGACTCGTTGTGTCTTGGGTAGCCCTGTCGCAGATCTCATTGTGGGTAATGTACCTGGAGTTTCTGTAAGTGGTGAGTCCAGTGATGTGACTAGCGAACCTTTCTCTTTAGCTGCCATTACGAGGGCTAGAGCTAAGCATGTTGTGGACAAAAAGCCTTTGTGTCAGATCCCTGATGATCTGAACATTTCCTGTTCTGATCTTGTTCAGAAACAGAAAGATGATGCGTCATTGAAATCGTGCTTCCAGTTAGCGTCTGGTGTGGTAAAGAGTTGGGTACAACTACCTTTTGCTACTGCTTGTCTGATGGTGTTCTGTACAGGCATTTTGTCAAAAATGATATCTCTTTTGATCAGGTTGTTGTTCCTTTTGAATACCGACCTACAGTGCTGGCTGTGGCGTGTGAGCTGACTTTGTCAGGTCACTGTGGTTCTCAATGTACTCTGTCTAAATAACAAGTTCTTTTGGCCTGTAGTGACTGTTGATGTAGCTAAGTATGTTGCTTCCTGTGAAGGTGCGTCAGAAGACAGTATCAAAAGATAGGGTTTGTCCAGCTCCCTTCACATCTGTTCCACTCACTAGTACTCCATTTGATCGTGCTACTGTGTCTACTTCTGATGTTGTACCGACAGTTGTTCTTTCACAGGTACTTCAGTGTCTTGGTCAGAGATAGCACCTTTGACTTGTGACCAAGAACAGGTTTCTTTGGAGTGTCCTCCGGGAGTTGGTCTCTCTGTGAATCCCTCTCCAGAGTCTGTTGCTCCTGAAGTGGTTTGTACAGTTGGTGTTGTCTAGGACTGTGATGATGCTCTACCCATTCCCATTTTAGCTGTTCCGATGGCCTCTTCTATGCCAGATGAAGATGTTCATCCAGTACAGTTAGATTGTGCTTTGTCTGACAGCAGTTCCAGGGAGTTGCGTGCAATCTTTGATAATTTTCAGGACATTTTGACTCCTAAACCAGGTTCTTTCTCAGGTGATGTACTCTTGGAGATCCCTCTTACAACAGATGTCCCTGTTAGAAAGAAGTGTTACGACATCCCCTTTTCTGCGAAAGAGGTTGTTGAGAGAGAGATCAATATCATATCAGATCTTTGTATCACTGAGCCATCAAATAGTCCATGCGCATCTCCACTTGTGTTCAGGAAGAAAGATGGTACGTGTTGATTTTGCATTGATTTCAGATCTTTGAACAAGATTACCGTTTTTGATGCTGAGCCTATTCCTGAGAGTCTTTTTGCAAGGTTTGCTGATGCTTAGTTTTTAACAAAGATAGATCTTGCAAAAGGTTATTGGCAGATTGTGGATAAGCCTGAGGATCATCCGAAGATGGCTTTTACAACACACATGGGTCTATTCCAGTTTATCAGGATGCCTTTTGGACTTGTGCCGGCTCCTGCAGTATTTGCATGCATAATGCGTATGCTGGCTTTAGATCAGTTCTCTGCTATCAACTTCTTTGATGATATTATTGTGCACAGTGTATCATGGGATGCTCATCTTAGTCATGTGAAAGGTATGTTTTCTTGTCTAAGGTCTTTCAACTTCACAGCTTGTCCCTCGAAGATCAAGGCAGGCTTTCGTTCACTTGAATTTCATGGTCATGTTGTTGGATGTGGTACTATGCGTCCTGAAGGGAAGAAGATTGATAGAATTCTGAAGATATCCACTCCTACTACCAGGAAGCAGGTCAGGTCTTTTGCTGGGTTGCTCAGTTTTCACAGGAGATATGTTCCTGGGTTTGCTTCTTTGAATGCTTCACTGTCTGATTTGATCAAAGATACTGGTTGTGCTGGAAGGTCCGTTTCTTGGACTCCTGAATGTGCTGAAGCTTTGAAGAAGATTCAGAGTATCTTGTCTTCTGTACCCGTGTCACTGTTACCTAGTTGGGTAATCCTTTTGTCTCAGGATGATCTGCTGGTTGTGCTGTTGGTTGGGTTTGTTGGCTTCTGAAGCTTTGAAGAGTGATGATGTTCTTCACCCAGCTTTTGTTTCAGGACTAGCAAAAGCTTCAGCAGAGTGATGATGTTCTTCACCCAGCTGTGTTCACTAGTCAAAAGTTGCTGGATCATGAGAAGGCGTACAGTACTACTGAGCGTGAGTGTTTAGCCATTGTCTGGGCTGTGCAGAAGTTTGTTAGATTCCTTTGGGGAGTCAGGTTTATCCTGCAGACGGATCATCATCCCTTGACGTACCCTCTGAATGTCAAACTTCAGGAATTCCAGGATCATGCGATGGGCATTGTTGTTGCAGGAGTTCTTGTTCAAAGTACAACCAGTTCCAGGTTCATCAAATGTTTTCGCTGATCTTCTCTCACATTCATATACAAATCAGTTGATCCCTTGGAAAGTGACTTTCTTTGTGTGCACTGCAGTTTTCTGTTGCTGTTTTGACATATGATTTCTGGATTTTTGCATTCTACTGTTTGTTTGCTTCAAAAAAGCAATCGGACATTGTTTTTGTTTGGTTTTTTTTTGCAGGAGGGGTAGTACTGTGATGGACCGTATTTCGTCCGGTCCCGAATTTTGGGGGACACATTTGACCGGAACAGGTAAACTTGTAAAACCGGTTGACCTGTTTACCTGACAGCTACTCACCTGCATTTTGTGCAAGTCAGGTGAGCGAAGATTTCCCTTGAGTCTCCGCAGAGCTACCGCCTGGGCAACTTCATCAGAGCGCCAAAGGGAGACTGAAGGTGTGTGTCTGACCTGGAACTGACTGCCATCCAGGTGTGGGGTGCACCCTGTGCCCAGCCACTGTCTCTACCCAGGGTACTGAGAGGCTGACCCAGGGTCAGCAGACATCGTACGCGCACTACCAACTGGGTGTGGGGTGGAGCACGAACCCAGCCACCCGTCTCTGCCCCGTGGGGGATTTTGAGAGGTTATCTGCGTGGTCAGCAGCGGGCTGGAGTGAGAAAGGGCTTCAGAGTTCGTTAGGATGACAACCTGTGTTTCTGCTGAGTGGGAGTCCCTGGAAGGACTCCATAAACCTACATTCGTGAGCAGTTTCATTTACGTCCTGTCGATGTGTCCTGGTGTGTGTGAGTTCCTGGAAGGACTCCACAACTGCTTGTTGCCTGGCTATCTATGTTTGCGTTGTGTGGGTGTGTGTAGGGAAAAGTCGTACATGCATCCAAACTTCATCAGGTGAGAGTTATACCGCAAAACACACACCACAGACCATCCATAACAAATGGACAGGTGAAATCTTCCTACCTGTATATAAAATTCCTTTCAAACAGATTTCATAACCTGGGTAACACCCAAGCAAAAATCTGCTACCGTCATGCCTTTGACAAAACGAACAGGAAATTCAGATTGTTAAGATATTTACCCTTCAGAAAGAACACATGAAAATACTTTTCCACATCACAAATTCCAGTACCTTTTGTCTGGCACTTTGAACTCTTTGCGTAGTTTATCAGCAGCCATGTGTGCACCTTCTAGTGTCAGCTTGTGCAAGGTCTGCTGCAGCGAGAGGTCCACAAAGGTGATGCCCATCTCATCCTCCAGGCGACGCTGGTGTCGCAGCAACTTGTTCTGCTCCTCACAGTGCTGGTGGCGACACATCAGACCAAGGAACTGTTAGGGTCAACCGCTCATCCCATAACCAAGAGGTGGAAGTAAACAGAAGAACATTCTATGGAGGCTGGGGGTTTGCAGTTTTTAATAAGTTACAGTTACATGAATTATCATAATCACTTTCATTATGCTTTAACATCTGATCCCCCCTGGCTCCACTAACTCCCTTTCACAACTGACCCAGCCTCTGGGGGTTGCCCAACATTTAATTTTTATAGGGCCTCTTTGAGAATCTTTGGGTATTACGATGCATTTGAAGGAAGTGAGTGATAAAAAAAACAAAATGGCCACCAGCCTTTTAAGCATAAGAGTTTTTTTAAAAGTGGGGGGGAGGGGGGGTGGGGTGGGGGTGGGGGTGGGTTGAGAGGGGGAGGGCATTTTTTGTTTAAAGAAGATTACTGTAGTTTCATTCATTTATCTATCACTCAAAAAAATGTTGTCAGGAGTTACTAGTTAAAAAAAAAAAAAAAAAAAAAAAAAAACCACTCCCCTAAAAAAAAAAAAAACACCCACAGCAACAGTAGAAAAGTACTGACCTTCTCATTAAAAGTGTTGCCTACACGGTGAAAGCAGTTACCACTTTCCTCTCCAAAAGTCGGATGCGAACGTCAAGAGTCTGTCCAACATGAAGTCAAAACAACATCAGCGAATTGTCATTAATAGTGCTAACCAAACCAACACACTAGAATCCTAATCTTGAAAGCAGATGGTGTTGGACAGAAGCCCATCTCAATGGAATGGGTTTTGCTGTGGTAAGCTGTTACTTTTTGTCATCATTGCCACACCACAACCCTCTGCTCAACTTAAACCTCAAAGAAAACAAGACTTACATTCAGGCACGAAAGTGCAGTAAATCCTTGGGTCTTACTAAGGCCAAGGGTCTATGGGGGCCACACAGCCCAGCCTCCCCCTTCTCCTTCTGGCTGTAGACTTTTTGCAATTTAAAAGCTCTAAACTGGCATTTCTGGCGCTTACAACATGATTTTTGACAACTGAAAGAAATCCACAGCAGTAAAATGTGAACATTTAGCCAAAAGTCATTTTAATGCCCTATTCATTTCCTTTATGTCACACACACACACACACACACACACACACACACACACACACACTACCTAATGCCGACCCCACTGCTGTCTTGAATAATCTAAATTTTCCACTCTCAGACAGTATCAAAAACTATCTGAGGGTAGAACACCAATTTCTACTATGGAAAATCAAAATCCAGGCAGACATTCATTATTTGTATTGAATAAAAATGGCCACAAGGGAAAAATAACCAAACTGTAAATAAACACAATGGTAATGCAGCATGCTGAAATGAACCATGGCTACACTGGTTGTCAATATTTCATCATCTGTCTATTTTCGGGATGATGATGTGGTCTCCATTTTTTTCTCAAGACTCAATCAATGAAAGCACCTGTACTAATTTTTTTTTTCAAATTTATAACATTTCATTGCGAGAACAAGACAGCAGTCTGATGCTGAGAGCTACAGAGCACTCCAAAAATCAAAACAGAATTGGCAAGTCTCCTCAGAAACAGAATGGGAGAGAACTGACAATCTCTCTCCACCCCCCCCCCCCCCCCCCCTCCAAATTTCATAATCAACAGCAGCTCCTAGCATACGGTAAATTTCTTACTCTGCAAAGTACTGTTTTAGGAGCGTTCTTAAGTCTTCCATAACATCAAATGTTTGTTGATCAGCACAAACCTGTGATTTGAACAGTTCAGTTGAAGTTTGAATACCACAAACACAAAAAAAATCAACTTACAAGAACACAGAGTACGCAAGACTGGGCTGTCAGACTTTCGCATCTTGTCAGTCTCCTCAAAGAAATTTTCCTTGATTCTCATTTGATAAGACTACTCATAACTTAACCTACTTCTAGTTCATTTGTAAGGATACTGGGCATTGTTAAAATCTGTGTCAAAGCTGACAGTGACTAACCACTGATTCAACACCACTGTGATAAAAAATAACAAAGTTAAAGCGAAGCAAAAAAAAAAAAAAAAGCTGGAAGGCGCATCAAACAAACCGTTTGCAGATCAGTAATTTGAGAATCTACATCCATTGCTGTCTTGGCAAGAACATCTCTCACACACACACCCACACACAAATAATCTTGACTGTACTTGGTTGTAGCAGAAAAACCCACCCAACCACAAATACGACCAGGGTCATATGATTTTCATGCCTGAACATTATGGTTGAAAAAGTGAACAATCTTGATAAACAAAACCGACCAGGTGCGGTCCTCCTGTTTGATTTACAATGTATATCATCATCACAATTATCAGTATCAACAGTTTCAGTTGCAGTTTCATCAAGGAGGCATCACAGCGGGCGGACTAGTCCATATACGCTACACCACATCCGCTAAGTTTTCAGATCACATCCGCTAAGTTTGAGACCACTTTTGAAGCTGATGGATAAATGAATTAACAACGAAGATGACACAATAGAAGAAGAGGGTCTCGTGGCTACGACTCAGCGGATGTCTGACCTACGCATTAGCCCAATGTGCTGGTCAGACCTTGAGTGCCTGCCTACCATGTTTAAAATTGTTTTTTTTTTTTATTATGTGTGTGTAGTGAATGTACATGTGTGTGTATGCTGTGTGGTATCAACACACACACACACAAAAGAATTTTACCACGACAGTTTCACAGTATACTTACCTGTTTAAACAAATGCTTATTCCACTTGACATGAAACATTGCCATATTCTCAGGATTTCAACAAAAAACAAAAATGGGGCGAGAGCAAGGAGGTAACTTCACCTCAATGCCTAGATTAGCCAGCAAGAGTGACTGCCTTCAGCGAGTTTACCTTTTCCTACATTCAGTGTAGTTCAGTTTTCTCACCTTTTCCAACACTAAACACACTTCCCCAACCAAGATCACGAAATTTGAGACCCCGTCATTTTCTCTCCGCTCAGTCTGAGTGAGACTTAGTCATTTTACGGGCTGGTGGCTAAGAGATAACTCCCAGCTATCGACCAATCACTGTGAACACACGTACCTCAAGCCCCGCAGTGAGGAGGGAAGCAGAGAGACGCTATCCGGCCATTGCTGCGCGTGGTGTTCTCTGTGGCGAATTTGTGAAAGAAGTGCAAATTTCAGTGTGTTTTGGATACTGCAGATCATCACCTTTGTTTGTTTCAGTGTTCATGTAGTCACAGCTCTGTAAAGAAGTAGACAGGATATCACTTTTGTCCAAATCTTCAAACGCCATATCTGTCAGTGTAAGCAACTGGAAAACATTTGCTTCTTTGAGATAAGTAAAAATTTGTGCATTTTGGGGTTTTTTGACAATATCAAAACTTAAATTCTGGTCTTTTGGAGGTTTGTTGTCTGCTCTTACAACTGTTCAGAGGAAAGTTTTTAGTTTCAAGTATTAAGCTATCAAAGTCATATACTGGTTTACAAGGCGCTGGAAGGCTATACGTGGGGTGTGTAAAACCGTCTTTGTTCCCAGCTCCGTGTCTGACGTCACTGTCTCCATTTAACAAGGCATGCTCCCTACAAGCTGACAACAGATCTTGTGCTGTTTCTGTCTGTCTGTCTATCTCTCTCTCTCTGTCTGTCTGTCTCTCTCTGTCTCTCCTCTCTCTCTCTCTGCATGCTTCTGACTTTTGTCATTGCAGGAGTCATCAATTTTCCCCAGTGTTTTCTTCACTTAAGAACTCGGTGGCTTTTCCCCGTATTATTTTCCTCAAACTTCCATCCCCCACCCCTGTGCTTTCACTTACTAACTGATTGATTCTTTTCCCCATCTGCAGTGTGAGTGTGGGTGCGTGCATGTGTGCATGCACATGTGCGGTCATGCGTATATGCGTGCGTGAGTGTGAGCATGCATGTGTGCGTGTGTGTGTGTGTGAGAGAGAGAGAGAGAGCGAGCGAGAGACAGAGAGAGACAGACAGAGAGAGTTGGTGTCGGTGACTAATTGTGTGTACTGCACTGTGCCTTTTCAGGTAAGTTAATGAACGTGCATGTAAGTGTACACTGCTGTCCTTGGTGTCTAGTTCTGTGTGTGTGTGTGTGTGTGTGTGTGTGTGTGTGCGTGTGAGACTGAAGTTGCGTCTGTTCAGCACACAGAAACTAATCATACAGACACAGACTGAACTCTTTATGCAGACTATGTGGTGGTCGGTCAAAACCAACCCGTTACAGGAAAACAATTTATTGCAATAAATATGCATTAGAACTGGAACAGTCATATGGACTTATCATTACTGAAGACACAGAGGGCAAACTGTACTCTAGAACAATGTATACAAATTGTTATGTTTATATGAAACGGAAAAAAAGGGCTGCTGTTCTCCAATCAATAAAAGAACAGATAGCCAGTACACATAGCCTGTGCACTGAGTTTGACCCAATGATTGAAGAAGCTGATTGCACTGTGTGTCACGTTTCATGAACAGTCCAAACCATGTACATCTATAAAATAAAGGAAAAATAAAGGAAACTGGACCCCCTAACAAATCAAAACAGAACAGTCAGCAGCAAGGAAATCTGTAATGTCAGTAAGAAAGGTGAGTCGCTTGACAAAAGTAGTGTAGGCGATAGTTCTGACAGTGCTGTTCCTTATTCAGATGGGGATATTTGTGGCAGCCATGTTGCAGACGACATAGCAAGAGACAAAACAATGACCACCACTTGTACACACAAATATAGATCAGAATGTTTGTGATGACTACGTTGATGGAATCAGTGAACAAGCTTGTAATACAGGCACTCCTAGTAGTAGTGAAAACGTCAGTGTCAACAACGTCATTGCAACTGAGACAGTACATGAAAGTAGTGTGGCCGACATAAGTGAAATTCTTGACAATACCCTCAGTCGTGCCCGTGAAGAAACATCTCTCAACAGCAATAACACTAGCAGAGCAGAAGCTGACAGCAGTGACAGAGGAGCAATATTCCAGCCCTCAGCATTGTCAACACCTCAACAGAAGTCTGTCAAAAGGCGGCTGTTGGACTTTCTCAATGCCCAGAGGCCAGACTTCTTTCAGAATGATGCCAGCAATATGAGCAGTTTACAAGTCCAAATGGAGATCGATAACATATCAGCTGACTGCACATCAGGAATGCAGACACAGTCAGTGCTGAGCACACCTGTAACTAGCCCTCATACACAGATTCTGGGACAAACAAAACCACACAAAACTGTGAAGCACCGCTCATCACAAACTGAGAAAAGAAAATTAGTTTCAACCACTAGAAGATTTGTGTGCACCTCTGACAGCAGGAGAAGCAGCTTTTCTTACTCGTTTAGTCTGTATCAAAATGGAAGAATCCACTGACAGACTATTGCATGCAAACCTAGGGGTCAGCCTATAATTCTAAAAAAGATCATCAAAGCCAGAAAGTCTTCGGCCTTTGCAAGTACTCCCATTAGAAGGAAAAGAGGACACTAAGTTGCCCTAATCAGCAGAGAATATCAGGTGCTTCGGAGTCCGATTTGTTGAAACAGCAAAACACTGAGCTTAGATTCACCAGAAAAAGAAAAAGGACAAAGATCTCTAAAAGCTGCTGGTTGTTTGAAAGAACACATCACAGCAAAACTCGCAACAAAAATGAAAGCAAGAATGTTGCTGACTTGGGCAAAACAGAGGCAGTTTAGGAAGATATCAAAACAGGCAGGGATAAACACTTGATAGTGAGGAAAAAGAAAGACAAATTCAAAACAGTTTGAAGTGTGGAAAGGTTCGGGTCGACTGTAAAAAACTAACCCTTCCATGACCAGAAAAATAAGAGAGAAAAAGAAAAGCACTCCTGTGGTACATATCCAAGATTCCTGTTCCTGACAAACCTATTAGACCAGTATGAAGGAAAGAAGTTGCTGACATGGCATCTTAACACTATTCCTGAAAATGAAAAATGGGTGAAAGTTGGAGGTGATCATGGGGGGGGTGGCAGTTTCAAACTGGTCATGTTTGTCGCAAATCTTTGAACACCCCAATGCGAAGAAAAAGTGTGTCCTGGTTTGCATAGTACAGGCAAAAAAGACAGCAGTGAAAACATCAAAA
The DNA here is from genome assembly GCA_016801955.1 of Conus betulinus. Lineage (NCBI taxonomy): Eukaryota > Metazoa > Mollusca > Gastropoda > Neogastropoda > Conidae > Conus > Conus betulinus. The sequence goes on from JADBJO010001838.1 coordinate 155,987, forward strand.
CTGTTTTAAATCCTTTCAAACAGCAGATCAGTCGGCTTGCACAAACAACATGGAAAGGAAAAAATATTAGACCGTTTTCTTTGGAGATTTATTTCTCCTGAAAAAAACAAACAAACAAAATTATATATATATATATATATATATTTATATATATACATATATACATATGCACACACACATATGGGCTGTCTGGAGCTCAAGGTGTGTATCCATGTCTGTGGGGTACAGCCTCAAAGGAACAAGCGCAAAAGAACTGCAGAGATCGATTTGGGGATACCATCGAACAGAGAATGCTTGAAGACATTAAGAAAATGCATGCCAAGTTTGTGAAAGAATGTGGAAAAAAATCTCAGGCCAAGTGCTTCCAGAATCTTTATATCTTGCCAAATGTATGGGACATTGAACTAGATACCTACCTTCATATCCTTTTGAGAATTGTCAAGAAGCATCATGATCTTTTGGAAGATGAGTGCTATGATGTTGACAAAAGGATAGAAATAGATCTGGCAAAGAAAGAGAAACTAAATGTAAGAGATACAACCGGGAATTCCAAAGAAGTGTTTGGATGGTGAAGGCATACTGTCAATGTCAGAACACAGATATCCTTCACTGAAAGGTCTTGATCCTTTCAAGAAAGGTTAAGGACCAGTAGGTGTTGCAGTTGAGTTTGTGCTTCAAAGACAGAGGATCATGAAGCAAGCCCACTACAGTGGCACTTTGTTGGCAGTGCAACCACTGTAACAAATACCTCAAAGCAGAGATAATTAGGATATTTTTGACAGCATAGAGAAGACAGTGAATAGTATGACTGATGACCAAAGCATTCAGGCCATAGGAAGAGAAATAAAATGTAGATACACCACGCTGAACAAGGCTTATTCCAATGTGCACAGCCTACTGTCATCAAGCCAGCCTGCTAAGAAGGATTTTAAAGAGATCCAACTTGCAATCAACCAGTACATGACACTATACAGAACGTACTTTGGTCATCACATCAATATTATCCCAAAGCAGCACATCCTTGAAGACCACTGTGCTGACTGGATGCAGAGGTGGACATTTGGGTTAGCTTTACTTGGTGAACAGGGGGGAAAAGGTATGCATGCCACTGTCAACCAGCTGAAGCCCAGAGCATCATGACCAGAGGCTGGCCCTGATCATGCAAGAGCAATGGATGCAAGCATCCCCCATGATGCAAGACACGCCTAAGAAAAAAAAAGAAGGGAAAGGCAATGTAACATTCCAAATTTTAGACAATGGACAAACCCAGAATCTCTCTCTCTCAAGAACATGCATACTCATTCACACATGTGCGCATACACACACACACACACATGCAAACATGTGTGCGCACACACACACACACACACATATGTAATCCCATGTGAAACACATACGCACTGACACAGGGGTCAATCGCTGCTGCGTGCGTGCGTGCGTGCATGCGTGTGTGTGCGTGCGTGTGTGTGTGTGTGTCACCAGATGACTGCACGTCCACTGTATTCATTCTGAATGCACAGCTGCACATGCTTATAATGCATTTTTTCAAGTGCCAACTTACACAGTCATCATTTTTCCCATTCTCTATGTTGTATATAGCCTACCGTCAGTTTTTTCAGTGTCCATTAGCCTTTATAACTTTGTTATTTGACTTGTTTTCTTTGTTAGTTTGGATGGTTGGGTTGGCTGACTGGTGTTGTTGTTGATGTTGTTGTTGCTTTACTGTGTGGAAAATTGCAGCTTTTGTTTTGGTAAGTCAGTAAGTCCAAGTTTGTTTTGTGCTTTGCAACTGAGCCCTTTGTTATTCATTCATTGCACTGCACCCATATAGACTGCTTTCTTTTAAGAGTATAGACCGTTTTTTTTTTTTTTTTTGTTTGTTTTTTTTGCATGTTACATTTACTTAACTGTAGACGTAACTCAGGTTTAGGATACATCCTACATTGACTACGCAGGACTACAAGTGGGAGTACAAAATCTCTGTCTCTATCTCTGTCTTTCTCTGTCCTGTCTTGCATTCCTCCTCCCCCCCCCCCTCTCTCTCTCTTTCTTTTTTTTCGCCCCCCTCGTGTTGCTTTGATTCTCTCTCTCCTCTTTCTCTCTCCCACACACATGCTCATGTGTGTGTGTGTGTGTGTGTGTGTGTGTGTGTGTGTACGTGTGTGTGTGTGTGCGCGCGCGTGTGTGTGTGTGTAAAAACTGTTACAAACGTAGCGTAAAAAAAGCATGAAACATATAAACCAAAAATCTGTTCATGTTTATGTGGAAATTAAGCATGTTACAATCGCAGCAAAACAAAAAAAAAAAAAAAAATGCATGAAACATGCAAAACAAATTGTGTTGACTAGTAGTGTGTGTTTACAACTGCGTCTGGTGAATGGGTTTGACGACATTTTTAGGACAGCAAAACGGCGACCGTAAGTACTATCCGTAAGTATGCATTACTGTAAGAAATATCTCTCTCTCTCTTTCTGTGTCTGTCTGTTACTCTCTCTCTCTCTCTGTTTGAGTGTGGTTTGCTCTCTGTCTCTCTCTCTCTCTCTCTGTCTCTCTCTCCTGAGCCTTGTCACACCCAGCAGAAGAAATACTCAGCAGTATGGTAATGGTAATGTTGCTTATAGCCTAGCCGACCACAAAGGGCCATATCAGGGCTGACTCGGGCAGCACAATAGTCAGTGGCCTAGTTTCTGTGAAGGGCTTACATTCTTGCTTTGGGATGGGCCTGGAGCCAGAACACACGTACTGTTCACTGCGGCGTGCACAGCGTGTTCTAACCACAAAACTCGCGTTGGACAGGGATGGGACTGGGGTGGGGGGAGGTTGCCGGGACGGAGAGTGGGCACTCAAGTTACAAATAGGCGGGCCTCCTTCGCGAGCTAAGGAGTGATATTTGTGTGAGTGCCATGAGATCTTGGCGCCAGAGGCACAAAAGACTTCAGAAAGATCTCCATGAGTACCACCCTCCTCACATCAACATTAGTGAGACTGAACTGGGAACAATCCCTCAGCTCACTACCTTGGGTGCATGATCTTATCAGACGCCATGATCGACAGTGAAATTGACAGCAGACTGGCAAAGGCGAACAGGGCTTTAGGGACATTGTACAAATGAGCAAGGAACACAAATGTTTGAAGAAGGGCATCAAGATCTGAATGTACATAGGCATAGAATATACCACTCTCCTGTACAGCTCTGAGTCGTACATCACCAACCGTCACCACCTGAGGATCCTTGAGTTCTTCTTCCATCAGCTCTGCCTTTGCTCCATCCTCAATATTCACTGGAATGTTTTCATCACCAATGTTGAAGTCTTCAAACTGGTGGAGCTCACCAGCATCGTGGCCATGCTACTTAAGTCCCAAGTCTGCTGGGCAAGGCCATCTCCATGATGGAGGATCATAGCCTGCCTAAGATTGTCTATATGTGGCACAGAGGGGTACCAAAGAAGTGATACAAAGACTGTAAAAAAAAAACAACCTTGATGCCTGTCATATCATCTATTGCTAGTGGTCCTCCCTAGCTGTAGATTGCAATGCCTGGCATCACACCATTAACAAAGTTGTCTCCTCCTTTGGTAATGCTCACAAGGCTACCCTAGATGACAAAAAGGCACCAGAACAATGATGTTGCAACACTGAATCCTGATCAGACCTTTATCTGCTGCTGTTGTGGCTTTACCTGTCTATCATGCATTGGTCTTGTCAGCCATAAACACACCTGCAATCGACATGGGCCAGTTCTGCCATTATCTTCGTCTGCGAAACTAAGCCTATAAATACATACAGCGAACTGCATCAAACCCAATACAGCATTCACATGCAAACATGCATGCACACACATACACGCACACACATAAACACCCTAATCAAAGCACACAAGCCAAAATGAACATCATGGCCTAAGGTAATGCCTTTACCTTGGTAAAGACAAACTTTAAAAAGACTATCCATTCACTGTCAACCTCTTGCACACTTGTTCTTGTTCCTAAGTCATCTTCTGAACATTCACGCACGCAGTCACAACACACACACACACACATACACAGAGATATCAGATCAGAAATTCTAAAAGCAATCAAGAATTTAAAAAAGAACAAATCGCCTGGAATAGACAGGATAAGGAATGAATTTCTAACAAGACGCAAACCATATAAATGTACTCCCAGTTTATCCTGAATACGCGTGAGATATTCCATAAAGAGGAAAAACCGTCTTGGGTTGGTGTAACCATGGCTATTCTGGCAAACATCGGCCATCATCTGTGACCTATAATGAAAATACTTACAAATTTTCAGAAAAATCGGCCAAGCACTTTCTGAGATTTTCCATCAAGAAGAAAAACCATTATGGGCGGTTAGTTATGGCTATAACGGTAAACTTTAAACATCAAGCATCATCCATGACCTTGCTAAGTACTTTCTGAAATATTCCATAAAGAAGAAAAACCATTAGGGGCAGTTATAGCCGCTAGTAAAAGCTATAATGATAACTAAATCATGGGGCATCATCCATGACCCATAATGAACATACCTACAAATTTTCAGAAAGATCGGCTACATACTTTCTGAGATATTCCATAAAAAAGAAAAAACCGTTATGGGCCATTATAGCCGTTAGTAACGGCTATAACAGTAAACAAAAATGTTAGGCATCATCCGTGACCCATAATGAACATACCTACAAATTTTCAGAAAAATCGGCCACATACTTTCTGAGATATTCCATAAAAAAGAAAAACCGGTATGGGCCGTTATAGCCGTTAGTAAGCTATAATGGTAAACTAAAACGTCGGGCATCATCCGTCGCCCCCATAATGAACATACCTACAAATTTTCAGAAATATCAGCCAAGTACTTCCTGAGATATTCCATGTAGAAGAAAAACTGTTGTGGGCAGTTACAGCCGTTTGTAACAGCTATTACGGTAAACGAAAACATCGGGTATCATCTGTGACCCATAATGAACATACTTACAAATCTTCAGAAAGATTGACAAAGTATTTTCTGAGATATTCCATAAAGAAGAAAAACCATTATGGACCGTTAAAGCCGTTAGTAACAGCTATAACGGTAAACTTAAAACATCGGGCATCATCCGTAATCCATAGTAAATATACCTGCTAATTTTCACAAAGATCGGCCAAGGACTTTCTGAGATATTCCATAAAGAAGAAAACTGTTACAGGCTGTTACAGCAGTTAGTAACGATTATAACGGTAAACTAAAACACCGGGCATCATCCATGACCCATAATGAACATATCTGCTAATTTTCACAAAGATCGGCCAAGTACTTTCTGAGATATTCCACGAATAAGAAAAACCCTTACAGGCTGTTAGAGCACCAGTAACGGCTATAACAGTAAACTAAAACACTTGACATCATCCGTGACCCATAATGAACACACCTGCTAATTTTCAGAAAGATCAGCCAAGTACTTTCTGAGATATTCCATAAAGAAGAAAAACCATTACAGGCTGTTACAGTTGTTAGTAACAGTTATAATGGTAAACTAAAACATCAGGCATCATCCGTGACCCATAATGAACATACCTATAATTTTCAGAAAGATTGGCCCAGTAGTTTTGTCTGGAGTGAGTGGAACACATCTTGACCATGGACGGACAGACGGACACACACACACACACACACAGCATATCTTCATTCCCATTCTAAAGTACTCCCTGTTCTATAACCTGGGAGTACAAAAACCTGGGATTTCAGAATTGCTATCAACATTGAAAAACATTTTAAATTTGATTTTTAAAACTGGTCAGTATCTGGACCTATGGAAAAGGGGCCTTTCGGTTCCTATTTTCAAGGGAAGAGACAAAACGAACCCTAGCAACTACAGGGGAATAACTCTTAATTGTTCATTAAGCAACGTATTATGCCAAATACTAAATACTCAAATAAACAATCATTTGGAATCAAAATGGGGAGTTTTTATACTCCCTGTTTGGCTAGTATACTTACCATGTCAGACCATAGCATTCAACGGCAGTTAGTCAGCTCTGCCAGACCGAAATTTTTTGTGGCAAATGCAGTCATAAGACAGTCACGTGACACCCACCCTACTTCCGCCAAAGGAAGAAGCCGGTGTCCGCTTCCTGTACCTCATTCATTGAGGCCTGAGCGCAAGGAAACCCCAAGAACTTTTGCGCTAGAAGGGAAGGTAGGGCGGGAATTAGAGTCTGACATGGTAAGTATACTAGCCAAACAGGGAGTATAATAAAAACTCCCCATTTTGGTGTCATATACTATACCATGTCAGACCATAGCAGATTTACAGGAATAGGAGGAGGGCTGAGCACCCTAGTGGTTCTTGGGTTTAACCGATATGGCTGCACTGGCCGCCACAAAGGAGATCCCTTTAGAACCATCAGCCCTGGTCATGCGGATATCCCTTAAATAAAAATTTATCAAAGGGTTTTCCGAATGCCAGTAGGCTGCCTCCAGGAGATGGCGCAAGGGGACAGAGTGCTGGAACGCTGCTGAAGTGGCCAGCGCTCTGACCTCATGGGCTCAGGGAGATGGGACAGGCAGATACCTGTACACCTGCGCATAGGCAGATCTCACCGTCCTAGAAAGCCACCTCGAGATAGTGCCAGCCGAGATGTCTTTCTTATTATTGGGGTTGATAGAAATAAGAAGACGTCTCTGAGAGGAGTGCCTGGGGCGCAAGCGTTCCCAGCAGTACACTGGAAAGGGACAGGTCCATGTCTCCCCCACTCCCCCTCTTCGTAAGATATCCGCCAGTGAGCGGATGACGAGGGAAGGAGAGGCAGTGCCTGGTTCCTGATTCTTAGCTAAGAACTCTGGAAGGAACTTAAGCAGAACAGAGCCCCTGTGGAAGGCGATATCTCTGGGATCCCCGCTGAGGGCATGAATCTCACTTCGTCTTCTGCTGAGGCCAGGGCAAGGAGAAAGGTGGTCCTGAAGGAGATAGGTCAAAGGGAGGGGTGGCTATGGGCTCAAAAGGGGGTTTTCTGAGAGTGTCAAGGACAATAAAGAGGTCCCAAAGGGGAATTCACCTTGGGGACTGAGCTTCCCGTAGGGCCACCCCCCTAGATACCTCTCTGAGAAGGAAGTCATTCTCAAAAGAAGGGCCACCGAGTTGGCGAATGGTGGTGCAGATAGCCGACCTGTAGCCCCGAATGGAGCTAGCAGAGAGCTTAAGAGAGGAAGATAGGTGGGACAGAAAATTGCCTATCTGGATATTGGACGGGTGGTCATGGGGAACAGAGTTGTCCGAGCACCAGGCGACCCATCTCTCCCATCGGTAGTTGTAGAGGGACTCAGTGCTGGCCCTGCGTGAGGCTGAGGCTAAGTCACATAGTCCCTGCGAGGCCCCCGCCCCTGTGAGTAAGTCTAGAACAGACTGAGATTTGTCCAAGTGGGAGGTAGGGGCAGATGATCACAATTGGGCTGGCATAGGAGCCAAGCGTGTACGCGAAGCATCTGGGGGTTTAAGTGAAGGTGACCTGAGCGGGGTTGCCTTAGCATCTCCCACCAAGGGTTCAGCTGGAGGAGGGGAACATGGGTGAGGGACTTGAGGGTGGAAACCAGGACTGTGTCAGCCACCATGGGGTTATGAGGATGAACCTGGGTCTTTCCAGCCTCGCCTTCCTGATTACCTTGTGGAGGATTGGGAAAGGCGTATGCTATGAGGCCCGCCCACGGAAAGGGAGCGAGCATCGACTGCATACGCTTGGGGATCGGGGATGGGAGAGACATACACTGGAAGATGATGGTTGAACCGGGTGGCAAAGAGGTTGACCATAGGCCTGAACCAGTGTTCCCACACCACAGTCAGGGTTAGTTTGTTGACGGTCCACTCTGTGTGTAGGAGGGACTCTGAGCAGCTGAGGGAATCTGCCAGGATACTGCGTGTCCCCGCTATGTGTCTTGCGCGGAGGGTGATTCTCCGTATGTGACACCAGCGAAGGAGGGCCTCTGTCTGAAGAGAAAGGCAGATGGAGCAAGTCCCCCCCCCCCCCCCCCCCCCCCCCCCCCCTTGTTGATGTAGCAAGTAGCAAGCTACTGATGTATTGTCTGTAAGGAGGAGAATCAGTCGGTGAGAGACCATGTGTTGGAAGCGGAGGTAGGCCAGCCTGACCGCTTCCAGTTCTAGGACACTGATGTGGAGACGTGCAGTCTGCGCATCCCACACTCCCGAGGCATGACTGTCCTCCAAGTGGGCCCCCCAGCCCAAGCTGGAGGCGTCTGTGTAGCTGAATTGGGAGGGACATGGGAACCCCGGTGGACAGTGTGGATGGGTTGAGCCACTCCTCCGTAGCCCAAATGAACCAGTGGCCGAGGGGGAATGGGTCTGGTCCCAGCGGTCGGAGGTCTGCAACCAACGTCGCCAGAACTCCCTTTGGAGTTGGCGTTTGGGGACCTGACCCAGGGGAATAAGGGATGAGAGGACTCCATCATCCCCAGAAGGGAGGTCAGGGTTCTGGCCAAGGTGTGGGGTGCCCTGTGGAGGCGGGAGATGAGGTCCACTATGCAGGCGGACCTCTCCAGGCTTGGGAAGACCTGCACAGAGATGGTGTTGAAACTCATACCCAGAAAGGAGAACCTCTGACTGGGAATGAGTTCGCACTTGTTGGGGTTGGTGACAAACCCCAGCGTGGAAAAGGCTCAGAAGGGTGGTTGGTGTGGGCTCGGCACTGGGCCTGGGAGGGAGCCAGGACGAGCCAGTCATCCAGGTACACAAGGAGGCAAATGTCTCTGTCTGGCCAGGGAGGCCATCTCCTTGACAACCTTTGTGAAGAGGAAGGGTGCGAGGGAGGGGCCAAAGGGATGAGCTTGAACTGGAACACCTGACCCTGCCAGACGAACTGGAGGTCTCGTCTGTGGGATGGGTGTATAAGGATCTGAAAGTAAGCGTCCTTCAGATCTATGGAGGTAACCTAATCGATATGATGGATGGAGTCTCTGATCGGTCGGAGTGTCCATCTTGAATTTGGTGGGTCTGAGGAACTTTTTGATGGGAGAGAGGTTGAGGATAGGCCTCCATCCTCCCGAGGGTTTGGGGATCGAGAAGAGGTGGGAGTAAAATCCGGGGTTGGGATGGGAAACCTCCGTGATGGCCCCTTTCTGGAGGAGTTCTTGGACCTCCAGGCGAAGAGCCTCCGCTTGGCCTGGGGAAGGTCCGTTGGGGGAGAGCGCAGAAGGGGAGGTCGTTCGTGGGCCCTAGGTAGGCGAAATCCTTCCTGTAAAACCGCCACTATCCAGGGGCTGAGGCCCATACGTCTCTCCTGGTGGGCATGCCAGGAGAGACTGCCCGCCAGGGGGGCTAAGGGTCCGGGCTGGGAGGGGGGTGCGGCGATAGGGGATATTAGGGCGCTTGGCAGGGCCGTGTGGTGTGAGATGGTGACTGCGTGGGATAGGGTTTGGGCCTGGAGAAGGTGGGGGATGAACACAATGGGGGCCTAGCAGAGCGTGACGGTGGCCTGGCCGCAAAAGACGCTGCCTGCTTGCGTTCTTCGACTGATTGCGATATGACCTCAGTTTGAATAGTCGCTGAAGAGCAACTGGTCCTGGCCCAGGATGCACCACAAGGATGTTGGGAATAGATTGGACCATGCCAGCATGGCATCTCTAGCGACCAACAGGCAGTCAAAGTGGCTCCTGGCTGCGCTGTCCGCCGCAGCTGAAAGGTGATGCGAGATCCTGTTAACCAGGTATCGCATAAAATGGGTCGCTGAACAAGCGAGAGTCTGTCTCCTGGTGTGTCTCGGAGCCCGAGTCCTAAGACACTAGGATGGCGCCGTCCTCCTCCAGCCAGAGTACCTCCGTCTGCTGCAGGAGCATGCCTAGAAAGGCATGACTGGCAGTGGCGTGTAAGATGCCCATTCTGGCCACCCGGTCCCACTCCTTTAGGTTCTTAAAGGAGATGGTGCCGGATGTAGGGGAGGGCCCAGATTGGGAAAAAGCCAACAGTCTGCCTGGGAAATGCCATTTTCCTGGTTACAGGGTTGTCGGAGAATAAGGAGGTGACCGCGAACCTCTTGCGGCGGTCCTGAGGAGAGTGCCAACGGGACCCGCATTAGGTGCTAAGATGGACCCTTGTCCTGGCGGAGGGACGGCTTGTGCACCCCTGGCACAAGTTGCCGGACCTTCCCAGATAGAGGTGAGTGACTGAGGTGTTTAGATGGAGCTTGGGTTTAGATTGCTGGGCTGGGGGCAGCCTGGCAAATTCCGACAAAGAAAGGACGTTTTCAGAGGGTGGGCTTCCCTCACGACAGGGTAAGTAGCTATCTTTTATGCTCTATTGGGTTTCTCAAAGTGATTTTTATGATAAAAATAGGCCTGTTTTCACACAGAGAAAATTTCACTAGTATACTTGTGTAACTACCTTGAGTTTCACTGAACATGAAAAAATAACCTCTTCTTCATCTGGCTACAAAATGAGTATGGTATGTGCCACAGCTTTGTAACTTTACACTGACCTGTTCAATCAAACCATAATCACATGTCGACATTTCAAGCGTTTTTGTTGGGGTGTAATTTTTTAAAAATAATTTTTAGAAAAATGTATACACACGCCCAATATAAGAGGGATGTTGAATTTCATATTGGCCAGTAGGGAGGGAGTTACCAACGCCTACTATAAAAACACAAACAACGACAACAAAAAAAAAACACTGCTCATAGGATTGGGCGATCCAGGCAAACGCCATTTCTATGGAACTGTCCTCCTATTCATCATCAGCATCTCATCACCACTATTATCATCAAGCAACCCCAATCCTAAAATCCTGGTCATTGGATCAGTGATCATGATCATGATGAAGGCTAAATCACTGGGGCTGTCTTCCTGTTCTAATCATCATCACTGCTGTCACCATAATTATCATCAACTATCCAATTGTAAGATCTGGTGATCTTGGTGAACACCATCTTCATGTAAAAGTCCCCCTGTTTTAATCATCATATCATCATCATCAAACAACAAAAAATCCTCACATCCTGGGTCGTAAGAGCGGGTGATCTTGTTGAAGGCCATTTCTGTGGGGTTGTCCTCCTGTTCCCCCACATCTTCTCCACCATCTCCAGGTTCTGGAAGCGACAGTACTGAAAAACACCATCACAACCATCATCACAGGCATTATCATCATCACCACCATCATCTTCATCACCAGTATGATCACTGCTGTCATCATCATCACTACCACCATCAAGATCACATCACAACACTGACCATCCAGGCTAAGACTCCTCTCTTTTAAAACTAATCTTTATGGAACATCTTTTCTCCTTCTAGACTTGATGATTGGTAGGTAGTCTAGTGGGTAGCACATCTGACTCTTAGTCTGAAGACTGGGGTTTGAGCCCATCAGCACCTTGTCAGTGAAAGATGGAGCTGGACTTATTCCTGTTTCTCATGTTTACATATATGTAGGCCTGCTAAGGGGCTCAAGTCCCTTTGTCCTTTTTTGCATACACACGACAACACATATTCAAGATCCTGTCACTGGTCCATAGATGATGAAAACAAAAATAACCAGCATGCACCAGGGATACTGGAAAGGAGACCGGTATAACCAGGCATTCCCCACTTTTAATTCCCCACAGTTGTAATGAGTGGTAGACAATAACTTCAACATTGTTGTACATGCGTCTGTCACTAGATCTCTGTCTGATATGCAGGACTCCACTTTTAGTGCATTTGTGCAACATTCACCCAATGAAATTTGCCAAGTAAGTCATGAAATTTCAGAATGCAGGCACAAACACATAATAAAATGTTTGTATAGGGTTGTTATATATGGGCTTATTATCATACCCCAAAGTCAGTAACCTTCAGATTGAAATGCACCCTTCTCAGAAAAATACAACATAAGAAATGCACTTCAGAAGAATACAATCTATGAAATGCTCCCTTCTCAGAAGAATACAACATATGAAATGCACCTGCCGGCCTGAATACCAGCAAGTGACAGCAGCTGAGTTTCAGGCACCCCCTCCCCCTTCTCTACTAACCCCCCCCCCTCCCCTTTTTCTTTCATCTCCTTTCTTTTTTTTCTCTCCTTCCTTTTTGAACAGGCCTTCTAGCTTTCCACTTCAATTGGTTCATGATTCCTACTCACTGCTTAACCCCAGTTTATTTCCTTTTGTCTCTGAGCTCTGTTCATTCTTCTTCTTTTTATTGTCAGTCCCCATATAAGATCTGTCTCTGTCACCAACTAACTTAAGCCTGATGACAGCTCTAAGAGCAGAAAGCTTGTCTGGTTTCCCTCTTGTTCCCCGATCATATGCAAACCCTGGTGAGTGCATTCTTCCACCATTTTCTTCTCCTAAGAAATGTACCTCAGAAGAATACAACATATGAAATGCACCCTTTCAGAAGAATATATATTATGAAATGCATATTTCACAGAAAACCAGACTACAACACTGTACAGGATGCACGGTAGCAGATTATTTTTGGGTCCCTGGACCTGCTTGTTTCATTTTAAATTGACCTGAACCCCCCCCTGAAAAATGCTTTTTTCCCGTTTCTAATGCATACAAGACACAGGGAAGCATTAAATGGGGAGCTTTGAGGAGGCATCCTGTGTATGTAAGATCAGGACAGGCACTATAGAGCACCATAAGTGACTCAGCAGAAGTGCAGTGTCTCCAACAGTAGGCAGTCTCCAGGCAATCCAATGCCAAATGTTCTGTGGACAGCTGGTCATAAGTGCGGTTGTGTGTATGAGGCAGACAGAATGAGCAGCACAGGATTTTTATCACTGAAAGAAATAGAAGATGGGACCAAAAAAAAAGCATGATCTTAGGTATTTTTTCTGGTTTTTCTCTCATCTGCATATCCTCAAATTTTTTTTAGATGTTCTGCCCACATAGGGATCACGTGGAAGTATGATAAAGAACATGGACAGGGCCCTGGTTGAACCACTGAGGACTGACACTTTGACAGAGACTTCTGCAGATCTCAACAAGGACAGCAAATGGTGGACATTGTCTATGTATGTTTATATGTTTCATGCAGAACCGACAAGACTGCTGGTTGTCAGAGACGAGAGAGAGAGAGAGAGAGAGACAGACAGACAGACAGACAGACAAACAGAGATAGATCCGGACAGAGTGGACGTGTGAGGGAGGGAGGAAGGAAGGAAAGACAGTGAGATGAAGAGGGAAAGCGACAGTTGAGAAGAGAGAGGGGGGGAGATAGAGAAAGAGAAAGAAAGAAAGAGAGAGAGAGAGAGAGAGAGAGAACAAATAAGAGAGAGAGTAGAACAGTGGAAGAGAGAGACAGACAGACAGACAGGACAGAGAGACAGATAGACAGACACACACACACACTGATAACTGTTCATAGAAAGGCAGTGCCCTTGATGAAGGGTTGTGCACCACAAGCAACAAATCCACATAACTAAAACATATTAAAAGACTAACGCATTAGTCTCATGATATTGCTTGTTTTCCCACCTGAAAGGCCTTACATAAGTATACTGATAAATTCTCCATAACAACATTAATATGTGATGACATCAGAAGGCTCCATTTGAAATCTTTAGGGTTTCTGTACAACTTTGCTATCATTTAAAAAACAACAACATGTAATAAAAAAGTGTAATGCACTGTCTTCATCAGTTTCTATGCAAAAAGGACTTAAAAACAGAGTATATGAATGAATTATTTATGACAAAATACAGCACAGCTAAATCTGATAATCCAAAATGAAACTTATCATAAATTTTGGACAGACAGACAAAAGAGAAAGAGAGAGAGAGAAAAAACAGACAAACACACAGAGTTACACGACCTGAACAAAGAGAGAGAAAGCGATGGGCATGGTGTGGATCATCATGTAGAACTGACTTGGATCTTGGTTGTCTCGCAGATGCAGCAACACCGTGTACACTGAACATAAACCAACACACATGGTACTGTGTGCACTGAAGACAAACCAAAACACATGGTACTGTTTACAATGAACACAAACCAACACACACTGTGCTGTGTACACTGAACACAAACCAACACACATGGTAATGTGTGCACTGAACACAAACCAACCCACACTGTGCTGTGTACACTGAACACAAACCAACACACACTGTACAGTGTGCATTGAACACAAACCAAAACACATGGTACTGTTTACACTGAACACAAACCAACACACACTGTACTGTGAGCACTGAACACAAACCAAAACACATGGTACAGTGTACACTGAAAAAACAAACCAACACACACTGTACTGTGTGCATTGAACACAAACCAATACACATGGTATTATGTATACTGAACACAAACCAACACACACTGTACTGTGTGCATTGAACACAAATCAGAACATATGGTACTGTGTACACTGAACACAAACCAATACACACTGTACTGTGTGCACTGATGCTAACCAAAACACATGATACTGTGTACACTGAACACAAACCAACTCATATTGTACTGTACACTGAACTCGCACTGCACTCTGTACACCAAACACAATCGAACACACACTGCATTGTGTGCGCTGAACAGACTCTTAACACATGCTGTACTGAGTTCACTGGAAAACAAACCAACACATACTCTGACACAGTGCTGTGTATACGGAACACACCCAACAATGTGCTGTGTGTATGCTGAACACAAACCAGCATACACTGCACTACAACACAGCCTAATTAAGAAAAGGGATATACTGCACACACCCCCCCCCCCCCCCCCCATCTTTTCCAACAGCACAACCCAATTAATCACACAAAAAACCACCCCACAAACATATGAACAAGAACACACACTGCACACTCACACATCTCTCCTTTTTCCTCGTTTTGAACTGACAGCATTCACTCACATACTAACCTAAAACAGTTACTAACTTACTTTGGAATGTTTGGTAAACATTCCAATATTTGCAGGCACACGACAGTTCTTACTGCTACATTAAGTTGCTCGAGTCAAAGTCTTTAAAAGCATGAGAAAAAAAAACAGAAGAAACAATTATGCACAAATCTTAAATAAATGTCAGCGCGAACCGCCCAGAGAAACGTGGACAAACGAGTCACAAGACAAACCACAACGCGTTTCAACCTCTTAGGTCTTCTTCAGGTGAACAAACATGAAACAAATAACGAAAATGCACTTAGCTTTGATCGCTTCTGTGTTCAGCGCAAGAAAGAAGGCATTCAACGCCTTCTTTCTTGCGCTGAACACAGAAGCGATCAAAGCTAAGTGCATTTTCGTTATTTGTTTCATGTTTGTTGCACCTGAAGAAGACCTAAGAGGTTGAAACGCGTTGTGGTTTGTCTTGTGACTCGTTTGTCCACGTTTCTCTGGGCGGTTCGCTGACATTTATTTAAGATTTGTTTAGATTTCCGCCTGCAGTCGTTTCACTTTGCAACTAGATCAATTATGCACAGCCAACAACCCGGGTCTGTGAGCCATCTTGTATCTGTAAGTGAGGAGAACAGAGAACCACACATTGCTTTGCTGTCTGCATCACACCTATAGCTGACCAATGTTTATACGATGACTACACACTGGAGTTTCTTGACCTGGAGAGCTTAACCGAGAAAAGCAGAATCGTCTCTGTCCACAACACCCTGTGAGCTATTTTCTGTGAAGGTTAGTGTGGGAATATCATCAAGTGCCAGACAGATTCACCGTCCTTCGCTTGCCAGAACAAGTGTCTGTTCAGAAGTGCTTGAATTCTCACACACACACATGCATGCACGCATGCGCGCATACGTGCACACACACACACACATGTGCGCACAGGCATGCATGCCTGTGTGCGCGCACACACAATACATACATAAAAGCAGAAACTTAGCGTCAATACCCTCATTATGATTATTAATATTACAGATGCGGGTTTTGGTATCAACTAAAAAAAAAAAAATCTAGTTGCAAAGTGAAATGACTGCAGGCGGAAATCTAAACAAATCTTAAATCAATGTCAGCGAACCGCCCAGAGAAACGTGGACAAATGAGTCACAAGACAAAACAACGCATTTCAACCTCTTAGGTCTTCTTCAGGTGAAACAAAATGAAACAAATAACAAAAATGCACTTAGCTTTGATCGCTTCAGATTGCTTCTCTGTTCAGCTCAAGGAAGGCCTTCTTCCTTGCGCTGAACAGAGAAGCAATCTGAAGCGATCAAAGCTAAGTGCATTTTCGTTATTTGTTTCATTTTTGTTTCACCTGAAGAAGACCTAAAAGGTCGAAACGCATTGTGTTTTATCTTGCGACTCGTTTGTCCCACGTTTCTCTGGGCGGTTCGCTGACATTGATTTAAGATTTTTGTTAAAAAAAAAAAAAAAAAAAAAAAAGCACCACTTGACGAAAAAAACTGCTGCAACCCAAAGTAGAGTGTGTGTGTGTGTGTGTGTGTGGTGTGTGTGTGTGTGTGTGTGTGTGTGTGTGTGTGTGTGTGTGTGTGTGTGTGTGTGTGTGAGAGAGAGAGAGAGAGAGAGAGAGAGAGAGAGAGGAATGACTCAGTAAACATGACTACACAAGACACTACACACAAATTTACCACTTATAAAATCATATAGAAAAAAAAAAACATGCACAGAGTACACTGGCGCGCATGCAAAAACTGAGAGAGAGAGAGACAGAGAGACAGAGAGACAGAGAGTCTGGCATAGAGAGAGAGGGAGGGAGAGACTGGGGGTGGGGAGGATGACTGATTGAGAATACATACATGAAAATACAGACATGCAAAATCAATAAAAGCATGCAGAGAGAGAGAGGGAAGAGAGTGGAGGTGGGGGGGGGGGGGGGGACTGACCTATAATACATATATGAAGAAATTGACATGCACAGATAGCTTTCTACATACAAGATCAATATACGCATGATCAGAGAGAAAATGTTTCACATGACATTGGCTTGCACTCATACCTTCGAACAGATAATCCCTCCCCCCAACACACACACACACAAAACATATACATGGCACATGGCATACGATACTGAGGTGGGGCGGGGAGAGAGAGAGAGAGAGAGAGAGAGAGAGAGAGAGAGAGAGAGAGAGAGAGAGAAGCTGAATTGAAACTGGCATGCATGACTGACTTCACAGAACAAACAAAACACACACACACACACACACACACACACACACACACACACACACACACACACACACTGACTCACACACACACACACACACACACACACACACACACACTGACTCACACACACACACACACACACACACACACACACACACACACACACACACACACACACACACACACACACGTGTACTCACAACCCTTGAAGGTAAAGCCATGGTTCTGTGTCAATATCCACTTATCACATAACTGTTCACAATCACTTTTAACACAACACAAACTGTCTTGTCTGCACCTGTCTCCTGGTGTGAGTCCTACACTCTCAGATCAGCAGCCTGTGTTACAGAATAGTGTGACACTGATAGGGCTTTTGCTGCTGTTGTCCCCCTCTCCACTCTCAAACTGCCCCCACCCCCATTTCCCCTCCCCCACCCCCACACTTTAACATGAAGTACACTTTGCCTGTCTGAAAAAAAAATCTAAAAAAAACTGTAGTTGATGTTCAGTAGTTACTCTCACTTAATGCAACAATTTTAAAACCTATATTTATCAATATATGCATAATCTTGGAAATAAAGGTCAATATTTATAGGTATTATATACACCCATTACAAACTTGTATCAGTCAACATATGTCAACTTGAAAGTAACATTATAATGCTCTTACATTCTACAGGATGATTATGTACACATAATAATTTTGTCAGTTGAGATAGTACTTATGTATGCTTTTTCATTTTAACAAATCTTACATATGAATTTCCATACCTCTCACTCTCTCGCTCTGAAATGGATGATCTGCAAAAGTCTGCTGGGAAACATATACTTAGAATTTTGTTAAGTGACTAAATATAACGATGCGAAGGGAAAGAATGTACAAACTGACAATTACAAATCGCTTCCCCGTAATCAGTGCTGTGTTTTTTTTTCTCACATGGTGGCAGTATCAGTCCCTGAAACTGTGGTGCCACCAGTGTCAGATGCTCTGTAAGCAGGACTTTGAGCTGCTGCTGTTTGTTTTTCAAGCCCCAGACTCTTCTCAACAGCGCACTGATTGTGGCGTGCGTCTCCTGGCCTCCTTGCTCCCCCCAACAGTGCCACTCCTGTCTCCCAGTGTCTGATCCAGGGAACACAGTGATGTTCCAACAGACGTTGTTTTGGAATGACGGCAGTCTTGGGAAACTTTTCCCTGAAAAAGGCCATGTACCGCTTAATGGATGTTTCAGTATCTCCAATCTCATCATCACAGATGGCTCTTTGATGCAATACGCGCCGATGAACATCAGAGAAGAGGACATTCAGCTCAGTGAACTTGTCATGAATGTTTCTGGATGTATTTAGTATGGAACCAGTGAGCTGGAGTTCCCCTGTGTCTTCTCTGCACCACTCTGACAGACGTTTTTGTACACGGATTCTTTCAGATACTTGTTGCAATGGTTTCCCAACAAAGGCCCTGGAATGTTAAGCCTGTGGGAAGATCTTGTTTGCTCGCAGAACATCTTCTATATTTGCTGAACGGAACAGCAATGAAGTGGCTGTAGATTTCATTTTCTCCACTTCTTCCTTGGTTCTTTTTATGCTTTCTTCAAGTTCTTTTTGTAGTTTTACTTCTGGCCATGGCATGGAGTTGTCTCAGCAGTTTTTTTACTTTTCCAATGGCTCTATGCTCGTTACATGCTGCTGAAACTGTACTGAGAAATACTCACAATTGTCAAGAGTGATGTCATTAAGTGAAGCAAAAGATCTTGCCAGCTGTTCATCAAGAGCATGGCACTCATCTTCAAGCAGCTCATGGTGTTTTTTGACAACACCCAGCAAAATGTGAAGGTAGGGAGGTGTCACCTGCTTCAGTTCTATGTCTAAAACTGGTTTTCTGATGACATTGTTGTATAGTTTGGCTTGTGATTTCATGTTTCCTGCACACTTATACTTCTGATAGTCCCTCTTGATCTGACTGACCCGTTCTGGCCGATGTTTCCTTCATTGTTCTCCAGTGGCAGTTGCATCTGTGTCTTCGTTGTTGTGCAGTACAGACACAGGTGGATCCCCTGTGCACCTGACAGTCCATACATTTTAGTTAAACAGTCATAGTCTCCAAAGAGAAAAAGGTGAGTTTGGTTTCCTCTCCATTCCATGCTTTCAAGGTCTTCAGTTTGCTCTTTGTAAGGGTCCAACAGTCTTCTTAAGTTTTCAGGGGTGTCCTTACATTCAGCAATGGTCACAATGCATGTGTTATGCTTTAAATTAGCCTTCACCAGGTTTGCTATTTGAAGCATCATTTTAAATGATCCGCCTCCATGTCACCGCCAATCTTGATCCGGATTTTGTTCTCTGGAATACTCTCATCATGCCATGTTAGTCGGCCTTGATTGTCATAAGCATCCAGCAGTTTGGTGACAAATGCTGGGACATCCTTAATGCCTGGCAGAAGGTTGGAACCAGATCCATAATCCCATCGATCTCATTCCAGACCTCCACACTTGACATTCTACTTCTGCACACTGTGCTTTGGCCTGTTCTTTCCTTTCTTTCTGTTCACTGGCAAACTGTACCCCGAGCCTCCTATAGAAGTGTTTGTGCAGTCTGTACTTTGTCAAACTGAGGCCAAGTGCCGCACGAAGGGCAGGACCTTGTTTTGCAGTTAAAGATACCTGACCACATTTTGCTTCATTAAGAACCAACTGTTTGCTTACTTTGCCTGCCATCTTCAGTTCTGTGCCCTGCTGTTTTGGCCGCATCTTGTTGAGTGTCTCCTGATACATTCAAACGAAATTTTGTTCATTTCCTTTGCTCGCTTCTTCCTGAGTGGTGTTTGAGCTTCAGTTGATGCTTTCGAGGTTTTGTTTTTTTTTTCAGCACGATCGGCTGTCCACCAGTTTGGCATGTGACAGTCATTTTATCACTGGACTGTGAGAGCTTAATGCGGGTAAATATTGTGAAATAAGCTTCTTCTGTGTTTGTCAGTGGTGCCTTCAGCTGACTCAAAGGCCTGAGGATTCTTTTTCTGAATGGAGACAATGCTTTGTCAATGCCAGTTGGAACTGTCTGCACTGATACACATCTTGAATCTTTGGGTGGAGTTGATGTGGCATCAGATGTGACACAGAAGGAAACTTGTTTTTGGACTGGAGATAATGCTTCATTAATGCCAGCTGGGACAGTCTGCACTGATACAGTTCAAGGGACTTTTGCTGGAGTTGATGTGACTTCAGATGAGACAGAAAATGAAATATCACTATCAAGATCATCAGAGTTTGATTGGCACTTCCGTTTTGCTGTATGGGCATACTGTTTGAGAACGGCAGATTTCTTGATCTTTTTCTCTGGTCTCCCACCTTTACTCTGCTGTTGTAAGTGAGTGCATATCGCACACTGACTGACAGATAAAACTGGGGTCAAACAGGTGCCATCATTTTGAGGCTTTTTCAAATTCTGCCGATGCACGGCTCTTTGCTGTAGTTAATTTTTTTTGCGGTTTATCAGATTTCTCAAAGTTTTTGCACAAAAACACAGACTATTTTTGAATGTACTTCCTCCCTACCTTCCAGAACATTCACATTGAAGATTATGTTTATTTCAGAAGCAACACTCAAACAAGTTACCACTGATTTGTTTTTATCTTCTTTAATCTCTTAGACCTTTTCCCACACAGTCTACACAAGACCTTTAAACGTTCTAAATGTTCAGTGAGAGAATGACCATTTTTTTGTTCCATAATCCTTTCGGCCATCCCCCCCCCCCCCCCCCCCCCCCCCTTTCTTTCTCTCTCTCTCTCTCTCTCTCTCTCTCACACACACAATAAAAAAGCACCCTGATGGTACTACCAACTCTGCCGATAGAAATAGTAGTAGTGATTGGAAATGAAGTATTATTATAGTTATAATAATTATTCACTTATTATTGTTACTACCATTACTGTTATCAGTAGTATTATTTTGCTAGTAGTAATTATGTTATCCTTTACACTTCCCTTTTATTAGGCATACGTTGCTCTAAATGCAACCATAGTACATATAAAATGTAGCAACAATGAAGAAATATATGTGTATATGATAGCGTAAATACGACCCCTTTACAAATGCTAACTAACTTTTCATTCACAAAGATTCTTCCCAATGCTTGACCTACTTCGGCTTACAAGCACATCAGCCAACGACAAACATGCAGGCTATAGATTTTGCCGGTCGCAAAGTTCTGTCAGAAAGTTTTAAACACGTAATAATTATGGTACTCACAGAGACGAGCCAAATGACAGCTTTTGTCACACTCTCAAGTACTCACTGAGCTATTGCTCTCTTACAGAAATTATAGTCTAAAAACAGCTGTACAGTAAATATAAACTTAATAATGTTGCACCAGTCTCGAAGCATCCAAACACACACAGCATCTTCGCTGAGAAAGGAAGGCGCATCTGACAGTGCGGTGGCTGGCTGGTTAGGGCCTAGCTGGGGTCAAAAGACAAAGCGTTAAGAGAACTAAATGAAGTGGCTCGAGTGTGCCAGCGCCGCCGTGGGCAGAGTAGTGTCCTGGATTCATCTAATATAAACACACAATCTGATTTTTGTTTTTGATAAATCACACTTTACATTTTCTTTTCTTTGTGTTAAATTAGATAAGATAATGTTGCTCATAGCCCAGCTGACCGCAAAGGGCCACATCAGGGCTGTCACCACATTAAAATCAACTCACAAGTCATTCATTCACACAATTCTTTAAAATACATAGAAAAACCCATCCGAAAGTTTGTTAAAAATCTTTCCACTGTAAAATCTCAGATCCGATGAAAAATGTTAATCTCTTTCAAGAACTCAAAGATCGCATAATGCAGAACATCTCTGAACAAGTTTTTCATGTAATCTGCTGTAAAATGTTTGTGTCTCACATCATGCAAGTCCCAACACTCTGAAAAAGAATATGTTTCATTGTGAGTGGCACATGACATGGAATGCACCACGGAGCGTCTTCACTCTTTAAAAGGTACGGACGGGTAAAATACAAATGGCTGGTGTGTGCAGCCGGCACAGAACTGTTTCTTCTTTAGACCACCAGACGAAGATGAGAGGAACTCCTTAAGGTTTGGACGATCTGAAAGAGTTTGTTATCCGTCTGTCTATTCCAATCCTCCTGCCAGAGGTCTCTGACATAATCATTAATTTTGGGTTTCAGATCTGAGCAGGGGATATATATGTTGGACAATTTCTCTGTTGTGGCATTCTTGGCCAAACGATCAACCATTTCATTCCCACCAATGCCAACATGACCAGGAACCCATGCCAGAAAAATGTTTGTAACCCTCCACTTTCAACTTGGTAAAAAGTTCAAAGAAGTGCAAAAGTTCTGGATGCTGAAGATTGCGGCCAGCTATGGCCTCCAAAGCTGACAGTGAATCTGACAGAACCAGAAAGTCCCTCTTCTTAGATTGTGAGATTATCCTCAGAGCCAGAACCAGAGCTGTGAGTTCAGCAGAGTAAGCAGAAGCATCCGAAGGAATATGTTCTAAGAGTATTTGAGAAGGGAGCACTGGGCAATAGGCTGCACAGGCCACTCCATCTTCAGACTTGGAACCATCGGTGAACATTTTCTGATAGGATGGGATTTTGAACAGAGCTCAGCATACAATGCCTTGTATGCCAGAGAGCTGGTAGACTCTTTGCGAAAAGCTGCAAGATCAAAACGAATCTCTGCTGCTGTGAAAAAGGTCCATGGAGGTTTATCTGGAAACTTGGAAAAATCAGACACAACTCCTAGGTTTAGACCTGCATTCTGCGCGTGAGGCTGCATACGAAGACCAAACGGCGGAATACAGTTAGGGTTTTTTCGAATTTGCTTTGGAACCGAGGGTCAAAGACACAGTCACAGGTAGGATTTTTCGGTTCAGAGAACAGTCTGATATAGTAGTTCAAGCATAGTTTCAGCCTGCGGTTGGACAGTGAGGGTTCACCTGCCTCTGCATACAGGCTGTACACAGGGGTGGTGCGGAATGCTCTCAAGACAGAGACGAAGCCCTTGATGGTGGATAGGATCCAAGAGTTTTAGGTAAGACGGTCTTGCAGAGCCATACGCAGCACAACCATAGTCCAGTTTGGAACAGACCAAGGCTCTGAGAGGTGCAGCAGAGTTTTCTTATCAGCACCCCAGTCAGTGTGTGCTACGACCTGCAGAATATTCACAGCCTTCTTGCAAGAAGTTTTGAGATTTTTAATGTTGAATTAAAAGGCACTGGAACTTTCTCATTATGATGCAAAGCCAATGAAAACAGCAGCCAGACAGAGCATGTGGACAAAAATCAGGGACTTCTGCTGAAATTCAAAATGCAGTAATCTGTTGAAAAATACTATAAACTGCTTAAACTAACTGTGAGGAGACAGATCTTATTTGAAAGGAGAATAGCATTTCTAATTGAAATTCTGCAAAAGTTGATATGTGATTTAGAACTATATTATTCCAGACTTGTTTTTCAGCACTTAATGCTTTCAAGACAAAGGGCAGTAAAAACCAACATGAACAAGTCAAACTAAATCACAGTTTATTTCGATGTCACATGATTACTAAAATGTCTTCCAAACTAATTCAGACCTTATCATTTTGCAGAGAGAAAACTTAAATGAACCAATATTAGATCATATCTTCAACATAAAATTGTTGAATTTCTTATATACAGTCCCTCAAATTAGTGTTCTTAAACATAGCCTTTAGAATTTCAATATCACATGACTTCCTGCTGTGATCATTTGACTTTATTTCTGTGTCAATGGAACACTAATTACCATGATCAAACACACACCTTTCTCATGGTGTCCCCTTTCACTTTTTATCATTTCTGTTTTAAAAAAAAAAAAAAAAAACGTTTACTGCAAAGAATATGCACACCAAAAACATACTACAAAAATGCACCTGCCCAAAATACACATAATGACATGCACATGAGCGCAGAGAAATAACGACAACAGAACATCAACATTCTTTTCATAGGCAATCATTATTCCTACAGCAAATGGGGTTATTTCAAGCTGGCACACACATGAACACAGACAAACCATCTATCCTTTTTTTCTTTTTTGGGGAGCAGGGTGTCATTTTGTTGCTTTTCAGATGAATTTACAAATGAAGAAACAAATGAACAGACACACACACATGCATGTACACATATGTATCCATCTATCCACGTGCAGATACAGTGAGTCAAAAAACTGCAAAGAAAAAGACATGTCATGCTATTGCATTCACAAAAATAAATACAGAAACAACCCTCTCCCTGTTCCCCCTTCCCCCAAAAGATCTTTTTTTTTTTTAATCTAATTCTTTAGCATGGTATGACTGTCTCATTACATCAGATTTCCCTGTGTCCAATTTCAGCTGCTCTCCCTGTGGTAAGCACATACCCAGAGTACAGTGCCACTCACCTGCTCTCTGCCTGTGCAGTTTTATTTCAGTGCCTTAAGAAAGTACTCTTGCAACAGGACTTTGCTTCAGGCAAACCTCCATGTTGCTGTGGGGTTTACTTATGTGCATGGAGTGAATGCTGTACACCATAGGTCAGCGTCTCATCCAGACCTGTTAGTCTAAAACTGCAGCCTGAGTCCACAAAAAAATGGGGAGTTGTACTGTCCCGTCATTCAACGAGGCCTGCGCGCAAGGCAACCCCAGGGAACCTTGGCGCTAGCGGGGAAGGTAGGGCGGGCATTAGAGTCTGACATGGTAAGTATACTTAGCCAAACAGGGAGTATAATACAAACTCCCCATTTTGGCGTCGTATACTATACCATGTCAGACCATAGCAGAATTTAAAGGAATAGGAGGAGGGCTGAGCGCCCTAATGGTTCCTGGGTTAACTGTTATGGCTGCATTGGCCGCCACAAATGAAACCCCTTTAGAACCATCAGCCCTGGTCATGCGGATGTCCCTTAGATAAAGTTTATGAAAGGGTTCTCCGAACGCCAGTAGGCTGCCTCCAGGAGATGGCGCACGGGGACAGAGTGCTGGAACGCTGTGGACGTGGCCAGCGCTCTGACCTCGTGGGCTCGAGGGGAAAGGGCTGGGAGGTCTTTGTGGGCCTGGGCATAGGCAGATTTGATAGTATTGGATAGCCACCTAGAAATCGAGCCCCCCGAGATGTCTTTCTTGCTGTTGGGGTAGATGGAAATAAGGAGGCTTCTCTGAGAGGAACGCCTGGGGCGGGAACGCTCCCAGTAGTATCTGAGGCACCTAGAGGGACACAGGTCCATGTCCCCGCCGCCTTCGCTGCCTAAGATATCCGCTAGGGAGCGGATAACCAGGGAGGAGGACGTGCCTGGTTCCTGGTTCTTCGCTAAGAACCGGCAGGAACTTAAGCGAGAGACCGAGCCGTCTCTGTGAAAGGCAATGTCCCGAGGGTCACCACTGAGGGCATGAATCCCACTTCTTCTCCTGGCTGAGGCCAGGGAGAGAAGGAAGGTGGTCTTGAAGGAGAGAGAATGTCAAAGGGAATAGCGCGGAGGGGCTCGAAAGGGGGTTTTCTGAGGGAGTCAAGAACCAGAAAGAGGTCCCACATGGGAGCGCGCCTAGGGGACTGAGCTTCCCGTAGGGCCACCCCCCGAGATAGTTGTCTGAGAAGTCATTGTCGAATGATGGGCCGCCCAACTGACGGATGGTGGTGCATACGGCCGATCTGCCCCAAATGGAAATGGAACTAGCAGAGGGCTTTCGAGAGGACGAAAGGGGGAGGAAATTGCCTATCTGGATGTTGGAGGGGAGGAGGTAGGGGACCGAGTTAGCCGTGCACCATGTGACCCATCTCTCCCATCGGTAATTGAGGGACTCGGTGCTGGTCCTACGCGAGGCCAAGGCCAAGTCCCGTAATCACTGCGATGCCCCCGCTTCTGTCAGGGTATCTAGGACAGACCGGGGTCTGTCCGCGGGGGAGGCGGGGACCGGTGGTCGCAATTTGGTTGGCATATCAGCCAAGCGTGTAGGCGAAGCATCTGGGGGGTGGAGTGAGGGAGGCCCGAGCGTTGTCTGAGCAAGTCCCACCGAGGGGCTAGCTGGAGAGGGGGAACGTGAGTTAGGGACCTGAGGTCTGGGAACCACAACTGGGCCGGCCACCACGGGGTTATAAGGATGAGTTTGGGTCTCTCCAGCCTGGCCTTCCTGATCACTTTGTGAAGTATTGGGAAGGGGGAAAGGTGTACGCGATGAGTCCCGTCCAGGGGGGAGGGAGAGCGCATCGACTGCGTACGCTCGGAGATCCAGGACGGGGAGAGACATACATGGGAAGGCGATGGTTGAAGCGGGTCGCCAAGAGGTCGACCATGGGCTTGAACCAGTGCCCATACTGTGGTTAGCGTCAGCTTGTTCAGGGTCCACTCTGTGTGCAGAAGGATCCCTGAGCGGCTGAGAGAGTCTGCCAGGATGTTGCGTGTCCCTGCTGTATGTCTCGCACGGAGGGTGGTTCCCCGTGCGTGGCACCAGCGAAGGAGGGGGCCTCTGTCCGTAGGAGAGGCCGATGGGCCCCCCCCCCCCCCCCCCCCCCCCCCCCCCCCCCCCCCCCCTTGTTGATGTAATGGGCTACCAACGTGTTGTCCGTGAGGAGGAGAACCAGTTGGGCGAGATTAGGTGTTGGAAGTGGAGGAAGGCCAGCCTGACGCTTCCAATTCTAATATCTTGATGTGGAGGCGTGCCATCTGTGCGTCCACACCCCCGAGGCATGACTGTCCCCCCAAGTGGCCCCCCAGCCCGAGTTGGAGGCGTCCGTGTACAGTTTGAGGGACTGAGTTGGGAGAGAGATGGAAACCGGTGGTCAAAGTGGACGGTGGTCTAAAAAAAAAGTCGGACGGATTGAGCCATTCTAGTCCGTGGCGCCAGAGAACCAGTGGCCAGAGAACCAGTGGGGGAATGGTCAGGGCCCAGCGGTCCGAGGTCTGGGACCGCCGACGACGGAACTCCCTCTGCAGCTGGGGTTTGGGGACCCGACCTAGCGGATGAGGGCTGAAAGGGACTTCATCATCCCTAAGAGGCGAAAGAAGAGGTCCACTATCCCAGCGGACCTCTCTGGGGTCGGGGCGACCTTCATGGCAATCGTGTCGAAACTCATGCCCAGGAAAGAGAACCTCTGACTGGGGATGAGTTCGCATTTGAGGGGTTGGTTACAAAACCCAGGGTGGAACAGAGCCTGAGGAGGAGGCGCGTGGTGTGGGCTCAGCACTGAGCCCGGGAGGAGGCCAGGACAAGCCAGTCGTCGAGGTACACCAGGAGGCGCATGTCCTCCTGTCTGGCTAGGGCGGCCATCTCCTTGACAACCTTCGTGAAGAGGAAGGGTGCCAGGGAGAGACCAAAGGGGAGCTTTTTGAACCGGAACACACCGACCCTGCCAGACGAACCGGAGGTAACGTCTGTGAGCCGGGTAAAGGAGGATCTGGAAGTACGCATCCTTCAGATCTATGGAGGTGGCCCAATCTAGGTGGTGGATGGAGTCCCTGATCTGGGAGGGGGGGAGAGAGGTCGAGGATGGGCCTCCATCTCCCCGAGGGTTTGGGGATCACGAACAGGTGGGAGTAAAACCCGGGGTTGGGCCTGGTGGGCGGGTTGTTCCTGTTCCGTGCCCACCGCGGGTGTGTCCCCTAGTCACTGGAGAGGGCGTGCCTGTTGGCCGAACCGAAAATGGAGTTGCTGGCGAGGTTTCGATTTCGACCTCTGCGAATCTAGAGGGGCGCTTAGCCGGCCCGGCGTTGGGGATGGGGATGGGGCTTGTCGGGGATACGGTGTGGGCCCGATGGACCTGGGGTAAGACCAAGGGGGGGCCTGGAAGGGCGTGGCTGAGGCCGGGGGGCAAAGGACGCCGCCTGCATGCGTTTCTCGACCGAAAGGGACATATCCGGTGGAGTACTCGCCAAAGTGCGAGTGATCTGGCCCGGGACACACCGAAGGGAAGCCTTGAGTGCCGGGGAGTGAAGAGCGTGAAAGCACCGCGTTTCTGGCCACTAGCAGGCAATAGAAGTGGCTTGTTGCTGCGCTGTCCGCCGCAGCCGACAAGTGATGCGATATCCTGTTGACTAGGTGTCGCATAAAGGGATCGCTGAATAAGCGAGATTCGTCCTCATGGTGTGGTTCGGAGGTATGTCCGAAGGCACTGGGACGGCGCCGTCATCCCCAGGCCAGAGTACCTCCGCCCTCTGCAAGAGCATGGTAAGGTAGGCATGCCCTGCAATGATGTGTAAGATGCCCATCCGGGCTACTCGGTCCCAGTCCTTTAATGCTTTAAAGGAGATGGTGCCCGAAGTAGGGGGGCCCGGTTGGGCATCAGGCGACAATCAGACTGGGAGATGGCCCACTCCCTGGTCGCCGGATTGTCTGCAAAGAGGGAGGTCACTGGGTGCTTCCTGGGTCCCGAGGAGGGAGCCGAAGGGGGTCGCATTGGGCGCCGGGGGAAGGTCTTGACCCGGCGGGGGGGGACGGCGTCTGCACCCCTGGCGCGGATTGCCGGACTCTCCCACAGCGAAGAGGGAGGGACTGAGGAGCGACGAGCCTGAGTTTGCGTTGGGCTGGGGGCGGCCCGACGATGTCAGGGAAGGCCAAGATATCGGCAGCAGAGGGAGGGGCTTCCCTCGACTCCAAGTCCGGTCGAAAAAACCGGTCAATGGTGCGGATATCGTAAAGGGATGAGAAGAGGTCCTCATCGTCGTCGTCGTCCTCCGGGTGTGGGGAGTCGAATTCCTGGGAAGGTAGGTCCTCCTCAGGGGCATCTCTGCGCGGGTGCGTGAGGGTCCCGCCCTCGTGGGTGGGGGGGGGGGGGGGGGGGGGGGGGGGGGGGGGCCCCTCGTGGCTCTGTGCTCGGCAGACGGGCTAGGGTGGGAGAGCCCGGACTGCCGATCGGACAGCGCCCGAGGTGGGAGACCAAGGTCGACCCAGGTCTGTGAGATTGGGTGCCAAAGCGACCATATAGCTGTTCCGGTTGGGAGTGGGTGTAAAGTCACTGGTCTCTCTCGGGGGCATAGAGCCACTGGTCCCCGGGGAGATAAGCGGGCTGTGGCGGCCCAGGGTACTGTGCAGGGACTCCCCGGGGACCGGGGTAACCTTGAGCAGCAGCAGAGGGGGGGTAGTGTTCGACCATGGTATGTGTCCCCCCCCCCCCCGGGAGTGCGCTGGGACCCAGGGGAATAGGGCCGGTTACCCGTGGTCCCGCTGGTAGATCCTCCCCCCGGAGGAACGGGACCGAGGACGTTGCCCAAAAGGGGGGCCGAGTAGGTCGGACCCCCAGCGTCCTGAACCCCTAGGGGAACCTGCGACGGGCGAGCGGGGTAGATCGGCCGTCCTTGTGTATGTTCACAACCGGTGGAGGCACTCGGTGTTCCCATACGCCCAGTTATGGTCATGTGCATGGTCTTGCCATGACGTGGCCATAAAACTGCGTCCGGAGATAACGGGACGCTCCTCGTGCAGGGGTGTTGGCTGCACCTGTGCACGGGGGGGAAGAGCGTCGTGAGACGGCGAGTCCAGGGGGGGGGGGGGGGGAGACGTGGGACCCGCGCGTCTCATAAATGCGAGTGACGGGTGGAGGTTCCAGTCCAAAACCGTCACCCGTGCCTGTCCGCGCCTCGGCAAAGGTCCCCGGGGGCCGAGGGTCGCGCGTGACTGGGCATAGTAAACGGATGTCTGACTATGCGCCGGAAAGCTAGAAGGCAGGGTGGCTGGAGGAGAAGCGGAATCCCGCTTGGATGCTTAGACTTGAGTGGATCCCTTAAGGGGGGCCTTGCCCTTTGATTTTCTGGGCAGGGTGAACGATAAGCATTTGGAAATAGCAGCCAATTGCCTAGTAGCTTTCGAACGCAACGGTCGTGCGTCCGGCGGTCGGGTAGAGGAGGGAAAGTCCCGCGTCCCCTTCGCGGGAAGGTCGTCTCCAACTACCGCGGCCGTCCGTTCTCCCGCGGGAAGAACGGTCTGCTCGGAGTTGGAACCAACTCGTTGGTCCTCCCGGGAAAGCGAGCGAACTCTGAACGTCAGAGCTGCTCGGCCCAACCGAGTCCTTCACCATTTTGGGCAATGGCGCCGAGCAAAACCGGAGCACACGATCGTTAACACGACGGTCGATCGAGGAGGGTATACAGGTCGATCGACCGTGCGCACACAATAGCAATATAACACAATGGAAATATAAAAGTAAACAAGCTCGCACAGTGTCAGAAAACGCAGTAGCGATGAACGAAACCGTGCGTGAGCAACGGCAGTGGCGTGAACCCAAAAAGTGCTGAGTAACGCCACGTGTAACAGCAATGCCGAAGGGCGATGCGATCGCCACGCACACGAAGCCGATCGAAAAATGCGGCAAATGAATGGGAGGGGTGTAAACAAGTGTAGGAAGCAAATTCCGAACGACAAACCACGTGTAATAGCGTGGGCTAGAAAGCTGGTGCGACAAGGAATGAAGACCGGCGCAAAACAAGATGGCGACGAAACCGACCCGCGATCGTCGCAGATGAGATAGTGGAATCGTGGTACAAGTAACGGCGAGATAGAAATCGGATTTAGGGGCGAAAAGGCCGTAAAGGCGAGTGAGAATGCAAGGCCGATGGACAAAGGGAGGCAGAGAAAACGCGATGGACGTGGCGATGGAAAATGTTGATCAACCTCGAACGGTTACGCAAATAGACAAGAACCGGGAGCACCACGATCGCGAGAAAATTTCAGTAAATAAGGTTAGAATGCTAGCCCATCCGATAACCTCACACGTCACGATATAAGCGGAAGCCACAGATAAATGAGTACAGAGTGCAAACACAGCAATCTTTACACAAAGGCAAAGTATAGGTGAGACAGAGCACAAGACTTATCTTGCTTGGGCGACAGGCCGAAGTAGAATGACGGGACAGTACACAATCTTCGGCATCTTCCGTAAAAGATTACGAAATTCAATCTGACCTTTGTATACACAGAGGAAAAAAAAAACAACACAATCCTACCCAAATCAGTATCCCCGCTATCGATGGCTTTATTGAGAGCTGCTGCCAACTGGCCCATCTTCAGCAGTAAGGGAACTTGCTCTGAGGCACGTGGCTCAAACTCCAACAGCTGGGAAGGAAGACAGCACATGTGAACAAGCAGAAACAATGAAAAGTAATTTGACCTATAGGCATACTAGTCACAACTTAACCAGTTACATTTATGTAGTATCTAATAATCGTTTGTGGCTATCATTAGTATCATCACTACAGTATGTGCTGCTTTATTGCTATTTTGTTTTTTGTTGAATCGCTATTATCATTACGAACATTATCATTCTTAGTCTTTCCATTCATAACAAAAAAAGTACTTTCAAAAACCTTTTTCTTTTTTTGTGATCACATTCATTTCTTTTAATTTCTACTATTTTTGCACAGAGTGGAGCCTTTCATTTCAGTTTAATTCACTGACTTAGTAATGCTATGAGTGCACCATGATGGAGACTTCCGTCATGTTTGTGTGTGCAAAAAACTGCCCCATGACAGATATCTCCATCTGCGTCAATGCTGGATTTTCCTAGCCCCACATTTAGACCTGGGAGTCCCAACATACACCAATCAGATAGCTTGATATATCTGCTTATTTTGTTTTTATTTTTCTGTGGACACTCCCTGCATAGACAGGTAAAGATTAATCCCATCTGCCCAATAAAGGGAGTGCGGTTTTGTGTGTATGACCGTTTTTTTCTTCTGTTTAAATTATTTATAAGCTGTGAGCTCCAATTATGTCGTGTAATGGGCATCACCCCCCCCTCTCGTTTGACAGGCTTGTGAGAAGTAGAGTTCAACATGGCTGACAATGAACCTCAACCCAGTGCCAAAAGAGTAAAAAGAGAGCAAAAATCAAAGGACTTTCCTGATTTTGTAACCACGAATGTGATGAAGTTCTACAACTGATTGAGGATAAGATTTCAGTGCTTTTTGTGACACCGATTTGTCAAGACAATTCATAAGAAGAAGAACATGATGAAACTGAGTTGCTGAGAACTAGGGTGATGCAGGCCTTGGACACTGTCCATGTTTGTCCATGTTAGTCATCTTGACATCAGCAGAGAGGAGGGAGGAGGCAAAATATCAAAGTGTTGCTGACCCAGATTTGAGCGAGGCGCTGACTAGTCAAGCGGTTCAACCGCAGAGACAGAAAAAGGAGACATGCCACAGCCTTAGTCATCTGCTAGCACACTGAACGTGTGAGCATGTTGTGTGTGGCAGACCTGGCACGTGGCCTAGTAGTGGGAGAAGAACTGATGGTGAGAGACATCTTACTTGAACTGTGTTTACCCCGATACTTTTGCAGGGGCACAGAAGAGAGTGGACTGAAGATACAGGGTGTGTTAAGGGTGTGGCAGCGTGTCTGTGTGTGTGTATGTGCATGTGTGTGTGTGTGTGTGTGTGTGTGTGTGTGTGTGTGTGTGTGTGTGTGTGTGTGTGTGAGAGAGAGAGAGAGACAGACAGAGAGAGAGACAGACAGAGAGAGAGAATGAGTTAGTGAACAGTGTATTAGCTTGTGTGTCTGTGTGTGTTTGAGACAGAGTGCATGATTGTGTGTGTGAACAATGTGTGTGTTTGACAGAGGCAAATATCTTTACAATAATTATCTCAACAGGTGTAAGCAGAGGAAGAGGGTGTGGGACACATTTGTGGGGACGAGGGAGAGGTGTGGTGCTGGATCATCCCCTTGTATCACCAAACATGACCCCAACCAGACATGCCAACCTTCACAGAACATGGCCTCACCATACCAGTTGAAGTGGAAAGGCCTATAGATTATAACTGGCTTTTCTCAACTGATGAACTGATTGATCACTTCATAACTGAAACTAATCATTATGCAGAGCAGGTCCTTGCAGTGTCCCACCCTGTTAGCATCTTGGAGGCTGTAGGAAAGCAGCCCTCAGGCAGGTGGTGCAAAGTGTGTTCCAATGGGCAAAAGAAATGAGAGCAGCTACCTGTGTGGACAGTGTCCCCAAAAGCCGGCTCTGTGTATTGTGACGTGACGCTTGACCACACCATCCGATCAGTCCCACTAAAACACCAAACCAAAAAAACAGATTTCAAATCTATGCCCACTCTCCCCTCTCAACCCCCTCCTTTCCCCCCTTTCTTGCTTAGGATGGTGCGAAAGGCCCGACTGACACGATCTATGACACAGGAAAAACTTGCGTCACGGGAAATGCGTGCCGCCTTTCATTCTCTACCTCCCTCCCCTCTCTCAACCCCTCCCTCCCCATGCTCTGCGATACTACGCAGTGTGGGGTGTGCGTTCTAACAATAGCCTGTCTCACCCCCCACACCACCCCCCCCTCTCTACCCCGCGACACAAAGGCATGTGCCGCGCTCTCCACCACCACCACCTCCACCCCCCCCTCCCTTTCATCCCTACCGTCCCCGTCCTCGCAGACACCTATGCGGACGCATAAAATAACTTAACTGGGGCTCAACGGCCAGCTATACGGATGCATAAATTATCCCGTGCCGATTAGGTTCAAACAATTTCCGAGGTGATTGGTTACAAGACTAAATCCCTCCCCCTCTCACCCCTGATCGGTAAATGACAGTTTGTCGAAATTTGATTCGGCAAGCAAGAGGTTCATATAGCAGACACACACAGGCGCAATTGCACTGACCCCTCAGGACTGCCTGTAGACACGAGCAGAGGAAGACAAAGGGACAGAGAAGACCTAGGAAACTCTTGGTAACTCCTTGATCTCAAGTCGTTCCCTGTTCATTCCCAGGAAAAAACTGGGATCCTGGTCACGCTACACATTGCGACTGAACCAGAAGCTGGGACTTCGCTGGAAACCGGGGCGACACCAGACAACAAATCTACACCAGTGGGGCAGTCACCAGCCACAGGAGAGAACAACTGTCTTCTCCGAAGCAAAGCTAAGTTTGCTTACCACCTGGACTCAAACCCATCAGACCCTTACCCTCATTTTATGATGAAACAGTGAGAACCTGTCTATGAGTACCATCCTGGCTACAATACTGGGTATTCGCAAGCGGGGTGGATGTATAATAACCATATACATTCAGTGTAACTTAGACAGAACCCCTGTATGCCAACTTAAGCTTGCTGCACAGAGTGCCAGCGAGTAAAGTAGGAGTGAGGAAGGACCCCTCATTGTGGTAGTCCAGTGAGAACTGAAACACAGCCTATGGAAGTGTCACGCCATTTCTTATCTATGTATAAGTAATAAAAGTTGATGTGTGTGAAAGTGCACTTAACTTGTGTCAGTTCCCTGTTGTTCAATCGAATGTTGAATGTTTGAACTTCTCTCTTCAATTCTGTATCTCGGAGCTATAAGTACTTGTAATTAATAGTACAGGCCTAAGGAAAATTATCTCAGAGCCAGTCTTCCGTATTTTACCAATACCTGGAACAAATAAAAATTTCTTTGATGACTAGTACCGGAAAGTTGTTCCTTCCACCACTAGTAAGAGAGGGGGTGTAGGTGAAATGTAAGATAATTCTCATAAAGAAATTATTCCAAGTCCTTCCCCTAGAGGACCCACCTACCACTCACATCCGTCTCGTCACATCGAAGTGAGGGCTCGTCCGGGATTGTAAAATACACTTTGGATTGTAAAATACAATTCACTCAAAATTTCATTTCCTTTGGCTAGTCCAAAAATTTGGACAAAGAGCAGAATTCAGAGCAAATAGGCTGATTGAGTTGAGTCCAGGAGGGAAATCTTTTTGTTTGTTGTGTGAATGGTTATCTTACATAGCAAATATGGGGAGTTTGTATTATACTCCCTGTTTGGCTAAGTATACTTACCATGTCAGACCATAGCATTAAACGGCTGTCAGTCAGCTCTGTCAGGCCGAAGTTTTGTGGCAAATGCAGTCATAAGATAGTCACGTGACGCCCACCCTACTTCCGCCTACGGAAGATGCCGAAGATTGTGTACTGTCCGTCATTCAACGAGGCCTGCGCGCAAGGCAACCCCAGGGAACCTTGGCGCTAGCGGGAAGGTAGGGCGGGCATTAGAGTCTGACATGGTAAGTATACTTAGCCAAACAGGGAGTATAATACAAACTCCCCATTTTGGCGTCATATACTATACCATGTCAGACCATAGCAGAATTTAAAGGAATAGGAGGAGGGCCGAGCGCCCCTAATGGTTCCTGGGTTAACTGTTATGGCTGCATTGGCCGCCACAAATGAAACCCCTTAGAACCATCAGCCCTGGACATGCGGATGTCCCTTAGATAAAAGTTTTATGAAAGGGTTCTCCGAACGCCAGTAGGCTGCCTCCAGGAGATGGCGCACGGGGACAGAGTGCTGGAACGCTGTGGACGTGGCCAGCGCTCTGACCTCGTGGGCTCGAGGGGAAAGGGCTGGGAGGTCTTTGTGGCCTGGGCATAGGCAGATTTGATAGTATTGGATAGCCACCTAGAAATCGAGCCCGCCGAGATGTCTTTCTTGTTGTTGGGGTTGATGGAAATAAGGAGGCTTCTCTGAGAGGAACGCCTGGGGCGGGAACGCTCCCAGTAGTATCTGAGGCACCTAGAGGGACACAGGTCCATGTCCCCCCCCGCCGCCTTCGCTGCCTAAGATATCCGCTAGGGAGCGGATAACCAGGGAAGGAGAGGACGTGCCTGGTTCCTGGTTCTTCGCTAAGAACTCAGGCAGGAACTTAAGCGAGACCGAGCCGTCTCTGTGAAAGGCGATGTCCCGAGGGTCACCACTGAGGGCATGAATCCCACTTCTTCTCCTGGCTGAGGCCAGGGAGAGAAGGAAGGTGGTCTTTAAGGAGAGAATGTCAAAGGGAATAGCGCGGAGGGGCTCGAAAGGGGGTTTTCTGAGGGAGTCAGAACCAGAAAGAGGTCCCACATGGGAGCGCGCCTAGGGGACTGAGCTTCCCGTAGGGCCACCCCCCGAGATAGTTCTCTAAGGAGAAGTATTGTCGAATGATGGGCCGCCCAGCTGTCGGATGGTGGTGCATACGGCCGATCTGTAGCCCGAATGGAACTAGCAGAGCGCTTTCGAGAGGACGAAAGATGGGATAGGAAATTGCCTATCTGGATGTTGGAGGGGAGGAGGTAGGGGACCGAGTTAGCCGAGCACCACGTGACCCATCTCTCCCATCGGTAATTGTAGAGGGACTCGGTGCTGGTCCTACGCGAGGCCAAGGCCAAGTCCCGTAATCCCTGCGATGCCCCGCTTCTGCCAGGGTATCTAGGACAGACCGGGGTCTGTCCGCGGGGGTGGCGGGGACGGTGGTAGAATTTGGTTGGCATATCAGCCAAGCGTGTAGGCGAAGCATCTGGGGGTTGGAGTGAGGGAGGCCCGAGCGAGGTTGTCAGAGCAAGTTCCACCGAGGGGCTAGCTGGAGGGGGAACGTGAGTTAGGGACCTGAGGTCTGGGAACCACGATTGGGTCAGCCACCACCGGGTTATAAGGATGAGTTTGGGTCTCTCCAGCCTGGCCTTCCTGATCACTTTGTGAAGTATTGGGAAGGGGAAAGGTGTACGCGATGAGTCCCCGTCCAGGGAGGGAGAGCGCATCGACTGCGTACGCTCGGAGGTCCGGGACGGGAGAGACATACATGGGAAGGCGATGGTTGAAGCGGGTCGCCAAGAGGTCGACCATGGCTTGAACCAGTGCTCCCTTACTGTGGTTAGCGTCAGCTTGTTCAGGGGTCCACTTTGTGTGCAGAAGGGTCCCTGAGCGGCTGAGAAAGTCTGCCAGGATGTTGCGTGTCCCCGCTATATGTCTCGCACGGAGGGTGGTTCCCCGTGCGTGGCACCAGCGAAGGAGGGCCTCTGTCCGTAGGAGAGGCCGATGGACCCACCCCCCCCCCCCCCCCCCCCCCCCCCCCCCCCCCCCCCCCCCCCCCCCCCCCATGGTGATGTAATGGGCTACCGCCGTGTTGTCCGTGAGGAGGAGAACCAGTTGGGCGAGATTAGGTGGAAGTGGAGGAAGGCCAGCCTGACCGCTTTCCAATTCTAATATCTTGATGTGGAGGCGTGCCATGTGTGCGTCCCCCACCCCCGAGGCATGACCGTCCCCCAAGTGGGCCCCCCAGCCCGAGTTGGAGGTACAGTTTGAGGGACTGAGTTGGGAGAGAGATTGGAATGCCGGGTGTCAAAGTGGACGGATTGAGCCATTCGTCCGTGGCGCCAGAGAAGCAGTGGCCGAGGGGAATGGTCAGGTCCCAGCGGTCCGAGGTCTGGGACCAACGACGACGGAACTCCCTCTGCAGCTGGCGTTTGGGGACCCGACCTAGCGGATGAGGGCTGAAAGGGACGTCATCATCCCTAAGAGGGAGGACAGACAGAGTTCTGGCCGAGGTATGTGAAGCTCCTCGGAGGCGAAAGATGAGGTCCACTATCCCAGCAGTCCTCTCTGGGGTCGGGGCGACCTTCATGGCAATCGTGTCGAAACTCATGCCCAGGAAAGAGAACCTCTGACTGGGAATGAGTTCGCATCTGAGGGGGTTGGTTACAAAACCCAGGTGGAACAGAGCCTGAGGAGGCGCGTGGTGTGGGCTCAGCACTGAGCCCGGGAGGAGGCCAGGACAAGCCAGTCGTCGAGGTACACCAGGAGGCGCATGTCCTCCTGTCTGGCTAGGGCGGCCATCTCTCCTTGACAACCTTCGTGAAGAGGAAGGGTGCCAGGGAGAGACCAAAGGGGAGAGCTTTGAACCGGAACACCCGACCCTGCCAGACGAACCGGAGGTAACGTCTGTGAGCCGGGTAAAGGAGGATCTGGAAGTACGCATCCTTCAGATCTATGGAGGTGGCCCAATCTAGTGTGGTGGATGGAGTCCCTGATCTGGGAGGGCGTGTCCATCTTGAACTTGGAATGTCTGAGGAACTTGTTGAGGGGAGAGAGGTCGAGGATGGGCCTCCATCTCTCCCGAGGGGTTTGGGGATCACGAACAGGTGGGAGTAAAACCCTGGGTTGGGCCTGGTGGGCGGGTTGTCCCTGTTCCGTGCCCACCGCGGGTGTGTCCCCTAGTCACTGGCGAGGGCGTGCCTGTTGGCTGAACCGAAAATGGAGTTGCTGGCGAGGTTTCGATTTCGACCTCTGCGAATTTAGAGGGCGCTTAGCCGGCCCGGCGTTGGGAGATGGGCTTGTCGGGGATACGGAGTGGGCCTGATGGACCTGGGGTAAGACCAATAGGGGGGCCTGGAAGGGCGTGGCTGAGGCCGGGGGGCAAAGGACGCCGCCTGCTTGCGTTCCTCGACCGAAAGGGACATAGCGAGGAGGAGTACTCGCCAAAGTGCGAGTGATCCTGGCCCGGGACACACCGAAGGGGAGCCTTGAGTGCCAGGGTGTGAAGAGCGTGTAAGGACCGCATCTCTGGCCACTAGCAGGCAATAGAAGTGGCTTGTTGCTGCGCTGTCCGCCGCAGCCGACAAGTGATGCGATATCCTGTTGACTAGGTGTCGCATAAAGGGATCGCTGAATAAGCGAGATTCGTCCTCATGGTGTGGTTCGGAGGTATTGTCCGAAGGTACTGGGACGGCGCCGTCATCCCCAGGCCAGAGTACCTCCGCCCTCTGCAAGGGCATGGTAAGGTAGGCATGCCCTGCAATGGTGTGTAAGATGCCCATCCGGGCTACTCGGTCCCAGTCCTTTAATGCTTTAAAGGAGATGGTGCCCGAAGCAGGGGGGCCCGGTTGGGCATCAGGCGACAATCAGACTGGGAGATGGCCCACTCCCTGGTCGCCGGATTGTCTGCAAAGAGGGAGGTCACTGGGTGCTTCCTGTGGGTCCCGAGGAGGGAGCCGAAGGGGCCACATTGGGCGCCGGGGGAAGGTCTTGACCCGGTGGGGGGACGGCGTCTGCACCCCTGGCGCGGATTGCCGGACTCTCCCACAGCGAAGTGAGGGACTGAGGAGCGACGAGCCTGAGTTTGCGTTTGGGCTGGGGGCGGCCCGACGATGTCAGGGACGGCCAAGATATCGGCAGAGGGAGGGGCTTCCCTTGACTCCAAGACGGTCGAAACCTGTCAATGGTGCGGATATCGTAAAGGGATGAGAAGAGGTCCTCATCGTCGTCGTCCTCCGGGTGTGGGGAGTCGAATTCCTGGGAAGGTAGGTCCTCCTCAGGGGCATCTGCGCGGGTGCGTGAGGGTCCCGCCCTCGTTGGGTGGTGGTGGGGGGGGGGGGGGGGGGGAGGGGCGGGCCCCTCGTGGCTCTGTGCTCGCAGACGGGCTAGGGTGGGAGAGCCTGGACTGCCGATCGGACAGCGCCCGAGGTGGGAGACCAAGGTCGACCCAGGTCTGTGAGATTGGGTGCCACAAGCGACCATATAGCTGTTCCGGTTGGTAGTGGGTGTAAAGTCACTGGTCTCTCTCGGGGGCATAGAGCCACTGGTCCCCGGGGAGATAAGCGGGCTGTGGCGGCCCAGGGTACTGTGCAGGGACTCCCCGGGGACCGGGGTAACCTTGAGCAGCAGAGGGGGGGGGGTAGTGTTCGACCATGGTATGTCGTCCCCCGCCCGGGAGTGCGCTGGGACCCAGGGAATAGGGCCGGTTACCCGTGGTCCCGCTGGTAGATCCTCCCCCCGGAGGAACGGGACCGAGGACGTTGCCCAAAAGGGGGGCCGAGTAGGTCGGACCCCCAGCGTCCTGAACCCCTAGGGGAACCTGCGACGGGCGAGCGGGGTAGATCGGCCGTCCTTGTGTATGTTCAACCGGTGGAGGCACTCGGTGTTCCCATACGCCCAGAGTTATGGTCATGTGCATGGTCTTGCCATGACGTGGCCATAAAACTGCGTCCGGAGATAACGGGACGCTCCTCGTGCAGGGGTGTTGGCTGCACCTGTGCATGGTGGGGAAGAGCGTCGTGAGATGGCGAGAGTCCAGATGGCGAGTCCCTTAAGGGGGGCCTTGCCCTTTGATTTTCTGGGCAGGGTGAACGATAAGCATTTGGAAATAGCAGCCAATTGCCTAGTAGCTCTCGAACGCAACGGTCGTGCGTCCGGCGGTCGGGTAGAGGAGGGAGAGTCCCGCGTCCCCTTCGCGGGAAGGTCGTCTCCAACTACCGCGGCCGTCCGTTCTCCCGCGGGAAGAACGGTCTGCTCGGAGTTGGAACCAACTCGTTGGTCCTCCGGAAAGCGAGCGAACTCTGAACGTCAGAGCTGCTCGGGCCCAACCGAGTCCTTCACCATTTTGGGCAATGGCGCCGAGCAAAACCGGAGCGCACGATCGTAACACGACGGTCGATCGAGGAGGGTATACAGGTCGATCGACCGTGCGCACACAATAGCAATATAACACAATGGAAATAACAAGCTCGCACAGTGACATAAAACGCAGTAGCGATGAACGAAACCGTGCGTGAGCAACGGCAGTGGCGTGAACCAAAAGTGCTGAGTAACGCCACGTGTAACAGCAATGCCGAAGGGCGATGCGATCGCCACGCACACGAAGCCGATCGAAAAATGCGGCAAATGAATGGGAGGGGTGTAAACAAGTGTAGGAAGCAAATTCTGAATGACAAACCACGTGTAACAGCGTGGGCTAGACAGCTGGTGCGACAAGGAATGGAGACCATCCGATAACCTCACACGTCAAGATATAAGCGGAAGCCACAGATAAATGAGTACAGAGTGCAAACACAGCAATCTTTACACAAAAGCAAAGTATAGGCGAGACAGAGCACAAGACTTATCTTGCTTGGGCGACAGGCCGAAGTAGAATGACGGACAGTACACAATCTTCGGCATCTTCCGTAGGCGAAGTAGGGTGGGCGTCACGTGACTATCTTATGACTGCATTTGCCACAAAACTTCGGCCTGACAGAGCTGACTGACAGCCGTTTAATGCTATGGTCTGACATGGTATAGTATACGACGCCAAAAATAAGAGTGCGGGTGGTTGAAGTTATAGTCAATTCATTTTGATATTTTCATTGTGTGATTATTTGCTTTTGTGATACTTAGTGGATCTGTGATTGATAAGGATTGTATAACAGTTCATTATCATGGCTGAAGCAGTGAAACTTAGACGGGAGATCAAGGAGTGGTGAGAATCCCTAGGCCTCTCTGGTCAAGATTTAGTCTCATTTGTGATTACACAATTTGAAAAGGAATCTGACAAGGCCATCGAAGACGCCAGGAAATTAAAACAGCTGGAATTAGATGCCGAAGAGCGCGAAAAGGTTAGGCAGCATGAAGCTGCAAAAGAAGCCCGCGAAGCTGAAGAGCGAACCCAATTACGGGAACTAGAACAGACAGAGCGTGAGAAAATAAGAGAGTTTGAACAGGCCGATCGCGATAAGGCCAGAGAACATGAACTTGCGCTCAGAAAGATTGACAAATCCTCCGAGAATGATAGCTCTTCAGATACGGCCAGTCAAAATTCACAACCTCCCATCCAAATTCCAGCAATGTCATTTTCTTTGGATCCTTTTAATGAGAACACGGAAAGTATTGACACATACTTAGACCGGTTCGAAAGATTGGCCAATGAATTCGGCCTAGACCCAGAAAAGCGTAACATCAAATTAGCACAAGGTCTTAGAGGTGTTGCTTATGATGTGTATA
Organism: Conus betulinus; assembly: GCA_016801955.1. NCBI lineage: Eukaryota > Metazoa > Mollusca > Gastropoda > Neogastropoda > Conidae > Conus > Conus betulinus. The sequence goes on from JADBJO010001838.1 coordinate 197,513, forward strand.
CCAAGTTACCACCCAAACAAAGTAACTGATTATGATGCTCTCAAACAAGCCCTACTCACCCGTCATGAACTGACAGCTGAAGCCTACCGAAAGAAATTTCGAAACTCGCGGCATAGCAGGGGAGAAACCTATGGCCAGTTAGCAGATAGGTTAACAACTTATCTCCAAAAATGGTTGACACTGTCAAACCAAGAGCAGACTTTTGATAGTCTGACTGAGCTCATCCTGCGCGAGCAGCTGCGTGACACAATGTCCACTGACCTGCAAACTTTCACAGCGGAACAAGGTGCTACCTCACTAGCTGACCTGATCAAGCTAGCTGATAGGTACACCGCCGCCCATGATGAAGCCAATGCACACAAAAAGATGCGTGACAGGCAAAACTGGGATTCGAACCCCCCACAGTCACAGCAATCTCAAAACCAAAACCCACCCCCAAGTGGGAAACCACCATAAAGTGAGAAACAAACTGGTAAACCACACAGTGGTAACTCAGTCCCTGTGAGTCAAAAACAGTGCACAGAAGCGTTTTCTGCACGCACTGTAAAATGACATCTCACAACACTGCAGAATGCAGAAAATTCTTTGGACCAAGACTCCAAACAATTGCTGCGTACCAGGTAGTGTCTACACCACAAACGGTGACACACCATCTATGGTACATAATATCACTGCTGCACCCCCCATCAGTGAGCAGGTGTTAGTAAATAACAAACCTGCCTCCTGTTTGTATGACACAGGATTGTCATACGATGCAGTAGTAAGAGCTTCCCTTGTGGAGCCAGCTGCTATCACCGAGGAGACAGTGCCTTTACAAGGGGCTGACCTGACTTTGCCACCTGTTACCTTACCTGTTGCCACAATTATGGTTGACAGTAGGTACATCATGGGACAGATCAAGGCAGCCGTCATGGACAATCCGATCCATGATCTCCTACTTGGAGGCCATTATGTCACACTCGGGAACCCATCTGAACCTGTCATTGTATCCACACTGCAGGTGAAGACCCCAAAGCAATTCAAAACCTCCTAAAAAATGAGATGAAAGCAGCTCAGCGAGCTGACCCAACATTAGCTGCATGCTTCCACAGGCAGCGCCACACCCGTCACCCCACTCGCAAGGGTGAATTCTTTAGGCGGAACGGTCTTTTGTATCGTAGGCTTAATAAAGATCATTCACAACTTGTGGTCCCGGCGCCACACCGGACCCGAGTGATGGAAGTGGGACATACACTCTGTTCGCCAGGACATATCGATGTAGGGCAGACAGTGCAATGGGTGATGAAGCAGTACTATTGGCCAAGGATGGCAGAGGACATAAAGAAATATGTCGATTCCTGCCCCATGTGCCAACACTGGTCAGCAGGCCAAGGGGGTGATTCAACCCCAGGCCAGCCTGACAATCCAGACACAAGCCAACCGGAACCCAGTAATGTATTCCGAAGCTCCATCGGTGTCTTGGTGACTCCAGAGCTAGTGCCAAAAGCACAATGGGACCACGATCGGAATGGATTGTCAAGCAGGAGCTTCTCTCGAGAGAGAATCTTTTTTCGGGGGGCCTATGTGACGTGACGCTTGACCACACCATCCGATCAGTCCCACTAAAACACCAAACCAAAAAATAGATTTCAAATCTATGCCCACTCTCCCCTCTCAACCCCCCCCCCTCCTTTCCCCCCTTTCTTGCTTAGGATGGTGCGAAAGGCCCGACTGACACGATCTATGACACAGGAAAAACTTGCGTCACGGGAAATGCGTGCCGCCTTTCATTCTCTACCTCCCCTTCCCCTCTCTCAACCCTCCCTCCCCATGCTCTGCGATACTACGCGCAGCGTGGGGTGTGCGTTCTAACAATAGCCTGTCTCACCCCCCACCCCCCCCCCCTCTCTACCCCGCGACACAAAGGCATGTGCCGCGCTCTCCACCACCACACCACCTCCACCCCCCCTCCCTTTCATCCCTTCCATCCCGTCCCCGTCCTCGCAGACACCTATGCGGACGCATAAATTAACTGGGGCTCAACGGCCAGCTATACGGATGCATATAATTATCCCGTGCCGATTAGGTTCAAACAATTTCCGAGGTGATTGGTTACAAGACTAAATCCCTCCCCCCCTCTCACCCCTGATCGGTAAATGACAGTTTGTCGAAATTTGATTCGGCAAGCAAGAGGTTCATATAGCAGCACACACACAGGCGCAATTGCACTGACCCCTCAGGACTGCCTGTAGACACGAGCAGAGGAAGACAAAGGGACAGAGAAGACCTAGGAAACTCTTGGTAACTCCTTGATCTCAAGTCGTTCCCTGTTCATTCCCAGGAAAAAACTGGGGATCCTGGTCACGCTACACACTGCGACTGAACCAGAAGCTGGGACTTCGCCGGAAACCGGGGGCGACACCAGACAACAAATCTACACCAGTGGGGCAGTCACCAGCCACAGGAGAGAACAACTGTCTTCTCCGAAGCAAAGCTAAGTTTGCTTACCACCTGGACTCAAACCCATCAGACCCTTACCCTCATTTTATGATGAAACAGTGAGAACCTGTCTATGAGTACCATCCTGGCTACAATACTGGGTATTCGCAAGCGGGGTGGATGTATAATAACCATATACATTCAGTGTAACTTAGACAGAACCCCTGTATGCCAACTTAAGCTTGCTGCACAGAGTGCCAGCGAGTAAAGTAGGAGTGAGGAAGGACCCCTCATTGTGGTAGTCCAATGAGAACTGAAACACAGCCTATGGAAGTGTCACGCCATTTCTTATCTATGTATAAGTAATAAAAGTTGATGTGTGAAAGTGCACTTAACTTGTGTCAGTTCCCTGTTGTTCAATCGAATGTTGAATGTTTGAACTTCTCTCTTCAATTCTGTATCTCGGAGCTATAAGTACTTGTAATTAATAGTACAGGCCTAAGGAAAATTATCTCAGAGCCAGTCTTCCGTATTTTACCAATACCTGGAACAAATAAAAATTTCTTTGATGACTAGTACCGGAAAGTTGCTCCTTCCACCACTAGTAAGAGAGGGGGTGTAGGTGAAATGTAAGATAATTCTCATAAAGAAATTATTCCAAGTCCTTCCCCTAGAGGACCCACCTACCACTCACATCCGTCTCGTCACATGTATAACACCTTTTTTTGTGAAAAAAAAAAAAATTACATTCGATTTCATTCCAAATATACTGCCAGCAAAAATATCAAGTTCATGTGAAAATGTCATAATTGCATTTTTCTTTCAAAAAAGTATGCCTTATATGTACTTTCTTTCAGTAGTTTGGATGCTAGAATCTATTTTTGATTATTGACCTCCATGACTAGTAACCCTTGGCAAATAGTTACACCTAAGCATAGAAGGGTGTGGCACTCAAGGGGTTAATTATAAATCAATCTCTATAGCTTTATTTTCACTATGACCGTTTCTATTACTGTCATTGTAGTTTTTATCTTTCTCATTATCACCATCATTAGTGTTGCTTTTTTATTCTTGGAGCAGTACTGGCAGACTGATATTTTTCCCAACACATACCATCTACCCAATCTGACCTTGACTGCCAACTGTTTACGACCATGTTCCAGAGCCTGGGAAGCGATCTCTGAGAACATGACCCCTGGACGCTCCAGCAGTTTCTGGGAGATAACTCTTGCCAGCTGTTCCTCTTCTACATGTTTTTGCTGGACCTGAAAACATGCAAAATAGGTTAATGATTAACAGAGAAGGAATGAGATAACAACACCACACTCCACAAACGTAGAATCCCAGCTATTCAAACACAGTTCTGGGATGCACTGTCTTGTTTTCCCCCATCCAAAAAAGCTTATAACCCTGGGTGGGGATTGTAGGGGCACTATGATGACTTACATACAGTATTTCTCCACCTGTAGCCAGTTCTCCATGGCCCTCTGAGGGCTTGTGAAAGCCATGCCTGTCTACTGCCTAATGCTGTCCTCAGACCACTTCTAGCTCTTCCTCCTCACTGTGCCTTGCAGCACTGTTTTTGCTGGGTTAGCTGTTCTACTGCAGCAGGGGAACACTCAACCTGCCTTTGTGACCAAATGGTCATCATCATCATCATCATCAGGCTTAGCCAGCTGTGCCTTGTGAATGCCAGATTATAATGAGTTACAGTTGGGCACCAGAGGCTCAGCTACCATACAGGGCCTCCCTTGGTTTGGGGGGGGAGGGGGGGGGTCTCATGGTGGCCTGACCGATGGATTCCTGTGGATTGTTGACTTGATGACATGGGGGCGGCTGTGCATGGGGGAAGTCAGGATGAGTAGTAGGGAATAACGCCACTAAGAGCATGGAGAGTGGAGGAAGAAGAAAGGCAAAAGAAAATACATCTCAAACCAGGACCAACCCCTTTACAATCCAAAATACTCCAAACTTGACAAACTCAGGCTTCAAAACATTTCATTTAAGTTCTGGCCACAAGGTATGGAGGAAAAGGAATGGGAGGAAGGTGGGGAGGGAGATGCATGTGTTTGGGAGGGGGGGGGAGGGAAGGAGGGGCACTTTAAGCCAATCCAGGGGGAAGAGGCACACTTAAAGCTGATCCAAACACACATATTAACATACTGAATAATATAAAGCACTCATCAACACACAATATATGGATGGACTAATCACAGTCATAAAACAAAAAAAACTAACCAAGACAAACAATGCTGTGTTACCTTATAGCGGGCCCAGTGGGCGAGGATTCTGTTCTGGCCATCCTGGTCATTGATTTTGAGGTACTGACACAGCAGAATGGCCAGACCAAACAGTTTGCGAAGCACCAGACGGTCAATCAACACGGGGGTAGACAGGTGCTCCAGTCTTAAGTCACCGTTAAGATTGCAACATTCTCAAGACCTTTTCATGTCCTTTTCAACTAGACATTCCCAAATATCTGCAAGCAGTGGGATGCTGTCCCTGACAGCCCAGTCTGAGAAGAATCCAAGAGTTTCTTACCAATTATTTCTGTATTTTGATGCTGTCCCTGACAGCCCAGTCTGAGATGAATCCAAGAGTTTCTTACCAATTATTTTTGTATTTTGATGCTGTCACTGACATCACAGTCTGAGAAGAATCCAAGAGTTTCTTACCAATTATTTCTGTATTTTCTTGCAGAAATAATCTTTAATTTTCAGACTTAAGAACCACGACTTTTCATAATCATGACCATGACTCAGAAACTTGTTCTTTTTTTCTGCACTCTGTCGCCCTTCTTCAGCATATGAGCTAGTTCTCAGACTTTTCTGAGATTTCTGGCTCAAATATTACTGGCTATGACTTTCAATACATTGAAAAAGGTTCCTATGTTGTCCTGACTTTTCACCAATTCCTGGCCTAATTCTTATTGTAACAGAGTGACTGTGGGCAGAAAATGAAGCAAAATTTAGAAAGAGAAGGGGTAAGTTACCGTCAAGGACATAGACAAACAAGGTACGGGACAAGACACAATGCATTTTGACCTCTTGGGTCTTCTTCAGGCAAAAACAAGTAGCATAAATGGAGAACAAGAAACCACTTATCTGATCATGCTAGAGCAAACTGGTTTGCTACCAGGGGTGAGTACCTGGAGGTGCAGGTGTGGAGATTCTGTTCAATTTGGACCACACGAGAAGATCTTCTAGGTTTTTATCACGTTCGAACGTGATCATTGGTCTGGTATGGAAGGCAGGTTTGTGGTTTTGTACAATGTGCCAATTGAATTTGAGAATCCTGCAAATGGGGAGGGTGTGTGGGTGGAAGAGGAGGCAGGCGCGTGGGTCTGTCTGTCTCCTTTGAATGCTGGGTTTCCAGAGCAGATGTTCTGGATATGGCTGTGGCGCAGCTGAGAGCTTCGTTGATGATGGAACTGGTGTATCCACAGTTTGTGAAAAATTCTGACATTTTGGCTGCTTGTATAATTATGGAAGTCTTCTCTGCTGGAGCAAAGTCTGCAAAGACAGAGAAATTGTGACTATGGAATGCTGTCTTTGGTGTGTAGGTGGTGGGAGGATGTGTAGTCTAGGCATGCATGTGCATCAGCGGGTTTGTAGAAAACGGCAGTTTTGAGTAGGCCATTTTCGAGGGAGATGGTGATGTCCAGGAAGTTGACTGACTGTAAAATGGTGTAGGTTAGTTGGATGAATGGATGGAAGGTCTGGGCAAAGTTGAGAAAGTTGAGGAGATCTTGTTTGGGCATGGATGTGGTTCCCAGTCCATCATCAATGTACCTTTTGTATAATTCTGGTGTGGGCCCTGTGTATGTGGTTAGTAGGTGGTGTTCCAAGTGTCTCATGAAGAGGCAAACATAGGATGATCCCATTTTGGTGACCATAGCAACACCACTAATTTGTGAAAACATGTGATTGTTGAACTGGAAGGTGCTGAGGGTGAGGACTGATTCTGCAAGTCTGACCAGTGTAGTGGCGGGAGGGTGTTGGGCCATTTGTCAAGGAAGATTGTGAGAGCCTTCAGTCCATCAGCACAGGGGATAGACGTGTAGAGTGACACCATGTAAGGGTGAAGAGGAGGCTGGGTTGAAAAGTGGGGTCTGCATTGCATGAACTGATCATGTTGAGTGTATGGGTTGTGTCTTTGAGGTGTGTGGGGAAGCTCTGTACTATGGGTTGAAGGAGAAAGTCTAAGTACTGTGAAATGCGTTCGATGGGGCAGCTGCAAGCAGAGACAATGGATCTGCCAGTGTGTTTGTTTTGTGTGTTTTGGGAAGCAAGTAGGTGGGCTGTTTAGTGTCTGTCATGATCAGGAGTTTGGCTGTGGGTTGGTAGGTTGTTGAATTTTACTTCTTTGAGTTTGCGATGAGTTTCTGATGTGGTGGGAGGGGTGATGTTGTGAGTGGTATGTAGAAATTTGTGTTCAACAGTTGTTTTTGAGTTTCTGTTATATACACATTGTTTGTCCCAGACCACAACTGCACCATCCTTGTCTGCTGGCTTGTTGACTACATCCTGTCATTCTCTTAATGATTTCAGGGCTTTCTGTTGGTCTTGTGTAAGGTTACAGTGTCAGACAACTTCGGATTTGATTTGCCTGATGTCTTTTTTGCATTTTTTTTTTTATGTAGAATTCAACTTCGCTGGATTTGTTGGAAGGTGGTTGGCGGAGCACTGGGATTTGAAACAGCTGAGTGAAAGTGTCACGAGTTTTTTTGTGTTGGTAGGGGCCTGGGTATGTTTTCGAGTGTCACCATCCAGCAAGGTTCCTAAAGAATCCTTCCACATCAAGGTGGTTCTGGTATCTATTGGTGGTGGGCTGAGTAGGGATGAATTTCAATCCTTTTGCCAAAACTGATCTTTCATTATCAGAGAGGGGAAGATTCTCAGGGATGCAGTGGACACGGTGGTGGTGATGATCAGATGTGGTAGTGGGGTCAGGATTGTGGGTTAGGGAGGCAGCTGTCAGGGTGAATTGTTGTGTGTTTGTGTTGTAATTGTAATAGTTTGTCTTATTTGGTCTGATTGCAGTGGTTGTGAATGAGTTGGTTATGTGTGTGGATGAGCTGTCTGAGTTTGGAGGCAGAGGTTATGGGCATGATAATTGTGGTTTGTTGTTTGAAATGTTGGAGAAGGTTGGAGAGAGATTTCATGGTTGAATTGAGTGTTTTTGTATGTGTATGAGTTTACGGCTGGGTTGGAAGAGAATCTTTGTGGTTGTAGTGATGAGAGTGGAGTTATGGAGGTTGGATGGGGTGTGGGAAAGTAAGAATCCAAGAGGAATGATGCGTAGTTACAGGCATTGTTTAAGAAAGTTGAGATGGGATGCTGATTTGATTTTCTGAAACTGTGTTTTTAACAGAATCTCCACACCTACACCTCCAGGTACTCACCCCTGCTCAAAACCTATTAGCAAAATCTGCCCCTTCACTACACCAGTCAACATCCTACATGGCCCCAAGGACTCCTTCACTATTAAGCACAAATTCTCCTGCCAGAGCCGCAACATTGTAGACGCTGTCCACTGCAAGCTGTGTGGCAAGATTTGCATAGGTGAAACATCCTGCACACTGGAGACATGCATCTCTGAACACCTGGCTGACATCTGCCACCCCCAACCCAAATCTGTTGCCCAACACTTCAACCACCCCCAACACAACATCAATCCCGTGAAAGTCTTGGCATTCTGGTAATCACAGAGTGACAGCTGTACATCAAGAGAGACTTATTTCATTGCCAAACTGGGCACACTACAGCCCCAAGGCATCAACGTCCAACAGTAACACAAAATATACATACCCACCACTTCCACACCAGTCTGCATAATCTTTCATCAACACACACACATACACACACACCACCACCATAACCCCCCCACTACCCACTGCCTACAATAGTTGCAGCCACCCTCCATTTACTTTATTTTATTTTAAATTTTATTTTATTTATTTATTTGTATTTATTTATTATTTATTTATTCATTCATTTCATTTTATTCATTCACTCATTATTTTTTGTTTGTTTATTTATGTATTATTATTATATTTTTTTATATATTTTTTAACTTAATTTTATTTATTTACTTATTTGTTATCATCTTTTTTTTATTATAACTATAATTAAATTGAGAAGGAAGTGAGGCAGGGAACAGTAAACAATAAACAGTAAACAAAGTGGGTAACTTTTGCTCCCATAAGAAAACCTAACACAGAGTAACAGAGTATGGGAGCAAAAGTTATCCTACTTGTTTACTGTTTATTACAATAATCTTTTTTTTTTTTATTTCACTTTATTTTTCTTTAAAAAATTATTTACTTATTTTATTTACCACCGTTTCACACACCCTCCCCTTCTTTTTTTTTTCCCTCCCTCCCCCCCCCCCCCCAAGCCCTCTAATACTTCCTCCCATAATCCCCTCGTTTCTGTCTGGCAGCCACTTTTGATCCGGAGACGAACAGGAGAAGCAAGCTAAGTGGCTACATGTTCTTCTTGTCATTGTCTTAAATGTTATTTGTTTACGCCTGAAGAAGACCCATGAGGTCGAAATGCATTGTGTCTAGTCCTGTACTCCATTGTCTGTGTCCTTCATGGTAACTAACCCCCAAGAGGTCGAAATGCATTGTGTCTAGTCCTGTACTCCATTGTCTGTGTCCTTCATGGTAACTAACCTCCTCTCTTTCCAACTTTTGGAGGAACCCTGTCAACAGCCGTTCAGTGCTATGCCCCCATGTCTCTTCACAGAGTTACAACAGAAAAAGTTTTCAATTAAATTTGATCTGATACTGTCTATTATCTGTGCATACATTTCAAGAGCAAAGATGTTCATGTTCATGACCACTCTGGTCGTGTGTACGTGAAGAGAATGCTCAAAACAAGGTGCCGCACATGTTACGACATAGGAAATGCCTAACACAGGTCAACAAAGGTGTGGACAGTGACTGAGTGAGACAAAGAGTAGTAGAATGCAAATTAACCTCTAATCTGCTACCATATAATGACATGATTCTGCTCTACATGATCACTTTGGGGTACTCTGAATGTACACATTATTTTGTTCTTTACATTCCTCCCTGGATACCCACATTTTATCCAATCCTGATGCAGAAAGTGATAAAAAAAGAACAGCCACCTTTCCTTTGTGTTTGGCCCATCACTTAGAACAAACTTTGTCTACCATGCACCTTTTTTTTTTATTGAAGAAATCCTTAATTTTTTTCCCCCAACACACTCCAGCAACTAATGTCCATACTTAAATACCAAAATGCATGACCTGATTCCATCCACACACATGTGCATGCATATGTCTGCATGGAAGAGAGCAGTGATGTAAAATGAAAAGTACGTTTTCGGTGATCCAAACACTGAATAGTCGTATGAGTTATTCAGTGCTAACTGTGGAAAAGCCACGGACTGGCTGAAGCAGATGACATGCCGGAGGGCTGTCTTAGTACATCACTAGCCAGAACTCACATACTGGCCACAGGCTACTGCAGTTTGACAGGGTATAGCAGCTAATGTACAAGGATACTGTGTATAGGTGAGGGGAATGCCCACAGTGTGATGGCGCACTTGGTTCAACACGCGCAGCATCTGGCACATGTCCACAAAGGCCTCGGGTCTGAAGTCTGTCAGAAAACACTTGCCGAATGATGCTGCCTGCAAAGTAGGAATGCATTAAGTTAACGAAACTTTTTGAAAAAAATGTCACCATAGCAAAGTGGTAAGTGTCGCTGACTCCTGGAAGGTTGTGAGATCCATTTCCATCAGAGCCGTTTGGGATTGTTCTGCCCTGACCAACTCCTATTCAGAGTTGAATATGCTACAGGCTCAGATGAGAAGACTGGGACCACACAGCTGAATTACATCCACATGAAAAATGTTGTTTGTAACATCTTAAGAGTCGTGCTCAAATTTCCTGACCAACACTGCAGGTGTCTGTATCTCTTGGGCCAAGCTGATGCCGGGATATATTAATTATTACGAAAGCCCTGTCATGCAGTCTCAAATCGGAATGGAAATCTGCAGCATTATCTTCATCATTCTCATCGATCACCATTAAAAACAAAAAGTCTCAAGTTCTGTGCTCCTTCATGCCCTGCTCTCATGGTAACCTCAGTTTCAATGTCCTCTCCATGTCTATGGCCTTAGTTTGATTCCATCAGGGTCACCAGTATCGAAATATTCATAGGGGATTAGTAGACAGTGTCCTGCATATGTTGGATCAGAACAGGCACCACTGAACACCATTGAAGTGCTTCAGCAGCAATGCAGCATCTTCTCCAGTGGGTTGCATCTTGACGACTTGACTCTGACTGCTTCCTGTGGATTGCCAGTGCCAGGCTGGGCTGTGGATGGGCAGGTCGGAATGAATGGCATGGGTGCATCGCCATTGAGGAGGCACAGAATGTGTAACAGTAAAAAAAAAAAAAAGCTTTGAAAAAGAGAGAAAAAAAAAGTAATCAGACATACACATATGACACAGACACAGGCGTACATGTACAGACCGACTGAAACACACTAGAGATACACATCTATTGACTGATGTTTGCTAGCATTCACCTGCAAAATCATTTTACCAATGTTGAGGGACCTTTACCTAAATATGTGTCTGCATATACATCTGTTCATTAACAGTAACAATGACTGATTTTATGAAATGCAGTATCTTGCATGAGCAACTGAATGTGCCCTTCATCCTATTTTTGCTCACTGCAACACACAACAGACCACTACTAATCTGCCCCTGTGTTAGTATCACCCCTTTCACACACACACACACCCACACACACACACACACATTCCTCTTCCCATATTTTTTACTATTTCTATAGCTTGTATCATACATAACTCAGCACAACGCTCTAACAAACAAATTTTGACACGATCTTTCAACAGAGACACAGAAAGACTGAGTTCTGCAGAGACAGGATGGAAATCAGTGTCGCAGTTTGGGAGCTTCATGCACCAGATGATGCAGGGGTAACAGGAAACTAAGACTGTGTTCTCCAATGAAGACAGACATCTAGCATAATTTTCATACTTCACGGGAATATTTTTTCTCAAACATTGACCAGGGAACCTTACATCACAAAGCATCATGTCACAGTCTGTAATGAAATTCATACTGGTAACAATGACAACACCACTTGCCCCTGTTTGTACTGCTAACAGCAGTGCTAAACCTAACATGAGGAATTAAAATGAGGCAAAAGGAAAGAAGGAAACTAGCTATTGAAAAGTATGACCAATGGAAACAATGGTATTAAAATGGACAAATAAAGAAGTTAACTCTGACCTGTATTCAAAAGTATGGCTCAACATAGCTGCCTGAGCGAAGCTATAAACAGATGAGATTATTCACACCTGTTTGTGCCAGTCAACACAGAATGAAATAGACTGCAGCATTACTGAACACAAGACAAAATAAAAATGAATTCACCAAATTAGGCACAAAGTAATGCTTATTCAAACAACAGGAAACAGAAGTGAATTTTTGACAAATAGTCTTTAGATGTTACAATCAACAGACATTTATTGCACATCCAAAATGGTGTTTGTAATATTTACAAAGAAAATTGTTGACAACACATGTCTGTCTCATATTGTGTCAAATAAGCATTACTTTGAACCTATTTTGTATGTTCATTTGTGTTTTGTAAATTTTAAAAACTAATTCAAGTACACAGTTTGATTGAATACTGCTATGACACTGATGATTATAGGATGCATTTTTTTTCAAACTTGCACTTCATAAATTCAATTATTTTGACAATTCTAATATAAAAAGAATTCATTCTTTTCTTTGGCCCAGCCACAGATCTTTGGTTTGATCTTGAGTTTTCAGAAGTACTTTCTTTATATCATTATCAGAATCCTGTCCAATTTTTTTTTTTTTTTTTTTTTTTTTTTTTGCTGTCGCAACCTCTGCGCCACCTCAGAGGCAGTGCACCCACGCCGCTCATTCCGACACCCCGTCCCACAGCCACAGCCCGGTCGGCCCCGCCACAGCTCCGGCACCGGCAATCCACAGGGAGCAGTCAATGTCAAGTCATTAAGAGGCAACCCACCGGAGGAGACACTGCACTGCTGCCGAGTCACTTCGGTGGTGTTCAGTGGCGTCTGTTCTGATCTAACATACGCAGGACACCACCTACTAAGCCCCCTACTGACGACAATAATTGTTTAGTCGCGGAGCCGGCGTGAGCGAGCTCTCCCTCCGGAGGGCGCCACCACGTCCATCCAACGACAGCCCCCATGGACTCGCCGATACCGGTGACCCGGAAGGAACCAAACCAAGGCCACAGACGTGGAGAGGACATCGAAATTGAGGTCACCATGAGAGCAGGGCATGAAGGGCCACAGAATTTGAGACTTTTAAATGCTGATCGATGAGAATGAGGATGATTAAGATGATGCTACGGATTTCCATTTCGGTCTGAGACTACATGACAGGGCTGTACTCTACGCTTCCTTTCTAAATTCATAATATATCCCGGCGTCAACCAGGCCTGAGAGATACAGACACCTGCAGTGTTGGTCAGGAAATTTGAGCAACACTCTCAGAAACGCATCCATTAAGTGGATGAAACTCGACTGTGTGGTCCCAGTCTTCCCAACTGAGCCCGTAGCAAACTCAACTCTAGGTAGGAGCCGGTCGGGGCAGAAAAACCACATGACTTCTGATAGGATTCGAACCCACAACCTCCCAGCTGGGAGTCCGCGACGCTAACCACTTCGCCACGGCGGCTGGTATCCTGTCCAATCTTGGCAACAATAACTGCTCACTCACTTCTCACCATGTGCAGAGGCACAGAACATCTCCAGTGTAGTGGGTACAAAGAATGAGTTGGATAGCGCATTGTAACTGGACTGTTTATGGTTGAGAGGAAGAACGTTAGTTGTTATGGCACTCTGCGCATGTCCAGGAAAAGTTACACATAGCGCCATGTGTATAAACATCGTCTGCTATGTCGAGTCGATTCTGACAAGGTATTGTCACATCCCCCCCTTTCTCTGGAAAAGAACTATTCTTTTGATAATGTTAATCGGCACAAACGTTTTCTTTAAACGTTGAATAAACACACTTCTACATTTTTCATTTTCCAAATAATTTTCTAGCATGTCTGTCCATCAACACAAAACTGTTTGGTTTGGACCTGACTGGTGAAATCATCGACACAAAGTAACAAAACCACCAGCACCAGGTCGCATGGGAGTTTTCTAGTCTTGTTGGAAATGTGCAGGTTTTTGCAAACACCTGCCACTATGTGTACGGAATGTGTGATCAGGGGTTACAGGTGTGTGGTGTAACAGCTGGAGTAGTCTCGCATGCTGGGGAAGTAGGTACAGGGTTGCCCTCTTCAGCACTAGATGTAGACTCGGCAGTATCAGTAGAACCAGGCTGAGGAGTTGGTGTTGGAGTTGGAGCAGCTGTCTGAAGGCACAGTGCTTCACCTCACCAGTAGCTCTCTGGATGATATAAAGATCTGGGGTGCATTTCTCCTTCACCACACCAGGTTGTTTTTCCATCCTTTCTCCCCATCTGTTTTGATTAGCACAGGGTCTCCAGGATGAAGCTCAGGTAAAGAACGAACACCATGACGACTGTCATAGTTTCTGTTCTGTTTCTGCTTCATTGCTGCATTATATTTCCGCACTAGCTAATGGTCAACTTTTCCAGGAAACAGAGTTCCAGGCATAGATGGAAGATTCGTCCTCAGGCGTCGTTGAAAGGCCAGTTCTGCTGGGCTTGCTCCCAGCTCTGGACTGGGTGTAGAGCGATAGGTCAGCAAAGCCAGAAAACATCTTCTTGTCGAAGAATCTGTTTGGCTGTCTTCACAGCACGTTCAAACTGCCCATTAGCTTGCTGGAAATGTGGGCTGCTGGTCACATGGGAAAGTTCCAGTCAGTTGCAAATTTCTTGAATTCTGATGATGAGAACTGTTTCCCATTATCAGAGATGATAATTTCGGGAATCCCATGGTGAGCAAAAATGTTTTTCAGTTTGCTGATCACTGAATATGCTGTGATGTTCTGCAGACAAGCAATGTCAATGTACCTGGAATAATAGTCCACACAGACCAGATAGTAGTCTCCTTTAAACTCACAGAGGTCCATTCCAATCCTCTCAAAGGGATGGGTTGGCAGAGTTGATGGCAAAAGTGGTTCATGGGGCTGCTATGGGCGGTTTTCAAGGCAATGTTGACATTTTGAGACGGCATCTTCAATGTCCCTGCTCATGCCTGGCCACCACACTGCCTGGTTCGCTCGCTCGCGGCATTTAGATACGCCCAAGTGTCCTTCATGGATCCTGGTCAGTATTTCTGTTCTCATGGATGAAGGGATGACTATCTTGTCTCCTCTCAGTAGGAGTCCATCATGAACACCGAGTTCTTGCCGGATGGTGAAAAAGTCTCTGGCTTCAAGTGATACAAGTTTCTTGTACTTTGGCCAGCCATTCTGAGTATAGATCATTGCTGCTTTCAGGCTAGAATCATGCTGTGTTGTCTCCTTGATTTGACTGATCTTGGTGTCAGATGCAGGCCAAGATGAAGCAATTTCATCAATGTAGCTCTGGATGTCTTCTTGCAGGTCAAGGCTGTTCTCTGTTGACACAGGATTTCTGGATAATGTATCGGCCACAACCATCTTTTTGCCTGGTGTGTATTCTGCTCTGACATTGTAGCCCATCAGACGCATAAGGAGTCGCTGGCATCTCAGGGGTGTTTCTGCAAGTCTTTGGAGTTCACCAGTGAGACAAGCAGCCTGTGGTCAGTGAAGGCTGTGAAAGTTTTAAGGCCTACCAGGTAACGTTCAAACTTCTCACATGCCCAAAACCATTGCTAAACATTCTTTCTCAATCTGAGCATATCCTTTCTCTGCATCAGTAAGGGCACAAGAGCAATATGCGATTTACTTCAGTTCTCCATCATTGTCTTGGAGCAATACCCCTCCTCAAAGTCCGTAACTGCTTGCATCAGCGCTGATGACAGTTGGTTTTGTGTCATCATAGAATGCAAGAGTTGGTGTCTCAGAAAGTAACTCCTTTACTTTCTTGACTGCATCTGCTGTGGTCTGTCCAATATCCGTGGAGTGTCTTTGCAGAGAAGATCATTCACTGGTTTCAGGATTGTTGACAGGTTTGGGAGAAATCTGCCAAGGTAGTTAACCATTTCCTAGCCACCTTCTCAATTCTGTAAGATCTGTCGGATCATTCATGTTATGGATCACTTCAAGCTTTGATGGATCTGGCCTGATCCCATCCTTGCTGAAGACGTGGCCTAGGAAGCTGATTTCAGTCTTGCTAATTCACATTTTCTTTGTTCAGCTTCAATCTCACTTCTGACAAGTGCTGAAGTACAGTGTTGAGACGCTGATCATGTTCCTCCATAGTCTCTCTGCATGAATGAGGAAATCATCCATGTAACATTCGACTCCATCAATGTCACCCAGGATGCTTTCCACTGTTCGCTGGAACACTTCCGGAGCCAATGAAATTCCAAACGGAAGACAACGGAAGAAGTATCTTTCAAACGGTCATGAACGTTGTGAGTGTTGCAGTTTCATTATCAAGAGGAAGCTGCCAGAAACAGACATCACATCCAGTTTTGTAAAGACCACTGATCCTTTTAGATTGTGCATGGTATCTTCCAGTGTTAGTAGAACGTAGCATTCTTGCTTCACAACCCTGTTCAGTTTCTTTAAATCCACACAAAATACGCACTCCGCCTCCCTTCTTCAAGACTGGCACCATTGGGGCGCACCAGTCGGTAGGTTCAGTGACACGTTCAATTACCCCATCTTCCTCCATTCGTTGAAGTTCTGCTTCAACTTTTTGGCATAAGAGGGAGTGGTATTCTTCTTGCAGCGGTGATGTGATAGGGAATAGTCTTCCTCTAAACTGATCTTGATTGGATCACACTGGACTGGATCTCCAATTTTTCTCCAAAAGCCAGATCGTTCAGATCATCAAGTCTTTTGACAAATCCCAGACGTAATGCTGCATCTCTTCTGAGGAGATTATTGCAGCTGTTGTCAAGGTTGAAGACTCAAAAGGCAACAGTCTTGTCATCATTCTTGTTCACCTGGGCTATGAACATTCCTTGATGTTGCAGATGGCCTCCTGGACTTTGCAAAATAGCTTTTTTGACTTTTTCAACTTTGGCTTGGGATGTAAACTGTCATATATTTTCTTTGAATGACGGTCACATCGGCACCAGTTTCAAAATTAATGGAACGTCCATTAATCATGATGTTTGTACGCCATGGCGGTTCTTCATTCTTCTTGTCAATGCTTCCAAGAAAATGTGTGGAAGGCTTCAGTTCACTTCTGGAGAAATTCTCTTGAACTTCATGAACTTGGCTGACTCTGGATGAACGGCAGACTTTCTGAAAGTGGTTATATTTGCTGCAACTGCAACTTCAACACTGCTTCCTTTTTGTTGGGCACATGTCTTTTGCATGTTGAAATCCGCAGTTGCAGCATGTTTTGAAATGCTTCTTATCAAAGTGAGTACCAAGAGGTTTACTTGCTGAATTTCCTCCTCGACCACGAGTGTAGCCTCCTCTATGATGAGAAGATCTGCAGAGCTTGAACATGGTTACTCAATTAAAAAAATAATTTAAAAGAGAGGAAAGGAAAGAATGAAACGAAAATTATTTTTTAAATTCCTATGAATATATATGTTGCTATATCGTAAGTTTGAAGAATGTCACATGAGCCATTTACTCGGGGGAAAAAAAAAAATCTTCTTCTTCAGAGAACTTTCTTCCGAATCGTTGCTCATCATACCTTGAACCTCATCCCAGTCGAAATCTAGGTCACTCTAAGCTTCATCACCCAGCATTTTCAATTAGTCTTATGCCGTAAATTCTACAAATCACAGTATCTCCATCACTAAAATCTCATTATAGAACGGCAGAAATCAAGGTAAGCCATGGTGAAAAAACTGCATTTCGACTTCAAAACTTAAAAAATTCGTAACTCGAGAACCACGGCACGCATCGACTCGCGGTTTTTTTGCAGACAGTAGAAAATGGCTACAGGAAGAAGGAAATCACGTTCTCGCGAGACTTCCTTTTCTACGAGAACATGGCGGCGCCCATTGTTGCCACGTGTTTTACCGGGTGCTGGCAGGTGCTCAGCGTTTTGGCAAGTGTGTTCATTAAAACATCCTATGACTTGCTCAAGTGTCGAGTTATTATCCAGATCCATGAAAGTCGAATAAACTGAACCTGAACCTTCTTGTCTTCTTTGTGAAGTTCTGATGCTTCACGATACCTGCAAAACCTCTGCTTCCAAGCAGGCCAACCACGAGGTTTTGTAAAGTCAAACTTGTCAGGAGGTTTGAATGCCATTTTCATAGCCTAAGTCATAGCCACACGCTGCCACCATGCATCATAACTGGACTGTTTACAGTTGAGAGGAAGAATGTTAGTTGTTATGGCGCTCTGCGCATGTCCAGGAAAAGTTACACATAGCGCCATCTGTATAAACATCGTCTGCTATGTCGAGTCGATTCCGACAAGGTATTGTCACAGATAGAATGAATGTTTGTAATATACTATGTTCACAAGACTACAGACTGCACATTGAAGACACCTAACATTGTATCAGGCCACAAAAAAAAATAGACATAAAATACAAGAACATGTTACAACTCTCCCTCACACCTGACAGAAATCATTATAACATATCCTCAGTTTACTGACCCTTAGTAGTTGTTTCTGCTTGCCAGGTTCAAACTCATGTCCGGCAGCCTGAATGCACTGATTGACCGCCACATCCAGCCGCTCCTGATCATCCGCAGGTACTCGTCCGCCTTTTGTGTTGTTTCTGAAGACATCACACAATGCAAACACATATTCGTATCATGATAACTCACACTTACACACGCATAAAAACCTCTCTCTTCCTCATGTGCACTAAGACAAACTAAATTTGTATTAACTTATGCAGTGAGAGCCTTTACTTGTGGGAGTACTCTGCTCAACAGAACACAGCTAGAAATCACTGCCCTGCTGCTGTGGATTCTTTCACATGTGCAAGTTGCATGCCGTTTTCAAAACCTTGGGTCCATCATTAGATCTCTGAAATCCTCAGTCTGTTCAGATCATCTCATCTCCTCTGTTTTTCTGCTGACCTTTGCATTTACAGGCTCCCTTCTTTTAGAACCAAATCTTATGACAGATGCTCTTTCTCCTGTCAACCTCCCTCCAGTACAACCCTCCTTCCCCCAAAACCAATCCCCCTACCCCCACAACTCTGTTTGTTACAAACATTTGACTACAAGCTTACAATTTCCCTCAAAAGCTTCTTTCTTTCTCAAAGAAGTTGTCTGACCTCCAAGCCATCAATCTTTTATTTCATTCAGCATTTCTATGACTGTTACTACATGTTCCTGTTTCTGCAAACCATTTCTATGGCTGCATTTCTCAGAGCTACCAAGTTCTCAAAAGTACAGGATGTGACATTTTGACATTCTTTTTAGTGTAGCATTCCAAATTTAAGGGTAGCACTCATATGCCATATCACAAGTCCACTTCCAGCACTTTCAGATGCACTTGTTTCATACATGACATGATGGCAGACAAAGAAATTCCACTATGGCTTCGACTTGACCTACAAAAAAAAAAAATGGTGTCTATGAAACAAAGTGATAAGGCCGCAAAATCAAGATCATTTTAAATGATTTTCCTTCAGCCTTTTCTTCCTTTCCTTTACTAAGCTTGGCCATTTCTCTTTTTAAATATGCCTATATGGTAAAGATTTGAGTTTCTAAGTTCAATTAAGCTGCTGCTCAGTCCATAAAATGTTTTCTTTTTCTCCCTAAATCTTTCTTTTTTATGGTGTAGCATTTTACCATAGTCAACAAAATTGTGGTCTGCTACACCAAAAGCACAGCATTTAGCAGCTCTCATTTGTGTGTGTGTGTGTGTGTGTGTGTGTGTGTGTGTGTGTATGTGTAC
Organism: Conus betulinus; assembly: GCA_016801955.1. Taxonomy (NCBI): domain Eukaryota; kingdom Metazoa; phylum Mollusca; class Gastropoda; order Neogastropoda; family Conidae; genus Conus; species Conus betulinus. The sequence goes on from JADBJO010001838.1 coordinate 216,910, forward strand.
ATGTATATGTGTGTGTAATGTGACAATTATCAGCCACATCCTCCTCCCCCCATTCACCCTGGCCATCGCGTGATCTGTCCATGTGTGACATAATTACATTAAGTGGCAAGATATCCATTCTACCAATCACCCTGGCTATCACGTGATCTGCCCGTGTGTGACATAATTACATGAAGTGGCAAGATATCCATTCTACCAACGTCTGGACAGGTAGAATGTGGCTTTGTTAATTCGCATAAAGGCTAAACATGCTGCCAGCTTCTAAGAGACAGTGCTCTTAAATTGTCTACACATTATCCTGTACTGCAGTTGGTGTGGGATGACTGTCCCAGTCACAATCATCACCACCCCCCCCCCTCCCGATTACTAACATCCACCGCACCCCTTTGTTTTCAATAGTGATATTACTGGCTGTCATGTTTCTCTGGCAGCCTGTCAGACAAGCATCAGAGACCAGATGTGTAGCTTAGCACATGAAAAAGGGAAGCCAAGTCTGCTCATTTCACTGCTCTACCAAAGGCTGCAAGACTGATCACCAGCTGTGCATCAAGTATTACAACAGACGTATGCCTTATAGGTGAACAGGTTTATCTCTCCTGCTCTGAGATCCCATGTAAAGTTTCACTGATCAACCTAGAAGAACTGCAAGTTGAAACTTAGTTTCTAAGTCTACAAGCCACCTTGGCAAAGTGGTCAGCGTCATGGACTCCTGAGTGGGAGGTCATTAGTTCAATTCCCATCAGAGCCATGTGGGATTTTTCTGCCCTGACCGGCTCCTACCTAGAGTTGAGTTAGTCAAGGACTCAACTGGGAAGACTGGGACCATACAGTCAAGTTTCATCCACTTAACGGATGCATCTCTGAGAGTGTTGCTCAAATTTCCTGACCAACACTGCAGGTGTCTTGTTATCTCTCAGGCCTGGTTGCAGCCAGGATATGTTATGAAAGTAAGCGAAAAGTACAGCCCTGTCATACAGTCTCAGACCAGAATGGAAATCTGTAGAATCATCTTCATTATTCTCATTCTCATCGATCAGCATTAAAAAGGGTCTCAAATTCTGTGGCCCTTCATGCCCTGTTCTCATGGTGACCTCAGTTTTGATGTCCACTCCCCATCTATGGTCCTGGTTTGATTCCATCAGGGTCACCGGTATCGGCAAATTCATGGGAGATGTTGCTGGATGGACGTGGTGGTGTCCTCCAGAGGGAGAGCTCACTTGCAAGGCACCGTGACTAAGCAAATATTGTCATCAGTAGGGAGCATAGTATGTGGTGTCCTGCGTATATTGGATCACAATAGGCCACTGAATACCACCGAAGTGACTCAGCAGCAGTGCTGTGTCTCCTCTGGTGGATTGCCCTGTGACGACTACTGCTTCACATGGATTGCCAGTGCCGAGGTTGCAGTGGGCCAGGCCAGACTGAGGCTGTGGACAGGGGGTTGAAATGAGCAGCGTGGGTGCTGCAATGCCTCTAAAGTGGCACTGAAGATGGGAGAGCAAAAAAAAAATATGATGAAAAAAGAGTTTCTAAGTCCTGAGACTATGCATTGCTTGTGTGTACGCCATACTTGTCTCCAACATCAGGTAAGTTCCGATATTCCAAGTGGACTCCAACTCAACTCATCCAGAACTTCGCCTCTCTTAATAACGTGGGAAAAAGTCGGCCCGAACAAAGAATGACTTGACTGATTGTCATGTGACATAGCCTCACATCAAGGCATGTGACGCTCCATCACATGTAGTCTAGTGATATGAATCATTTCCCCATGCCACAACTAAAAAGGAAGAATATTCATGTGGCTTGACTAGTGTAGCGGGCATCCCCAAATAATTGTAAGAATTAGTCATTTAATAAACAAGAGTGGTCATTGGGTGAAAGTGACCACTGAGAGATAGTTTAATAAGGGCTGGTAAAGTGCTGGTCATGCGTTTTGAACACTGAATATGCACTCACTAGGAGGAGGGAGGAAAGAATCAGTTTCAGCCCAGCAGATGGCCTAGAGTCTCGAACCTGTCAGGAAGTTGGTCAAGGGGTCCTCATCGCTGACCAGTCATTACCAGGTGAGCTATAGACAGTTGGGGAAAGCTACAGGGGAAAACCTAAAGAAAGAGAAAGAAAGAATTCATATGTTGAATTGGGAGCAGGTTACTTACACAAACCTTATTCGTGTTTCAGCCCTTCACCCTTCACTCTTCACCCCGTCAGCTATTCCTCCTCTGAGACAGGTGGTTAACGATGGCCATGGTGTGGGGAACACACTGGCAGTTCAGCCCCAGCAATTAAAGACTCCAGGTAGAGGGGTCGGATCTCATCTTATCTCCAGTGACAGGAGAATTCAAGGGGGCGACACTTTTTTCTCATGCAGACAAGGCATCATGACAGTATGAAGCAAGTCTTATCTCTGATGCAGGTATGGCATCATAGATTTGCAGGAATTTATTCTACTGGTCTGGATCTTGGGCCAATGTTATGTGAAGGCCATGACTTTATAGCGTAAAGAAGGAGGAATCTTGTAAGAAGTTGATTCCAATTCATAACCTGATTTATCTCTCAGTGTCAAGAGAAAGAGAGATACATGTGTAACTCTGTTTATTAATTGTTTGATTCATTTAGTAAAGTGTTTTCCCCGAAGGAGAGGGGGGAGAAGAAAAACATTTGGTAATGCGCCTTCTGGCTGATTGGAGAGATTGCATGTGCATATGGAGTAAATGCTGTCATGAATGCATGTGTGCAAAAGTGACAGTGTGACACTGATATTGATTAGTATATTTTACTATTGTATACAGAAAGAAAGTTGATGTATGAAAGTACGCTTAAAATATGTGTGTGTGTGTGTGTGTGTGTGTGTGTGTGTGTGTGTGTGTGTGTGTGTGTGTGTGTATGAATGAGAGAGAGAGAGAGAGAGAGAGAGAGAGAGAGAGAGAGAGAGAGAGAGCATGCATACAAGTGTACATATGCGTGTGTGTTTGAGAGACAGACAGACGCCATTTATATTGTACCAGCTTTTGTTGGAGTAAGCACATGACAAATATCAACTATCATCATCATTTGCTATTAGATCTGAAAGAAATGTCTGAGGACCACTTTCAGGCATAACTATGAGTGTCTATGAAAAATCTCCTTCAGTCTTGAACTTGAACCAGCAGCTTCCCTGTCCCAGCTGACAACTCTAAAAGGCTTTGACCACTGGTCTATGATAGTGTACTTACCTGGTACTCTCTGTTGGCCTCAAAAAGCATGGCCCCTGGTTCCATTGATCCTATCTTGAAGATCTGCTCTGTCACCACTGCTCACACATATTTTCATTATTGATTAGGTCAACGATCATCCTCATTCTTACATAACAGATTTCAGATTAATTTCAGTTATCCTAGACAAAAAGTAAAATAATGATGACACACACACATAACATACATCTGAGCAGCCAATCTGACTTCCAGTTAATTCAAATGAGACAGAGAGAGAAACTGAGGGTGTGGTGATGATGAGGAAGATAAGAGGGGGAAAAAAAAAAAAGGGTATATGTACAGAAACAAATTTCACTCTTCCAAACACGCAGACACCAAAAGAGTACACCAAGAACAGACATGATAGGAAATAAATCCCCGCTAAGAAGCTTACATTTTTTTTTTTTTTAAGATAACTACCCATCTACTATGCATACAAACAAAGCTTTCTGTAAAGTTTCATGGAAGACATGCAAGTACAGATAATAACATCTAACCAATATCATGTGACTGGAAAACAACAAAAGGAAGAAAGATAGAAAGTTCATACACTCGAACAAATATAGTAGTATGAACACAGGTAACAGTCCACCTCCCACCCCTCCCCCCAAGAAAGAAATGATATTGACACAGATTTATTTACCAGTTAAGAGGATGTTACCATTTAAGAGGATAGGTGCATGAAAAAAAAAAAAATGAAAAAAGATAATGGAGGCACAAAATTACGAAACAATTCCCTTTTCACCTCCCTCCCATACAAATATTGATCTAGTTTGTATTGAAGATAAAGTGAATCATATATGGCAAAAAGTTTTGTTTGTTTGTTTGTGTTTTAATATATATATATATATATATATCAATTTTTTTTTTTTCCTGCAGATTCCAATTTTATTTTTCTCCTTGCAAAGACAATACATTTTACATAAAATTCATAGCATTTCAGTTCACATCAGTACATAATTTACACCAAGCGCTTACATTTCAATCAAGTACCATGAACAGTTTCCGTATCATGTGTTAGCTTATTTGCAAGGCAGGGTTTTTTCAAAAATTAAATACAAATAGACAACCAAAAACAAAGCAAAAATAGAAACAAAAGGGGAGAGAGAGAGAGAGAGAGAGAGAGAGAGAGAGAGAGAGAGAGAGGGGGGGGGGGTAAGACACCGAAAAAGCCACAAGGGGATCCATACGTACATGCATGATAAGTGATACGGAGACAGACTAGTCCCTCAACATGCACATCAAGTCCAAAAATTACATTTCTATCAAAGATTGGTATAAATGCCATTTTTCATGCAGTTTTTTTGATGGACTTTACGCTTTTTGCGACTTGCTGTTCAAGATTATATCTTGTCTTTAAATAGTGTAGAAAGTTCATTGCAATTGGAAGCTTTTTCTCACATTTGCATTTATAGATGAAATATTTGGCTAGAAGTAAAATAAAGTCAAAGGGTTCACCACTTCTAAAATTATTTGAATGCCCAAGTAATACCAGTTCAACAGACAGATTTAAAGAATCCGCATGCTGACAATTTCCTTTTATTATTACTTGAAGTTGTTGCCAAAAAGTGTGCTGCATGCTCACACAACCAAAATACATGCTCAATGTTTTTTTCTTTCTGTATTACAAAATGTACAATGATCATTCCGTTCAATTCTCATCTTTGGCAGCACAATATTTGTACCCAGTATACAGTGTAGAATTCTTATCTGAAACCATTTAAAAAAATTTCTTTTCTTTTTTTTGCACCTTTTTAAAAATGACATCCCATTCCAATTGCTGTTCAAGTTTTTCATTCCACTTATTGCAATAAGTAGGGTTTATGTTGTCACACAGAAGGGCATCATAATAAACACGTGCCCCTCTGCTGACTGAACAGATAAGTTTCCTTAATGTCACGGGACGCTAAGCTGGACATTAAACCCCCCCCCCCCCCCCCCTCCCCAATTAACCCACTAAACAGACAACAAGCCACACAAGAACTGACAACAAAACACAAAATTTTATTCACAACAAAACAATCAATGAGCGGAATCTCCTATGAATACGCCACAGACCCCAGCCTGAAAACACACAGTTCCTACAGCCAAGCAGCCACAATAAATTATTTTACCCCTTATCCAGCTACAGTGTGCAGAGTTCCTTAGGCCATCAGTATATTACACATAGCATAATATAAGTCAACCCTTTTCATGACCACAACTTTTCACCCCCCCCAAAAGCGACAACAACAACAGCAACAACAACCAAACTATACCAACTTCATATTACTATATTCATTTTGCATATACTTCACTGCGCACATTCATCCCTTCAGTCATACCCTTTTTATTCAACATGCATCCTTCATGTATGCATACCCAAACCCAATGTCTTAAGGTGTTATATCGCCACCAAAAAATACCTCAACGCAAAAAGAAAACAGGCCACACACGACAACGACGACGTTGACAGTCTCACGACGGCAACTGTGACATGTCCAGACGAATTTGCCTGCCGAAGACGTGGATGACACAGGTGACGGTGACCCACAGAGCTTCCACACTATCAGTGGCATTCGCAGTCACTGCCAACACAACGGCAACAGCGACGACTGCCACCAACCACAGTGACAACTCACACCCACGTCGGCGACAACAAACCTCAATGGCGGCGATCACGGAGAGAGGTGTCGGCGATACGGGGGATCAACAGCGGCGGCGACAACAGCAACGACACCACCAGCAACGGCGATAAAACAGCCACAGCAACAGCAGCAACAGCAACACCAGCAGCAACGGCGCCAGCAGCAACGGCACCAGCAGCAACGGTGCCAGCAGCAACGGCACCAGCAGCAACGGTGCAGCAGCAATGGCGACACAGCGACAGCACCAAAGCACAGCGACACCAGCAACGGCGCCAACAGCAACGGTGCCAGCAGCAACAGCGCCAGCTAATGGCCAGGCTGTGAAGACCCGACGGGATGGGGAGAAAGAGTAAAGGGATGTAGCATTGGAAAAAGAGAAAGACTAGGACAACAGTCGGGCACAGCAGGATGGGGAGTGCAGGTGGGGTAACCACAGGCACCTGCCACAATCTCCAGACAGTCAGGGACAGGAATGCCCTGACTAAAACGGCCCTGCACTGCCTGGTGTACCGGTCCACAGGATGGTGGGAGTGCACCCTCACCTGGTACAACACAAAACGACGACAACTGCGGCTGGCCACCCCAGCACCTGAACCTCAGGGTCGCAGCACACGAAACACCAACACCCGCTCGACCAAGAGCAAAATGCTCACGAGGGTCGGCTCACCATATTGACGAAAGTCAGACTCACAGCACAAATGCTGGCACCAGAGCGAGAGCCCAACTGCTCCTCACCAAGGATCTTGACCGAAGTGCTAGCCACCCGGCCCCACCAAACTTTAATGCTTGATGACTCAGCACTCACTCCTTGCTGAGTTTTGAACTCTACACAAACCGCACGTGAAACGGGACTCCACACCGACACACGAAACAAAACAGGAGACGGAAGGCTAACCCCCCTCTCTCCCCACACTTATCCTTTCCCTGGCTGTGCATGGTAGCACACACACACCCAATATATGAATGGAACATACAGGTATCCAACACCCCCCACCATCCTTCCTGAACCCAACAACTACCATATATGGCCCGGTAAGCCTACACCCCCATCGTGGAATGATGCTACAGATAGATACAGAGATGTCGGCGCGTCTGTATGATTTCCACGCTGATGATATCAGTGACAAATAATTTAGACCTTTCTTCATTCTTGTTATTCGTCATTGTTACTGCAGTTCTCCGAATATATGCGCTTACTTCTATTAATAATCCAGTATACGAGATAAAAGTCAATGCAAAATCCATATTTGTTATTGAAATCTCTATATGCCAAAAAGCGTACCATCTTCTTTTATAAAGTGTCCAACTGAATGTATATTTTTGTTGAACAGACTTTGATCAAAAATTTTTTTTTTGTTTATTTTAATATTTTCATTATAGAATATATTTTTGGAAGCCATTTCTTCAGAAATGCAAGGTAGAATCCTTCGGCCAATTCCTTATATGCCTTAAATACATCATCCCAAAATTTATTTTTGGATAATTGGCCTTGAGGAAGGCTACAATCAATTTTTTCTAGATAATCTATTTTTGGACAACTTGCCAAAGTAACACTTTTCCACTTGTGAGATGATATCCTTATTTTTCTAATCCATGCAAGTTTTAATGCAAATATATATTCTTTTATCTTGGCACACCAAGTCCTCCATTCAATATGTTTTTAGTCACAGTTTTTCTGTTTATACGGTCCCTTTTTCTATTCCAAACAAATCAAAATACTGAGTTTTGAATAGCATTAATTACATCATCGGAGGATTTGGAAGTAGAATCCAGAGATGGATTAGTTTGGACAAGATTAAAGATTTTAAAAATAGCACCCTGCCAAGTGGAGTAATCTGTCTCTTTAATCATACCTTATATAGCATTCTTTATTTCAAGAAACCTAGCCTGTATGTTTATTTCTGAACAATCAGGAAGATCGTTGGTAAATAAAATACCCAGAATTTTAAATTGTGGTGGATTCCACTGTATACGTAAGTGTGCATATGGCGAATGTTCGAGAAACTTACTATCAGCGTCAGTTTGTGTTGGCTTGTTGCCAACAGCATGCGAGCCCACAGTGCCGGCCAGCCCACTTCTGCTTGCCATGCATGCAACTGGGTCAGCCACGCTTGTTTTGATTCGGTCGAGTTTACACTGTCAGCTAATGTACCTTGGTCACCATCTGGGTGTTTCTGATCTAAATCAGTATCAACTGACCATCTACTCTACATTTCCAGCACCTGATCTGTCGTAAATGTACAGCGAGACCGAGTACCTGAAGTGCTTGGTTGTGACGCCATAGTGAATAAAAAAACTTATCAACAGAAATGGATAAAAACACATAACTGAACACCACTCTGACGAAGCTAATGGCTGTGAGGCATGCGTCAGTGAATACCGGAACTATGACAGTTATCGCTGGCTTTCTGTCTCGTCATGTTCGAGAGTGAGAGTATCGGAGAGTTAGGTCACCCTACTTAGTCGCCAAATGGCGACGTCGGCGATGACCCATGTTGTCGCCAAACGGCATCGGCGGTGTAAGGGGTAAGGTCACATCTTCTTCCCAGTGGCTCAAGGTAGAACCTGGTTTGAAGTTAAGTAGCTGAGAGTCTGGCTTGTCGAGTTTTCACACCTGCCCTCTTGCTTTCAGTAAATGCGTGAGATCTTAGCTGACACATGATTAGACTAGCAGAAATATATCTGCCATAACGACCAGTCCCAACTTTTTACTCAGATTTTGAGAGGATTCTAACATGGGGTAGGTGACAGCAATACAATGCTAAAGAACTGAAGTCAAATAACTCTTCTTCGAGTATGGCTGCCTTAATGGCGGGATAAAAAATGGTCATACACACAAAACTCCATTCCCTTTGTTGGGGAGATGGGATTAATCCTTGCATGTCTATACTGGGAGTGTCCGCAGGAGTATCAGCCTGTGTATGCAGAAGAAGAAGAAGAAGAAGAAATAACTCTTCAATTGTTCTTATAAATCAAGTACAAGTAACTTGGAACACACTTGGCTCAAGCACACATGTTGATTGGACTTACAGTCACCTACTACAAAGCAATAAGACAATCAATAGTATTTGTAAATCAACTAAAAGTTTTTTACCACAATGTTTTTTCCTGTCAAAAGGTGTCATCATCTTAACAGATCGTATTGAATAATAGCAAAAATTCATATTGTTAAAATACAATGTTAATCAAGCATCTTTATTGTTTTTACCAAGTTATGGTAAATAAACTATTACAAAAGAATACTCATTCATCATCTTGATGGATGTCACCAAGTATTAGCATAAAGTTATATTGTTAAACATGTGGCATACATACAAGCAATGCATAGTCTCAAAATACAGAAACATAGTTTCAGCTTATATTTCTTCTGGGTTACAGTGAAACCTTACACAGGATTCTCAGAGTGGGAGATGATCTTTCCTTTTTCTGATCTGCACCTGTTTGATTGGTGGTTACACTGGTGGTGACCAGTCTTACAGTGAGGAGACTTGGTTTCCATTTTTTTGTGTGCTAAGCTACACATCCAGCCTCTGTTGCCTGTTTGATTGACAGGTTGTCAGAGACACATGACAGCTGATCATGTCACTTTAGGCAATGGGGGGTGAGGAGGGTAGTAAGCAGAGGGGGTGGGGGTGACCTACAGTGTGAGGATTTTGTGTTAAAGATTTGGGAACACTATCTCATAGATGTTGACAATATTTTTAGCTTTTATGTGAATAAACAAAGCTACATTGTCCCCACCTGTCCTGACGAGGGTGTAAGGATATCTTGCCACTTGATGTAACTGAATCATGCATGGATGGAACCCGCAGCAACCAGGGTGAGTAGCCAGGGGGGTGGGGGGGGGGGGCAGAGAGGGAGGGAGCTCGACAGTTTCTCTCAAGTACACCGACTCCTTGCCCTTCTACAATCACTGCACAAGCAGACATGCAAAAGAGGAGGGGAGGGGAAGCGAGAGGGGGTGGAGGGTGGGGGGAGAAGATGAGGGCAAGTGACCCATGCAGTCAGCGCTTCAAAGGAAGCACCTGGTAGACTGTGAGGAGTGTAAGAAGGGAGGAGAAGCTGGAGGGGTGGTTTCACTTGAGACTAAGAATTGACATAGCCTAGCAATCTTTAGTTGCTGTTCATAAAATAAAGGATGGGGGGGGGGGGGGGGGTAGAAGGGGTGTGGGGGTTGAAGAGGATGGTGTGGCAGGCAACTGCCATGTCATTACAATGAAAAAGAAGAATGAGCAATCACTTATCGTATCAAATTTGGCACAAGATGGGCATTGAGATACACAATTGCTCGTTCTTCATTTTTGTTGTCCTGAGTAATGTTTGTCTTACCTGAAAAAAATCTACGAGATCAAACATGTCATGTTTTGTCTTGTGATTTATTTGTTCACATTTGGGATATATAGTACTCAACATTTTAAGATCTGAGTAGATTTCCACCTGCAGTCAGTCACCTCACTTTGCAAACTAACTGAGACTTCTGATTTAACACTTGATGAAGCTAAGGAAAGTTAATAATGCAATGGATTTCAATCTAAGTCAGCGAATTTATACCGTGACAGAGACATACTGTTTGCTTCCTTTAATAACATATCCTGCCATCAACCAAGTCCGAGAGTTACAGTCACCTGCAACTTTTGTTAGGAAATTTGAGCAACACTCTCAGAGATGCACCCCTTTAAGTGGATGAAACTTGACTATAGTTCCTATCTTCCCCTTCAAGCCCATCGAAATCTCAACTCCGCACAGAAGCCAAAAGGGGCTTAAACAATCACAAGAAAAATGCCCTCTGTGGGTATCAAACTCTTGACCTCTCAGCCCACAAGTCTGAAATTCTAACCAATGCAATGCACCTTGGTGGCTAACCATTTCAGGAATTTCACCTGATGATCATTTCTCAGCTGAGAAGAAACTGCATACATCAAACATTAATTGCTCAATGGGTGTTTCTTCGGAACATTAGAATATTTTGAACACACAAGCTAATGCATACACACTTACTTGGCACTCTTTGAAGAAACTCATGCATGTCGTTGCCGATGATACGAAGTCCGTCCTCCTCTGGCAGCAAGTATACTGGACACTCAAAGTTAAATATTCACAGGAGTCAAGTCCACCACAGACATCTCTTCTTCAGGTATTTGTGAAATATAAAAGAAAAGAAAGACAGTCCAGACTTGGACAGCACTGAGAGGACAGACATTTCCAGCCATATTTGAAAGTCCTACACCATTCATACTACCTCATTCTTTACTTAAACTTCTCCTACACATAAATCAGCATCAATAAACATGGGCATAAGAGCGAATACATGTGTATGTGCGAGTGTGAGAGAGAGAGAGAGAGAGAGAGAGAGAGAGAGAGAGAGTGTGTGTGTGTGTGTGTGTGTGTGTGTGTGTGTGTGTGTGTGTGCATGCGTGCAAGCAAGTGCATAAGTGTGTGCACAAATCATTTGAGGTCTGTACTCCTGACTTTTTTTTCCCTGTCTTATCCTTCATATCCTGTAACAGCACTCATCCTGGCTCCTAAACAGAGAACACACTGATTTATTTCTTCACAGTCTTGGCACCTGCAATCCATGGCAGCTGTCTGCTGTATCTGACTTACAGTCGTCCATCTGTCCAAGGGAGAACCTTCTCGTCTTCACCAGTGATGCCCAGTGATGTCCGTTTTGAAGTGAACTTGCAAGACATCTGTGTGCTTCCATGCAAACAATCATTGCTTTTTTTCTGGGTCTTTTTTCTGTGACTTGTCAGTGGTGTCACTTATACATACTCCTCTTGCCTCCATTGTCACTTTCACATCACTCATTTTGACTCCCCTGTCACTCACACATCGCATCGCTCCTTTTTGCCTTCCATGTCATTTGCACATCTCTCCTTTTGGCTCCCATATCACTCACACATCACTCATCTTGACTTCCATTTCACTAGTCCATCAATCATTTTGACTACCCTGTCACTCACACATCTCTCATTCTGGCTCTTCTGTCATTCATACTTCCCGGCCGTTTGACAACAACATGGCTGACTGCCGACGTTGCCAAAAGGCAACCAACTAGGGTTACCTAACTCCTGATACTCTCACGATCCAAGTTCATGAGATAAAAAGCCAGCAATAAATGTCATAGTTGAGGGATCGTCTGGCCCATGCTCACAGACATTTGCTTTGTCAGAACACTATTCAGTTAAGTGTTTTTATCGACTTTATTCCGATGTTTTTTCCATTCACTATGACGTCACCACCAAGCACTTTATCTACTCCACCTTGCCGTATACTTACCACAGATCAAGTGCTGTGAATATTGAATAGACAGTCAGTTGTTCCTAATACAGATGAAGAAGACCCAGATAGTCACAAAGAAACAACGATAGTGAGGGTTTGACTGAATTGAGGCATTGGACCGTGGCCAAATAGTTGGGAGAGACAGCTGATGAGAGATAAGACTAGATGCTGGCTTATCGTGTGTGCCCCCAATGTTTTTGTGTTGAGCCAGCCAGCACTGACTGACTGTTGACTGACTATGTGAGGAAGCGAACTAAGACTTTAGGCAATGAACTTTCACACACACGCTGTGGGCCGACACTTGCTGGTTGAGGTTTAAGGGGGCGTGGCTGACTGACACATGAATGGCGAGCAGCAGAGACATATTTGAGTCAGATTTTATGATCAGCTGAATGGCTCTCAAGGGTTCAGAGACCAACTGGCACATGAATGACTTTGTTTTTATAACAAAATATTGCTTTCAACAGTGAGAGTAAAATGGACGTGTGTGTGTGTGTGTGTGTGTGTGTGTGTGTGTACACACGTGTGTGTGTGTGTGTGTGTGTGTGTGTGTGTGTGTGTGTGTGTGTGTGTGTTCCTGCTATTGGTGTAGTTGTATTTGTGGCTGTTTCTTTTCTTCCATTTTTCTGTTGGATATACCAAACTTTCTGGTCTTCAATTGAATGTGGAGTATTTTTTCCTTCCTTGTTGGGAGTTTGTTGGCATTCTTTCTCATGTTTTACGTTTAGAAGAAACATAACATTCATTTCTTTATTTTGCATTTTTTTGCACTTGAAATTACTAAAATCTGAAATTGTTGTTGACTAACCATTACTAACATGTTATGATATAATGAAAGTACAGTGTATCTCCTCCATTTTACAAAAAATAGCATGAGAATTGGTTGTTCAGTCCAGAGATATCCGTGTTTCACATATGCTGGTATAAAATAAGAGCTTTATTGAAAAATGGCTGGCGATGGGGATTTATGCAAAATAGAATGTCTGGCGGTGAGGGTTAAGAGAGAGGTGGGTGGGGCAGACAGAGGATGTGTACCCAAGGTGAGCTTGGCTGCCGAAGGACAGGGAGCCCGGGCATCTTGAGAGGTAGACACAGCTCCAGACACACGAAACTAGAAGGGCCACACAGTCATTGAAGGAGAAGGATGAGGGTGTATAGCCCTCATCTTCTCACTCCGAGTATGCCTGCTCACAACTGCTGGCACAGGAAGCGACCGACCTCAGTGTAGACAAATGTGGTCCTGGGCAGTCTGACCCTGCTGGTACCCCTGGGCAGGGGTCTGCTACTGGGCCGAGGGGCAGGCAAAGGAGAGGCCTTCGCAGCTGGATCCCTGGGCATAAAGCCGGGCCACCAGGGAAACCCGAGGCAGGGGGCTGATGAAGTCCCATGGCAGTGAGATATTGTCACTGAGCCCTGTGAGGGACCCATGGCGCCCAAGGCTGAGGGGTTCTGCCCTAACACAGAGGGGGGCTGAAGCTGTACCTGCCCTAATGCAGAGGGAGGCTGAAACTGTGCCTGCTGACTGAGGGTGGCTGAAGCTGTGCTGGCTGGCCCAAGCCGGCACAGGGGGACCTTGAGGGGCCAGCCCTCTGCAGATTGCCCAGCATATGCCAAAGAAACCACGCACCCTGTGCAGCATAGGAGACAGAGGTAGGAATTGGGGCGAAGCCAGGAAAGTGCTGAGGAAGGGAGACAACTGGGGCTGACTGAGTGTCAGACAACCGTAAACGGGTTGGCGTATCCCTTGGCTCAGCCGACGGCCGTGCTGGCAAGAGCAGGCCTGAAATCTGGTGAGAGGGTGAAGAAAGGGGCTGAGCCTACAGACTGTGCATTGCCTGACCCTTTAACCCCTGAAGAAGGGGGAATCTGCATCCCTGATTGGCCATGGCGAGTGAGATGCGTGCAGCAGAACCTCCCCTGAGCTATACCGGGATGAAGGAATGGGGTCAACAGAACTGCAGCCGAGTCGATCACCTTGAAAATGTAAGGGGGGTGAGGATGCAGGCACGGGATTGACAGAACCGCAGCTGAGTTGATCACCATGTACATGTGAGTGGGGTAAGCACAGGATTGCCATCACCTCAACAGAACTGCAGCTGAGTTGAGGAGGCCTCCGGAAAGAGATAAGATAAGATAATGTTGCTTAGAGCCCAGCCGACCACAAAGGGCCACATTAGGGCTGTCACCATGTTAAATTCCCCCGGAAAGAAAGAGAACAAGAAGGTGGAGAGCACTGAAAAGGCAGAGGGCTTCAGTGCACAAAAAAAGTGCTGGCCTGTGAGTTGGAGAGATCGATGGACAAAATCTGAAGAACCCTGGCTTTGCCACCCAAACGCTTCACGTACGTTTTCTCCCTTAAGTGAAAGCATATGTAAGAACAACAAAATCAGCAGCAACAATCAATCTATTGCGAGAAAAAGCTAAAAATACTCAGCTGCTCAGAGCGCATGAGGCTAGGAGGGAATGGCTGCTGAGAAACGAGGAATGATCTGGGCATGCGCAAAACACAAGGCCCCTTCCAGATTCTTGCCCGTACAGACTTTGTAGCGTACTAGGCAGGGATAGCAAACCGCTGTCACTTACTGCATTGGTGAACCACAGCATATGTGTAATTAAACAAGACTTTAACCTTTAGCACACTGTAGGCGCACCGATTATTTACCTTGCATCTGCAGGCGCACTGTGTCGCTGAGCGAAGGGTGTTCAAAATTCGCAGTATGTGAACACTATTTCTGTTACTAATAATGGAAACACTGTCACTTCCGATTCAAAACAAGGTTAAACTTTGCTCTTCTGTCCGCCATTTGCATTTCCTTTGATTCGACACCCGACAGTGAATTTTTGAAAAGTAAATATTGATTTGCGGGATTTTTCGCAAAACCAAAATGCCGGACACTGATTTAGAGAGATTACTACACGAAGTTTTCTATGATTCCGACTCAGAAGATGAGTTCGTAGGTTTCACACAAGCTGAAATGGACGGTGAAGTGGTGGCTGGTGATGATGAAGACAATGATAGTCTTTCAAGTGATAGTGACAGTGAATGTGACAACGACATTCCGAGTGGGTATCAAATCTGTGGCTCACTGATTTCTCTGAAACTTCTAGTCCCAAGGAGATGCCTGATGGCATTTCTGAGGGACAACTGTTTCGTTTGTTTAAGACAGACAAAAATTATCACTTTGTTAGTGACTGAAACAAATCGGTATGCCAGCCAAGTGAAAGAGCAGAGTGGGGAAAACACTGGTCCCCACTCATACATCAGCAACTGGAAGGACGTCAGCTTCGAAGAAATGAAGGCTTTTCTATCCATCCGACTTCTGATTGGCCTCACCAAACGTTCATCATTTGATCTCTACTGGTCAACTGACGATTTCATCGAAATGCCAGGATTCAGGAACATTATGTCAAGGGACAGATTCATGGCAATCTTTTCATCCTTCCACATCTCAGACAACACTACTGCCAAACCCCGAGGACATCCTTAACATGACAGGGCACATAAAATCCGTCCACTGTTTGAAAAACTTGTGCCACTTTGGCAGAAACACTTCCAGCCCAGAAAAGAACTTTCAGTTGATGAGAGCATGATTCCTTTCAAAGGAAGGACAGGTCTTCTCATCTACATGACAGCCAAACCTACCAAGTGGGGCTTGAAAGCCTGGGGTCTTGCGGATGCAAAAACTGGCTACATGTACAACTGGCAGCTGTACTTAGGCCGAGAAAACGTCCAGACACCAAGGGCAGTGGGAGTAGCACATCAAATAGTGACCTCACTTACAGAACCACTCTACAACAAGGGCCATGTTGTCTACATGGACATTTTTCTTTGCATCACCTGCACTCCTTGAAGACCTGGCCCAACACCAGACAGGAGCTTGTGGCACACTGCATGTCAACCGCTAGGGTGTGCCTGATCGCATCAAGACAGCAAAGCCCCGTGTTGGCCCCCCCCCCCCCCCCCCCCCCCCCCCCCCCCCCCCCCCCCCCCCCCCCCATTATGCACATAGTTGGTCACACCAGATATATATCTTGGTATGACAAAAGGCCAGTGAATCAAAGACTACTGTGAACGAAAGACGAGTCCCTAAAAGCTTTTGCTATGAGGACATAAAACTCAACTATTTCAGGCCAGTGAACCTGATGACAACTGTCCACTCTGCCCAGACCTACAGGAAAGAAGTGCGTTCCAAACGTCATCAAGGCCACACCCATGTCATGGACAAACCATGTGCTGTCCAGTCATACTCACAGCACATGAGAGGAATAGACAGAGCAGACAAGGCAATGACCTAATATATAGTGCTGCACAGTTGACAAAGTGGTCAGAAAGAAAGTGTTCTTTTACCTTTTTGAAGTGTGCTTCTGCAATGCCCTAGTGATCTGGACGGCCCTGTGTGTGTTCCCCGTGTCAATGCTGAAAGGTTCAGGCTGAGGACTGTACACTCTCTGCTTGAGGGGCTACCAGTCAGGTGTCTCCCACAGGAGAGGCAGGAGGACAGAAGACCCCCCCAGACAGGCTGGTATTGACAGACCACCAGCTGGTAACCAACCCCAAGCAACGGAACGACGGCAGACCTTCCCCCCGGACTGTGTTGTTTGTTCCAACCATGAAAAGAAGCGCCACCAGACCCAGTTGGTCTGCCGAAAGTGTGCTCTGGCCCTCTGCCCCTATCCCTGCTTCCAGAGGTACCAAAGTCTGGTGGACTACACCCCAGAACTCTCAGTCACAGTAACTAAAAGTAAGGCAACACATCTCCGTTTTTTGTTTTTATGTGTGTTTTTTTTTCAATGTCAAAACATGCATGCAGAACACAATGCATTACATGAAAATATTCCTCAGCTCTCCCTTTATTTGTACACAAAAGATCTAGTCTCTACATACAATACTAGCAAAGCTATGACAAATTCAAACAAGTAGGTGCTCAAATTTTTTGCTCCTTGAAAAAGAATGCAGGAACAAGGGAAGTAAGTCCCCCCCAAAAATGCAGTGTGCTATAGGTTAACCCTTTCACCGCCAGACATTCTGTTTTCCATGAATCCCCATCGCCAGCCATTTTTTGCGAAAAAAAACTATCATTTCATACCAGCATGTGTGAAATGCAGATATCTCAGGAACTAGAAATACAATTTTCATTCTGTTGGTTTTTTTTTTAATGGATGAGAAAACGTGTATTTTTGTAATATTATAATATATTAGTAATGGTAAGTCAAGAACAATTTGGAATTTTTTTTTTAGTAATTTCAAGTAAAAAAAAAAAAAAGGCAAAATAAAAGTTTTAATGTTATCTTTTATCTCAACATGTAAAAAAATTAAGCATGCCAACAAACTCCTGAACAAAACGACTGCCGGATTTAAACATATCACTCTGCTAGGAATAGCACTTACTTCGAGCTTTCGACAGATCTCCATCCAGAAAAATACTCCACTCACTAAATGAAAACCATAAAGTATGTCATATCCATCAGAAGAATGAAAAATACTGCCTCAAAACCATATACTCCAAATCAGAAAACTGGTGATGGCAGTGCACAATAGACAGGCAAGTATCAAGTTAGTGAGTGTGTCCAGGGTTCAGTTTTCAGACAGAATGACAGAAAAAAAAAAAAAGAATTCTACAAGTACAAATGACACTATTCCTACTGTCTGTGCTGTGTGATGCAGAAAAGAAATCACACACACACACACACACACACACACACACACACACACACACACACACACACACAAACACACACCACAACATGCTCACACATACACACACACCATTTCTTACACAAAGAGGGAATAGCACACACACACACAGACACACACATACACAACACACACACACACAACTTATGCCCCACTGGTACACACATGAAAGAAAGAACAAGGGAAAACACACACACACACACACACACACATACACACTCACACACACATCAAACATACAACCTCTCTCTCTCTCACACACACACACTACACAACACAACACGCTCACACACACTACAACACACACACACACACACACACACACACACACACACACACACACTCTCTCTCTCTCACACACCACACTTTCTTACACCAAAAGGGAACACACACACACACACACACACACACACACACACACACACACACACACAACTTATGCCGCACTGGTACACACATGAAAGAAGAAAATGGAAACACACACACACACACACGTCTATCTTTCATTCTTACTTTTGAAAGCATTGATTTTTATGAAAACAAAAGTCATTCATTTGCCTGTTGGCCTCCGGAACCTGGGGAGCCATTCTCCCAGTCAAACTTTTCTGTGGTGGCCTAGCTGCAGCACACACCTCTGCCACGTGTCACTCTGCCACGCCCCCTTCGACCTTGATGCCTTTGTGCTCACAGTCACTTGTCTCTGAACCCTCCGTGTTGGCCCCCACCGTTAGCCTACACTATCAGTCGTCTCACTCACACTGCTATCAGTTTTGAAACTTACTATCAGCGTCAGTTTGTGTTGGCTCGTTACCAACAGCATGCGAGCCCACAGTGCGCCGGCCAGCCCACTTCTGCTTGCCATGCATGCAACTGGGTCAGCCACGCTTGTTTTGATTCGGTCGAGTTTACACTGTCAGCTAATGTACCTTGGTCACCATCTGGGTGTTTCTGATCTAATCAGTATCAACTGACCATCTACTCTACATTTCCAGCACCTGATCTGTCGTAAATGTACAGTGAGACCGAGTACCTGAAGTGCTTGGTTGTGACGCCATAATGAGTAAAAAAAAACTTATCAACAGAAATGGATAAAAACGCTTAACTGAACACCACTCTGACAAAGCTAATGGCTGTGAGGCATGCGTCAGTGAATACCGGAACTATGACGGTTATCGCTGGCTTTCTGTCTCGTCATGTTCGAGAGTGTGAGTATCGGGAGTTAGGTCACCCTACTTAGTCGCCAAATGGCGACGTCGGCGACTGGATTGTTCTTTCAGACCATGATTACTTACAAAATCATGTAAAGTTGGCTGAAACCCATCAGCTGACTGAATGTCAACACTGGCTAAAATACCACCACGTCTCCTGCCATGCTCCCTCTCCTTTCACCTCTTGCTCTGCTTGGCTCGCCACCCTGCAAGCTACCACCTACCTTCCCCCTACCGTTAGCCTTCTCTCTTCCACTGATCGGTCTGTGTTCAGTTTGTGGTTACAGCTGGCTATGCTATCTGGTCAGTCATCACTCACTTCAGCTACAACGTCAAGCTCAAAGTTGAAGTCAGTTCTGTCTTCTACATCAATCATTTGTGGCTGAAAATCCTCGTCTGCACTGTAATCTTCAAGTGGATCGTCTGATTGTAGTTCATCACCACTATGCTCATCAAGTAGGTGCTCTAATTCATGCTGAGCTTCAGATGATTCCATAAATTGTGGACATTTTACAACCCTACCACTCGTGCTTGCTTGGCCTGGTGTCGCCATCTTGCCTGCCTCGCATAGATAATCAGTTCGTTGTCACTGCAGTTGCCCACTTACATTGTTTGAAAAAGTCATAGTTGGGTGTCGTAAGGGAGTTTCCCAGACATTTTTAGTTTCTAAGGGACCTTCACAATTCTGAATCTAGTTTTGTTATGCTTTCCGGACACTATCCAAATTTTCACAAAGCCAAAATGATTGACAGCCGTTCCAGAATGGCTTTGTGGCAGCGATAGGGGCATAAATTATCCGCCGTTCGAATGGCTCTGTGGCAGTCTAAAGGTTGATCATGGAGCCTCTGCAAGTGACCATTACCCTCCAGTTAACACACGCTCTCTCTCTCTTAGATTTTCACATACATACTCTTACACTCACGTATGCACACACATACAATCCATATCTCTCATTTACTTACTGCATACATTCACACAGACAATCCCCCCCCCCCCCCCCACCCAGCTCTTTCACCCCTCAACATCTCCTCCTTCCACTCAACATCTGGTCATGAAAGGATATTTGATCCAGTATTTCTGTGGCCCAACCACCAGCATGAACCGTTCCCAAAGGGCCACAATGGCTCCATTTCCACACCTGTAACACAGTCCATTATCTGACTGTAAAATAAACCATACCTTCTGTTCTCTGAATGTAAACTATACATTCTATTAATCAACAGTACAATAAACAAACATTCTGTTCAGTGTTGCTATTTAAAATAAATAACACTCTGTTAATTAACTGAAAATATACTGCTAACTGACTGTCAAGTAAGTAAAACATTCTCATACTAACTGCCTAACTTTTTTTGTATTAACTGCAAAATAAGCAACACATTCCATGAACTAAATGAAAAACAAACAACCTGTTTGTTACCTAAAATAATTTGCACATTCTGCTGGTGAATAAATGCAAACAAATTGCATATTCTGTTGACCAACTGCAAAATAAAAACCCTCACTGTTACCGGTAAGTAACTTAAAATTGATAACATGTTCTGGCAACTACCTGTAAAATGAACAATGTATTCTGTAAACTTACTGTAATCAGGCATTACACATTTAAAGAAGTAACTGTAAAAGACAGAGCAAATTTCATGATGGCCAATGAAGAGGATGATGCTATGGAGATCAACTGTAGAACTTACATTGGCTTTCAGACTGGATGAGCCATTAATCATCTACTCACCATGCTAACTGTTGGGGCTTGGCTGCTGACTTAGTTTCAAACTCCCCAAAGCGATTCTGGAAGAAAAAAAAAAGGGCAACACCTGATATGTCATTGTGGGCAGTGGTGGGTTGCATTAAATATAGGCAATTATGTTCCCAGTTCAGCATGTTGCTTTGGATTCAGATCTGACTGGTCCCTCTGTCAGTTATATTCCAACAAGAGGTCTTGTCAGACTACTGCCATGTTACATTCTTTAAATGTCTCACTATCTGGCTTAAATCTTGAGTAGTCACAATGTCTAAAAGTCCCACCACTCAAGCCACTTCCCATGCGGGAGTCAGGTTGAACTGATCAGAAATGGTCTTGTGTCAGTTTCGATATTGCTCAGCTGACTATACAAGCTTCTAGGAATTAGTTTTGTGTGTCACGGTATCTTTGAAATGGATGAGGGGCGTCTGTTTCCACCCATCCAACCTCAGCAGGTCATGTTCCAAAAGATGAACCCTCTTGTGAGGCCAGTGAGTACCCACTAGGGCCATCACCTCCATTTAAAAAAGCAGTGGCCCACATTGAACAAAGCAATGTCAACAGGAAAAGGCCAAAGCATCTTGCTAAATGATAAAATAGGAACCAAAAGAAACACAGACATCTCCCATGTTGACCACAAATTTTTCCGCCTTCCTCGGTCATGCATTCCTGGCAGCATTCTGTTTTAGCATATCCATCTGGCTAACTAAGATTATGGGGCAGTGCATTCACAGGGACAGCCTTATTGCACTGTGGGTTTGATGGTGTTAAAAGCACAGCTTAAAAAGCAATCAATTATGTTAGCCACATAAAAAGGCATCAAAAAAGACATCTTCTTTCTGTTGCTAGAACTGTGACCCAAAAATTTGAATTCTAGCTTTTCCTACACAGACATGATCAAGTCTAGATATAAACACATATTCTAAATGTAGAACTATTTACCACGGAATACACTGAATGTCTGGATATGAGCACATTATTCTAACAAAAAAAAAAAACAAAAACATTGTCTACCATAAGTTACCGGCAGCCAAACATACTGTTTATCATACTTGAAATCTGTATCATTGCAAAGTAAACAGAAAACATACATAACACAAGTATGAAGTCTCTATCTTCAGTAGTTTTTGAGATATTGCAGTTTAAAGTTGCAACGTTTTTATGCACCTGACAAAATGAGATGTCTTCCAAGTTTGAAAGCCAATAGGATCATACATGATTCATACATCTGGTTATAAACTGGTGTTCTCAATCTATACAACTTACACTCTTTGAACAAGTAAGTTCCATGGTATCAGTTTACATGGCTTTTGTGTGATAAAGTGTCAAACTTGTAATAAATCACAATTCAGCACTTTCTGAATTTGCATGATGTGGCTACTTTGAAGCACTGGAGCACAGCATTAATGGCCATTTCAGAGCTTCCAGTGGTTTGGACGAACTCTCTAAGTTGTACTATGCAAGTCATTTTTTCTGAGGTGTTTTGCTATAAAACATTTATGAAAACTTCTGTGTGCTAAAAAAACAGGAAATATTGCAATTTGGATGGCAGAAAAATGGGTGTAGAATCACCCTCTACACTTAAAATTGCTATAACTTCTGAACTACTACTTCATGAACTGTTTTCAAATTTTGTATAGTTTCTGTACATTATTTCCTGTAAATCAAAGTATACATTTTTTGTTATTTTATACCTAACATTTTTTATTTTCTGTACTAGAATAGTGGCCAACAGGAGTGGAATGATGATGATGTCCGCATTAAAACTGACAGTTTTTCAAAACTTATTGACAGATTTCAACAAAAATTTGCCATGATGTTGTCTGTGTTGTTATTTATAAGATCATGTTATTTTTGCTGTTTCTGACAAGTGCTGGCAGCCACCAAACAAAAGGTCACTGGCGATAAGGGTGGGAAGTGCACTCTTGCTGACAGGCAGATTGGGTTGACTACATATACTTCTTTTCGTATGCAGCATACTTCTGGCAGAATTCATTGTTAATTGGAACAGACCAGGCATGGCCAATTGTTATTTTGGAGACTATGTTGAAGTCACTGGCAAACACAGATCTGCTTTGCACCAGTGCTGTGTCTGTCTTGGTTGGCCACACAAGCGCGTTGTTTGCAAGAGCACATTTTCTCAGAAAATTAATGTCTGCTTTTTCTCAGGGAGTGGATCTGTGACACACTGCCAAATCATCATCATAGAAAAAACGACATTCTGGTCAATTTGGTAAAGATGAAGTCTTCCAGAAGGCAATCAGTGGCATGTTCACTGATTTCATCACTGATGCAGCATGACTGCACCCTCAAAATGGGTGATAACTTCGGTCTCCATCTCTTCCTCAGTCACCATCACTTCATCAGTCCCCAAGCCCAACTGCTCTGCCTCAGGATAAAGTTGAAGTGAAGACACAGCTCACACCTCATCCACTTTATCCTGGTCTGGTGGTCCTCCAACTGCCAACACAGCCAATAGTGAACACTGGCATGTGTGGGTAAAGACTGTGGCCAATATAAAGGTTTTAGTGACCAGCCACCCATGAGCCTTGCATGTCGGGTTGAGGCTGTGGCCTATATGAAGGTCATGGGTGACCAGTCACCCACAAGCTCCGGCATGTGAGAATGCTTCTTTAATTGGTACAATATTTAGCGGCAAGCACAAGTATACAATGAAAAAGAGTCTTAAAATGTTAGTTACATGTTATGAAAACTGAGTGAGTTATGAAGATTTAATGAGTCTGGGTAATTTTTCACCCACAAGCTCTGGCAAAGGTTAAACAAAAATATTATATAACAAAAAAATTTGGATGCATTTTCTCAGTTAAAGAAAAAAAAAAATGAAAAGAAAGAAAAAAGAACAAACATTAAAGCATGGCATTGGACCACTTATTGTGTGATATCATGTAGTGTGTGTGTGTGTGTGTGTGTGTGTGTGTGTGTGTGTGTGTGTGTGTGAAAAAAACATAAGTAAAAGCATGGCATAGGACCACTTATCTGAACTATGAGTGCATGTTTTTTATGTAAATTTCCCTGTCTGTTTCTTCATCACTGTGTGATATCATGTGGTGTGTGTGTGTGTGTGTGTGTGTGTGTGTGTGTGTGTGTGTGTGTGTGTTGTTACTACTCACTGTCCATTCCTTATAATTTAATTTTAGTATCTGTTGTTCTTTGTAAGCAAAAAAATGTATTGCAAGTTCTTCATAAACAAAAGTGACTGCAACACATCATTTTGTCAACAGGGTGTACTTTATGTATTGCCAATAACATGCGAGTATTTCATCATTATAATTTTGAATTAACTTGTTGATTTAATCATTGTGAATGTAAATGAACATAAATATACATTATAATGCTTTTTTTTATACAAAAGTAAAATTAATGAAAGATTTAACTTTATTTTGGACTCTACCTTTTATCAACTGCTCTGTTTGTTCAGTATATTTGTGCTGTTACAGCAATATGCATGACTGTGGATCACCAAAAAATATCATAAATGTTACTCTCACAACAATGTAATGTCTTTGCAATGCAATGCTACTGCAGTTGTATTCTACCAGTTTTACTTGAAAGTAATCATTAAGTGTTCAAAGCCTTGCTGTTTGCCTGTAAGGAGGAGTGCTGAGGAGGGGGGGGGGGGGGGGGGGGGGAAGCAAATCTTTACAACTAATTACAGAAATTTCAAATACATTAGGGAAAAAAATAGATTGCTAAACTAAACTTCACCGAGTTGGATTGACTCGACAGTGACCCCCCCCCCCCATCCCCTCGCCCATACCCCCAACCCCCACCACACCCTCCTTACTGTCCAACCTCAAACTCTGTTCTCTCTCTCTCTCTCTCTCTCTCTCTTTTTTCACACCCCAAAACACGCTATGAACACCGAGTATGACAGTAACGATCGGTGTTTCGATCGATGGTCATTATCAGAAGACAGAGATTTCAAAGCGTCTGACCGTCTTGTACGCGTGGTTGTAACTTCCAGATTGAATATCTGTCTCAAACGGATGTTTTTTTTAATACGATTTTCTCTCTAATCGTGTAATGGAATCAGTAACCCATTCAGAAGTACATGAATCGACATAAGTAAAGCCCATTACTGATACCTATTTTCATTAGTTTGTCTTGTACAAAAACACGATCGCTTCGAATAGCGCAATGCGTGGGCCATTTCCGACCTGTTTAATCTTGACTAACACCAGGTGAATTACAAACAAAATAACTAAGCACTGGCATGGTATTAAGCAAAATAAAACAACTGAATCGTTTCATTAATGTTCTCGTTTGTTATTATATGTGTTACCTTACCAAGTGCGTCTTGCAATTCAACAATGATTAGTGCGTTCAACTCAGTCATTGTCAGACCTCAGCTTCGTTCCACCATTGTTGAAATCTTGGACAGGGAGTGAATGTTTGCATTTGATACTTTTGCTTTGATTGGCTTGCACTTTTTGAGTACTCAACCAATCGCTTTGCTTGATACACCAATAAATGCAGGAGAGAACAGCCTTTCTAAAGTATCATTAACCCTCAAACGACCAAGCTATTTTACCTATGAAAACGACCAAGTGTGTCCATTTGGACCCCAGTAGATTTTCTGCTGAAATGCTAGCTTTACTGAGTCAGTTTTCCTTAACTTTTTTATTGCTTCTTTCAACTTTGACAAACATTATCTAATATTCAAATACAATTATGGTTTCAAAAAAAAAGAAAAAAAAATTGTGGACCAAAAAAAGTGAGCGATTTCTTTCCCTTCAAGTCTTTCTTATAGAACAACGTATTTTCTTTCTTTCATAAAACAAGAAATAATAAAGAAAGAACCTAAAACTAGTTCTGTTGTCCATGGTTTACTGTAACACAATACGAAACATTCAATAGATGTGCAAAGTTTGATAAAATTGAAGACAGTAACATCATATGACATAGTACTATTTCTTGCTGGGGTCATTTGGACCCCAAAGAAATTTTCACTACAGTTGTCACACACCTCATGCAGATTTTTGCAAAAATGTGTGTGAAGTTCAAAGAAACATAGACTGACAAATTCATGGCAGGAAATTTTTTTCCTACAAAAATCTCAAAACGGCACACAAAAATATGCTGCTGGGGTCCAAACGGACCCCACTTGGTCGTTTGAGGGTTAATGTGTTATTTTTTTTATTTTTTTTTTTTAAGTTTCTTTAAGCAATAATGTTGGAAAGACAACACTTGTAAGAAGCCTTATAAAAATTTCAATTCTAATTAAACACATCATACTAAAAAGAAATATAGACTGAAATAAAGCTGGAAACATGCCCTTCTATTCTGACCTATTTATTTAATGCCAATGAATGCAATGAACACAATGTATGTGTTGATTTTCGACACTGTTGTCTCAATGCTCGGCCAACTGCTGCTGCCTGCAGCACATCTGGCTGTGTGACGTGCTTCGTTTTTTTGTGTGAACAAGTGGGTGTATTTGGAATAAAACAATGATCATACCGTCTCTTGCAAGCACAAATAAACAACACAGAGTTCAAAAGGAAACTGTATTTTTTTTATTCCTCACAATTTTCATCTGCTTCTAAATGCATTAGATACTGCCTATTGAAAACAAGCCTATTTTTCACTCGGCTGAACTTTTTTTTTTTTTCTGTCCCATCCTCTGAGCCACCTCAGAGGCAGTGCACCCACGCCGCTCACTCTGACACCCCGTCCACAGCTACAGCCCGGTCAGCTCCGCCGCAGCCCCGGCACCGGCAATCCTCATGGAGCAGTCAAAGTCAAGTCGTCACGAGGCAAACCACCGGAGGAGACACTGCACACTGCTGCCGAGTCACTTCGGTGGTGTTCAGTGGCGCCTGTTCTGATCTAACATATGCAGGACACCACCTACTAAGCCCCCTACTGATGACAATAATTGCTTAGTCGCGGCGAGCCGGCGTGAGTGAGCTCTTCCTGCGGAGGGCGCCACCACGTCCGTCCAACGACAGCCCCCATGGACTCGCTGATACCGGTGACCCCAACGGAACCAAACCAAGACCACAGACGTGGAGAGGACATCGAAACTGAGGTCACCATGAGAGCAGGGCATGAAGGGCCACAGAATTTGAGACATTTTCTTTTTATGCCGATTGATGAGAATAAGGATGATTAAGATGATGCTACGGATTTCCATTTTGGTCTGAGACTACATGACAAAAAAGCAGCAGAAATCCATGAAATGGTGACTGATTTAAAAGCCGATATTTTCGTCTTGACTGAAACGTGGTTACGATCGTGGTGACGAGTCCTACATCGCTGCTATGACCCCCTGTGATTATGATTTCCACTCATCTCCTCGTGTTGGATCAAGGGGTGGTGGATTAGCCTTCATGATTCAAGAAAACACTCTCATGCTGTTTCTTTCACTCCTGTGAAATTTCGTTCGTTTGAGTGTGTTGAAATGAAACTACGAGGCACTGCTGCTACTGTTTCTTTAGTTTGTGTTTACAGACCTCCGCCAAGTAAGTCCAATACGCTGTCTAACTCTGCTTTCCTACAGGAGTTTCCAGATCTGTTATCCTCTTATGCAGCTACACGTAATATTGTTTGTTATCTTGGTGACTTTAATTTTCATTATGATGATATTCAGATCGCCAAGTGATTCATCTAAAGACTCTACTGACTGATCACAACCTGTCTCAGTTTGTTCAAACACCAACACACAACATGGCCATATTCTTGACTGGGTGGTGGGAAACATTGAAGACAGCGTTCTCTCTGTGGATGAAGTTCGTCTGTGCTTGTCTTTCAGACCATTATGTTGTTGTGTGTAGTTTGAAGATCTCCAGAACCCCTCCTCGGAAAAGACTTGTTACGTCAAGGAACATGAAAACATTTGTGTGTGGCTGTTTTTGACCAAGAGGTCAAGAGTTTTGCTCAGGGCACGCATAAACAACAAAGCAATGCAGATGTCACACAATTAGTTGAAGTGCTTAACGATGGCCTTCGGGAAATCCTGGACCGACACGCGCCTGCAGTGACTAGGTGTGTTACTGACCGTCCCTCAGCTCCTTGGCTCTCTGAGGATGTGAGAGCTGCTCGACGTCAACGCCGGCACAGCGAGAGACGCTGGAGAGAGCCGATTGGCCATCCACCGCCAGATCTTTGCAGCAAACAGGTGTGAGGCAGGGGACTGCCTCCAGGATGCCAGAGAGTCATACTACCGTGATAAAATTGACTCTTGTTCTTCATCAAAGCAGTTGTTTTTCTCTTTCAAGTGAACTACTTGGCAAACAAAAGAAATTTAAGTTTGCCCACGAACATTCCTTCTTCTCAAATATCTCAACAATTTAGCGAATTCTTTGTTGATAAAATCAAAACCATCCGTGACAATCTTGATGCAAAATCTTCCCCCAACCATCCTTTACGATAAATACTGTGGACCACTTTTTTGTACTTTTAATCCAGTGGATGAAAAACTGATCGCCAATCTCATAAGTGAATCTTCCAGCAAAAGTTGTGTCTTTGACCCCATCCCTACTTCCCTCCTAAACGGTGTGCCTCTCATTTGATTCCCGTGATTACAAACATTGTAAACAAGTCTCTCTCGTCAGGCATAGTGCCTCCTCAGTTTAAGCAGGCAATCGTTTACCCCTCTCTGAAAAAGCCAGGACTAGACCTTAATAAGTTAAAGAACTATAGACCGGTGTCCAACCTCCCATTCCTCTCAAAAATCCTTGAAAGAGTTGTGCTGAAGCAGCTTCAGACTCATCTTTCAGACCATGGGTCTTCTTGAGGCCTGTCAGTCTGCTTATAGGAAGAATCATAGCACTGAGACTGCTGTTTTGAGCGTACTCGACTGTTTACTGTGCAAATCCAACAGGAAACTTGTTTCTCTCGTAGCCTTGCTTGATCTGAGTGCTGCCTTTGATACGCTAGATCACACTACTTTACTTGAAAGGCTTAGGGTCACTTTTGGTGTTGATGGGATAGTTCTCCAGTGGTTCGAATCATACATCAGAGATAGGTCGCACGCGGTGGTTGTGGGTGGTGTAAGGTCTACTTCGTCACCTCTTTTATATGGAGTACCTCAGGGGTCAGTATTGGGCCAGTGTTGTTTACATTGTACTCACAGCCCTTGTCGGATGTTATCTCGGACCATGATTGTGATTTTCACAAGTATGCTGATGACACAGAGCTTTCTAAGAGTGGCACACCTGATGAGTTTGTTTCTGTTCAATCTGGGGTGTCTCGGTGTATCAGCAGTGTGCAGGAATGGATGACAAGTAATAAGCTTAAATTAAATTGGAAAAACTGACTGAGTCATGCCCGTTGGAACCTCCTCCTCCTGCCTCAAACTTGTTGAGTCAGAGTCAATGGTTGTTGATGGCACTGAATTGCCTTTCAATCACTCTGTCAAATACCTTGGTGTTACCATTGATCAGTGTCTGACCATGCAGAATCAAATATCTGTAGTCTGTCGCTCATCTTTTTTAGAGCTGAGACGTATTGCTTCCATCCGACGCTTTATATCCAGGGAAGTAGTAGTTGTCAGGCTAGTCTGTGCCACGGTGATGTCAGACTGGACTACTGCAACTCTGTTTATGCTGGGCTTCCCGCAGAACAGATTGCTCGGCTGCAGAGAGTCCAAAATAGCGCTGCACGACTTGTTTTGAAGAGGAGGAGGTATGAGCACATCACTCCCATGCTGATGGAACTGCACTGGCTTCCCATACAGTATCGGTGGCAATTTAAACTGGCAGTTCTTGCTTTCCGCCACTTCAATGAATCTCTTCCTCACTATCTCTCTTCTTCTCTCTGCACTTACCAAAGCTCTCGTACCCTTCGCTCTTCTTTCACAAAAAACTTTGAAAATCCCTAAGCGTTCTCTGAAATCTGTTGGCGAAAGAGCCTTCAGTTTTAGAGCACCTTCTATTTGGAACTCCCTCCCTGAAGACCTTCGTAATCAGCCTACTCTTTCTTCTTTTAAATCTGAGCTCAAAACTTATCTCTTCAAAAAAGCGTATTCTCTTCTGTAGATGACTAGGTCTCTCCTAAATTCCCCAACTAGTCCAGTGAGGCAGTTTATGCATGTAGGTGCGTTTGCCATTGTGTATTTTCTTTTTGCTGTGTGCATGAGGCGTCAACCAGGCCCGAGAGATACAGGCACCTGCAGTGTTGGTCAGAAAATTTGAGCAACACTCTCAGAAACGCATCCATTAAGTGGATGAAACTCGACTGTGTGGTCCCAGTCTTCCCAACTGAGTCCGCAGCAAACTCAACTCTGGGTAGGAGCCGGTCGGGGCAGAAAAACCCACATGACTCTGATAGGATTCGAACCCACGACCTCCCAGCCGGGAGTCCGTGATGCCAACCACTTCGCAACAGCGGCTGGTCTTGGCTGAACTTTCCCGTACACTGAAAGAAGGGCTGCTGGTACCTACTTGCACTGAAGGACACTACCATAAACAGGTATGAATGCAGTACTCTTGATATAAATTTGTTTACCATGCTGGACACCACCCTTCTATATCTGAATACATTTTTCTAGATATAAAATCATCTGCAACTGTCAACAGAGTGTCAGATTTTTTTTCAATCACTATGGGACATATGTCCCCTGGCAGCTTAATGAATGGGGACAAAAACCAAGACATGGGACAAACTGAAGTCAGTACCTCTCAAAGCTCTCATGCACATTTAACCAATCATTAACACAAGCTCCATGAACCATGTCTGATTGTATTTATCAGCTTGAGAAAACTTGGCATGTCTAAACTATCAAAGGCTCTGTGTGTGTGTGTGTGTGTGTGTGTGTGTGTGTGTGTGTGTGTGTGATCGTCGGTTTAATGTCCTTCCACTATAGTGATTCAGACAAATCTATGTCTGGGTGAATGAAGTATGCAAGTGATGAAGTGTATTATTCCATTAACAATAGAATATGACATCCCCACCCCCCCATCCCCCTTCCACCTTGTCATAATGTTAAATGTATGTGTGGGAAATCCTTAAATGTCAGTCATTTGCGGATTCAATACCAAAGAGCAAGAGAGCTCCTAAGACATTCAGGTATTGATGGTTACACTGATGGATCGACTTCATTGCCTTTACCATATATTTTAAACACTTACTCTGTTCTGGATTCAGTTTGTAAGTGTTTTTGTTAAATAGTTCAATTGGCCCTTATCTGTAGATCTTGTCACTTCTCACTTAAAAATTGTGTGTGTGTGTGTGTGTGTGTGTGTGTGTGTGTGTGTGTGTGTGTGTTTGTGTGTGTGTGCATGTGTGTGTGTGTGTGTGTGTGTACGGGCGCAGGCACACGTGTGTATGTATGTATGCATGTGTGTTGTTGTCATTTTTGTTGTTAATCTGTTATCACAATGTGTCACTGTATGAATGTACGTGTCAGTCAGTGTGTGTGTGTGTGTGTGTGTGTGTGTGTGTGTGTGTGTGTGTGTGTGTGTGTGTGTGTGTGAGACACAGATAGACAGACAGACAGATAGAGAATGGATGCTATATATATATACATGAATAACCTTCATCGTTCTGTATTTTGTGTGATAGAAGTCACCTAGACTACAAAGTTAATATTGGAATTTGCTGCCCGAATTGGTACCAACTTTACAACATTGTAAAAATTAAACTAATGGATAGAAAGACTTCAAATTTTCAGTAAAAATCTATGAAAAGCTGAACTTTGGTTTGCACTTGTTATTTTAGGGGGGTGTGAAAATATTTTTATGGCTCTCAACACTCACACACCTGATTTTACCTGGAAAACACACCTACATCAGCGAAATATGTGACAGACAGGCAATACAACACCCATCAACTTTATAGTCCTACCTTTTTGGCGGCAAGTGGCCAGGTTAACCATCTGAAAAGAACTGATGGGTGTTGTGAGGTGTTAGTAGTTACACAGGTAGCTAAGAATATATGTGAAAGGTTTGTGACGCTTTTAAGCACAAAATATTTACATAGGAAAAAAATACATAAATAACAGGTCAAAATCATACCATATTTACTGAAAATGTATTGGAGTGCATGCTTTTTGATCTGCATGAGTTAATTTGTGTTTGTGAGAAAAAGAATTCCTATGACTGATAATATTTCTAACTATGTGCAGGTGTTAGTAGGAAGGAAGAAAGGCAGGCATTACAACACAAAACAACACTCAAATATTTTGTTGTACTCACCATACAGTTTCAGATGTAATCAATTATATAATCCAAATGTGATCACACACAAAGAACACAGTTACTGGAAATGTTCTTGCTTTTGTGCACTTTTGTCACACACAGATCACTGACATGAAATTTTCTTTCCGTTGTGCACTTTTCTTACATGCACAAACTCCAGTACTTTTGTATGTAGCACTTTTAATATTTAGTCAACCCCAAAACAGTCTGTACAAAACAAAAATGACAAAGTCCAATCCTTGATGTAGTCAAGCATCAGGTGTACTGCTAAGAATGAGTGTGTAGGAATCTACTCACTGCTGGTGAAAAGAAAAAAAACAGCCACGATCCTTGCTCAGTGCCACCTTACACATCACACACTCATGTGTTGACTGGATGGCATTGCCTGCTGGGGTTTTCTTTGCCTTCCTTTTTGCACCAGACACAGTCCTTCTTGCCTCTGGCAGACTGGATTTTGGAAGGAGTGTGTTTGTGCTTGTCTGAACTGTCATGAACGATGGGACGGCTGATCTGTTTTCGACCCTTGAAACCATTCACCATGCCCATGACAATCTCAGTGTGAAAATCCACATGCACTTTCACTGGAGCATATGCAGTTTTTGTAGATCACAAAGGCATTTACTGCAGCAGTGTCCAGGCAAAAGAAGAACACATATTTCCACCACTTCATGAATTTCTGCTTGGAACCATAATATGATTTCAAACGATCATGCTTGTCAACACCATTGTAGTTCTTGGAGTAATCAGCCACAGCCAGGAATACCTGGCTTTTCTGACAAGCTCTCCATCAGTTCCATCATGGACAGAAGTAAGAAGGGCGACCTTACGACGGTCAAACCAAGCAAACAGCCTGAAGCTTGCCCTTCAAATCATCATAGCCAATCTCACGAAACCAGCGCTTTGTGTCCCCACACTTTTTGACACATTTTGCTAGCTTCATATCTTGTGGCAGACCCTTTCTGTTTTTTTGGCCCAGTCTCATGTGCCAAGGTTTTCTTCTGAAACAGATGATGAATGAGGGGGACTGACGTGAAATAATTATCAAAGCAGATGGTGTGTCACTTGAAATAATGGGATTCTGCCAAGTGTTTTGATGACACAATCCCCTACAGCATCACCTGTCCCAGCAGGCACATCGCTGGTCTTCCCAGTATATACTGAATAATTCAGCATATAAAAAGAATCCCCATCACACAAAGCCCACACTTTGAGGCCCTACTTTGTTGGTTTTGCAGGCACGTACTGCAAAAAACCACAATGACCCTTGAACTTGATCATTGCCTCATCTACTGTGATGTTTTGACCAGGTAGAAACTACATAGCAAAACATTCTTGAGTCATAGAAATGAGAGGTCTGACTTTGTACAGGGGGTCATACCCAGCCTGACCTCTGGGAACAGTCTGAGTGGAATCAGAGAGGTGAAAATACTGGTTCAGTTGTTCAAACCTGTTCTTCGACATGACACTTGACACCCCAGGATTGAAGAAAGGAGAAGAGTCTTTCCAATAAAAAGCACAATGAGGAACAGGGGCCATGTTCATATACTTGACACTTGACACCCAAGGATTGAAGAAAGAGAAGAGTCTTTCCAATAAAAAGCATGATGAGGAGCAGGGGGCCATGTTCATATACATGAGAAGACCAACAAAAACTCTGATTTCATTCACAGTGGGTTGCTGAAATTTATCCTCAGGAAGACCAGCAGCCATGAGCATTTTTCTTGGCTACAGGTTGGTTTCCCTGACTATGAGATTGAATGCGTCCAAAGGAAAAACAAGTGAAAAATAATCAAAAGATGTTTGAAGATTCACTTGTGGACGTGGGGGCCCCTGTATGCATCAAACACACAAACTTCAGTCCGAAAGTCGTCGTTTGACCACTGCGATGACTGTGCACATCCACCAACATCAGTAGTACCTGCGTCACCTGCGTCGACTATGTCCGAGTCAAACGGTCACTACTCACATTCACTCCTTCTGCAACTTCACAGTCACTGTAGCTGTCTACAGAGTCAAGATCAATGTGTGATTGATTCCAGTCGTCATTTTCGGTCGGAAACACAGTCATCTTGAACATTTGGTCCAGAGTCAAGCTCATGTCACTGTCACTGTCAGAGTGCGACATTTCGATCATAGTCGGAAGTCGTTGGGATGACCAGAAAAATGATTAAAAATTTTAAAAAGCCATGAACCACTGTTTACAAATGGCGCTGAGAAAGGGAGGAAAGACCCAGATAATGACCAGTTTGTCTTATTACTGTGATCAACCCAAATAAGGGAAGCACACCTAGACAATAGCCAACTGAGGAATAGGCCATACAGGGCGGATCAGGAGTCAACGGGTCGGGCGGAATGAGAATACAAAGCGTAAAGAGTTATCATCATCATATATTGAAAAAGTGTAGTTTTTAATTCACACTAAAAACATTCTTGTTCAAGCTATTTTGACAGTTTTGTAATTCTACCAGCTTCCTCTTTGCCTTCAATGGCACTTTTCTTTCGCTCTTTCAGCCAGTTGCGCTGTGTGTACACAGCTGACATTTGCAGTATGGCGAAGGGATGCTATTCTATTTTTCCTCAAGTTATGTGGAGACAAGACTTGTCTTGATTCTAACCCGGTCGACAGCTGATCATTCACATCTGGAATCTCCTGTGTGGTGGCACACACAGGCACGACGTGTCAACTTTTGTGTGGAAGAGAAAAGGACTGATTCCCACCTGGGCACTGCAACAACGTGCGCTTGACAGCCTAGTGCAACACTAATAAATGGGATGCGCCATTTCAAAATTTCTTGCAAAAATATTGTGGGCACACCAACAATCTGAAGCCCTTCATCTACCATACAGGACAAAGCCATGTCTACATATGAATACATTATTCCAAACAAAGAATCATCTATCACACAGGACACTACCATATTCATACATTAATACGCTATTCGCAGAACACCATTATTATCATGTCTACACATAAATACATTATTCTAAATATAGAATCACCTACCATTCAGGACACCACCATACGAATACGTTATTCTAAATCTAGAAATATCTACCATGAATGACACCATCAGGTCTGCACATGAATACATTACTCTAATTATAGAATCATCCACCATGCAGGACATCATGAGATCTAGACTCCTTTACCATGAGGTCAGAGGAGCCCATCCAGATGTGACCTTTACTGGTGAAGAGCACGACAAACTTGTGATTGAACGACACTGCCATATCCAGATAGTCTCCCATGTCTTCCTTGTCTGTCTTCGGGTCCTGTTCATCAAAGAAAGACAGAGCGAGTGAGACAGAGAGAAAAAGAAAGAGTGAGAGAGAGAGTGAGAAAGAGAGAGATAGAAAAAGAGAGAGAGAAAAGAGAGGGGAGTGAGAAAGAGACAGAGTGAGAGAAATAAATGCAGAACAAGTCCTAAATCACAAATAATCAATTGATGAAAACACACTTTATACACGTTTTTTTGTTCTTTCTCTTCTTTATTAACCACAATGAGTGACGAGAAAGAGGTGAATTCACTTATAAACATATACATCTGTATCGATGGCTTGAAGCAAAACTGGAAAAAACCTGTTTTGAGAAAAATGGGGATGAAATTTAAAATGGGGTTGAAATTTTGAAAAATTCTTACTTTGTTTGTGTGCTTTAAAACAGCAATCAGCATCTCAATTCTGATGTCTTTAGGTGCAATTTATTCCATAACACATTGCCAAGCTGCTGAGTGTAAAGACTAACGAGTTTTTGGTGAATTTGTAAGATGTACCATTTCTGTCAAAATTGATGGATTTGCTTTGAAGGGTAAAACCAAACAAGTAAACATGTTTCAGCTTTCTGCATATACAGGTCTGTCCATTAACCCTTAGGCCGCCGATGTCACCATTTGGCAACAACGTGGCTCACTGCTGACGTTGCAAAAAGGCGACTAACTAGGGTTACCTAACTCCTGATACTCTCACTCTCCAAGTTGATACAATAGAAAGCCAGCAATAAACGTCATAGTTGGGGGATGACCTGACCTGTGCTGCTCACAGCCACTTGCTTCGTCAGTTAAGTGGTTTTTTTTTTTGTTTTTTTTAAAAATTTATTCCAATTGTTTTTCCATTCACTATGACATCACAACCAAGCACCTTACGTACTCGACCTCGCCGCACATTCACCACAGATCAGATGTTGGAAATACTGAACAAACAGTCAGTTGATCCTGATTCAGATGAAGAAGACCCAGATAGTGACCAGGAAACATGGGTTAGCGAGAGGTTGACCGAATTACTGCAAAGTGAGGCATCGGACACATGCGAAGTGGTGGGGAGAGAACATAAGATGAGAGATAGACCAAAGACGCAGGCTCACTGCATGTGCCCAGTGTTTTGGCATTTAGGCAACCAGCAGTGATTGACAGTTGAGAGTGTATGTAAGGGGACGACTCAGGCGTATGGTTAAGACCAGTAAAAGGCAATGAACACTGTTGGCTTGCAGGTCGAGGTTTAAGGGGGCGTGCCCGACTGACACTTGTCAGAGGTGAGCAGCAGAGATGTATTTGAGTGGGAATTATGGTCAGTTTGAATGGCTTTCCCAGGTTCAAGAGACCAACAGGCACATGAATGACTTTGTTTTCATAAAAAAAAATATTGCTTTTAACAGTGAGAGTGAAAGGAATGTGTGTGTGTGTGTGTGTGTGTGTGTGTGTGTGTGTGTGTGTGTGTGTTCCCTTTTCCTTCTTTCATGTGTACCAGTTAGCATAAGAGAGAGATAGAGAGAGAGAGAGAGAGAGTGTGCATGTGTGTGTGTGTGTGTGTGTGTGTGTGTGTGTGTGTGTGTCCCTGCTATTGGAGTAGCTGGATTTATGGTCGTTTCTTCCATTTTTCTGTCAGATATACCATACTTCCTGGTCTTCATTTGTAAGTGGAGTATTTTTCCTCCCTTGTTGAGAGTTTCTTGGCATGCTTTTTCTTTCTTACATTCAGAAGAAAGATAACATTCATTTTCTTTCTTTTGCACCTTTTTTTGCACTTGAAATTACTAAATATTTGAAATTGTTGTTGACTAACCATTAATAACATAATATAATAAATATACAGTGTGTCTCCTCCCATTTACAAACAAATAGCATGAGAATTGGTTGTTTAGTTCCAGAGATATCCACATTTCATGTATGCTGGTATGAAATAAGAGTTCTTTTTTTTTTTTCAAATGGCTGGCAATGAGGATTTATGCAAAATAGAAGGTCTGGCGGAGAAAGCGTTAAGAGCAAAACCAGTACACCTCACAGATAAACCTTTTCGATAGAAACAAGTATCATAAGGTCATCCATATATTTGAGGGGTCAAAACCCTACTTTGTGAGAAAAACTGTTTTGGTACCAAACTTAACAAGACTTTGATGGAACCAAAAAGAGAACATGTTGACTTACACGTTTTGTATTTCTCTTCTTGCTATGTGCCTACAAAGAATCAACCCATCCACACAAAACACACACCTGAAAACACACATACATATACACACTCAATCACTCACACACATACGCACACACACATATGTGTGTGCGCACACATGCACATGCATCATGTGCTCATGTGCATTCACACACGCACACACACACACACACACACACACACACACACACACACACACACTCGCTCACACACACATGCAACTGAAAACACACACACACACACACACACACACACACACACACACACACACACACACACACACACACACACACACACACACACACACACACACACACACACACACACACACACACAATGTCTGCACACATGCTCATGTTCACTCAAACACCACCTCACTATGATCCCCACACATGCACACATTCATGCAAACATGCACTCACACATGCACTCATGCACAGACACAAGCATGTATGCACAACACACTGTCACTGAGACTGATTCTTTGAGTGTGTGTGTGTGTGTGTGTGTGTGTGTGTGTGTGTGTGACGTCATGAGCAGTGTACTTGAAAAGAGCCCCCTAACTGTTGGCTGATAACTGTTCCATGATTTTATCGTGTAAGCACCAGCTGGTGACAACATTTACTGCAAGCCAGGCAGGCAATGGAGCTGTCAGCGGCTTTGAAGTGGTTGCTTGGTGGACATGGTGCCCTGAATCCCCATACACCACCACCCACCCCCATGGAACTAACCCATGTTGTTTGCAATTCTACACACCCGTCTTCCTGCCATTACCTCTCTTGTGTGTGTGTGTGTGTGTGTGTGTGTGTGTGATGTTATGAAGCAGTGACAGGATGCTCACTTCCCTACCCAGTCCCCCCTCTCTCTCTTGTTCAACTTTTGTTTATCTGTTATCTTTAAGTTAATCTGTTTATTTATTTGTTGTTGTTGTTGACTTTTTTCATGTACTTGAGTGTTGTTTCTTTTTCATGTATATTGTTTGAGTTTGTTTCCTTAGTACATACATTTTCCTTCCTTGTCCAGAGGGCTGAATGTAAGAAAAAAAAAGTATTCATGCTTAATCCATTACCCTCTTGAAAACACAATTTGTTCGTTTGTTAGGGGTTTTTTTTTTGTTCGTTAGTTCCTTTCTCTCTCTCTCTCTCTCTCTCTCTCTCTCTCTCTCTCTCTCCTCTCTCTCTCTCTTTGTTTTATCTCTGTAGATAAGATAATGTTGCTTATAGCTCAGCCGACCGCAAGGGCCATATCAGGGCTGTCACCACGTTAAAATCAACTCACAGGTCATTCATTCACACAATTCTTTAAAACACATCGTCTAAAAACTCAACCAAAACTTTGGTAAAAATCTTTCCACTGTAAATCTCAGATCCAATGAAATATGTTACCTCTTTCAAGAACTCAAAGATCGCGTCAGGCGGAACATCTCTGAACAAGGTTTTCATGGAATCTGCTGTAAAATGTTTGTGTCTCACATCGTGCAAGTCCCAACACTCTAAAAGAATATGTTTCACTGTGAGTGGCGCATGACACGGAATGCACCACGGAGCTTCTTCACTCTTTAAAAGGTAGGAATGGGTAAAATACAAATGGCCGCTGTGTGCAGCCGGCATAGAACTGTTTCTTCTTTACGACCGCCAGACGAAGATGAGAGAACTCCTTTAGGTTTGGACGGATCTGAAAGAGTTTGTTATTCGTCTGTGTATTCCAATCCTCCTGCCAGAGGTCTCTGACATAATCGTTAATTTGGGGTTTCAGATCTGAGCAGGGGATATATATGTTGGACATTGTCTCTCTTGTGGCATTCTTGGTCAAACGATCACCATTTCATTCCCTCCGATGCCAACATGACCAGGAACCCAAGCCAGAAGAATGTTGTAACCCTCCGCTTTCAGCTTGGTAAAAAGTTCAAAGAAGTGTAAGAGTTCTGGATGCTGGAGGTTACGGCCAGCTATGGCCTCCAAAGCTGACAGTGAATCCGACAGAACCAGAAAGTCCCTCTTCGTAGATTGTGAGATATCCTCAGTGCCAGAACCAGAGCTGTAACTTTAGCAGAGTAAGCGGAAGCATCTGAAGGAATATGTTCTAACAGTATCTGAGAAGGAGCACCAGGGCAGTAGACTGCACAGGCCACTCCATCTTCAGATTTGGAACTGTCAGTGAAAATTTTCTGATAGGATGGGAATTTTGAACTGAGCTCAGCATACAATGCCTTGTATGCCAGAGAGCTGGTAGACTCTTTGTGAAAAGCTGCAAGATCAAAATGAATCTCTGGTGTGAAAAAGGTCCACAGAGGTTGATCTGGAAACTTGGAAAAATCAGACACAACTCCTAGGTCTAGACCTGCATTCCGCACATCAGGCTGCATACGAAGACCAAATGGCGGAATACAGTTAGGGTTGTTTTCGAATTTGCTTTGAAACTGAGGGTCAAAGACACAGTCATAGGCAGGGTTTTCCGGTTCCGAGAACAGTCGGATATAGTAATTCAAAGACAGTTTTTCAGCCTGCGGTTGGACAGTGAAGGTTCACCTGCCTCTGTGTACAGGCTGTACACAGGGGTGGTGCAGAATGCTCCAAGACAGAGACGAAGCCCTTGATGGTGGATAGGGTCTAAGAGTTTTAGATATGACGGTCTGGCAGAGCCGTACACAGCACAACCATAGTCCAGTTTGGAACGGACCAAGGCTCTGTAGAGGTGCAGCAAAGTTTTCTTATCAGCGCCCCAGTTAGTGTGTGCTACGACCCGCAGAATATTCAGAGCTTTCTGGCAAGAGGTTTTGAGGTGTTTAATGTGGCTGAGAAAGTTGAGTTTTTGGTAAAAAATAACTCCAAGGAATTTGGCCTCTGTGACAGCTGGAATGGGAGATTTCCCTATTTTGATTTCAGGATCTGAAAAAAACTGACAAAAATTATGGAAGTGAATGCACTGTGTCTTCATAGGAGAAAAAGTGAAGCCATTTTCATCCGCCCACTGATGAATTTTATCCACACAAAGCTGGAGCCTGCGCTGGACACTCGGGTACAGGCTTCCAGTTGTGTACACAGCAAAATCATCCACAAACAATGAGCAGTCTGAACCCTGCTGAATTGACTTGACAATGTTGTTAATCTTGATGCTGAAGAGGGCAGGAGACAGTATGCTCCCTTATGGAACACCCAACTCCTGCTCATGAACATCAGAAAGAGTGGTGCCAACCCGGACCTGAAACTGTCAGTCTGCCAAAAAATTTTGAATGAAAAGTGGAAGATGACCCCAAAAACCAAGATCATGGAGATCATGAAGAATTCCAGATTTCCAGGTGGTATTGTAGGCTTTCTCCAAGTCGAAGAATATAGCCACTGCTTGTTGTATGTTCAGAAAGGCGTTCCGAAGCATAGATTCCAGACGGATCAAATGGTCAACTGTAGTATGATGTTTACGGAAACCACACTGTTCTTTCGCCAGAGAAGGCCGTCGGTTTTGAGTTTCCACATGAGTTTAGCGTTGACCATTTTCTCCATCAGTTTACAGACACAGCTGGTCAAAGCTATTGGATGGTAGTTTGATGGGTTAGAGAGATCTTTCCAGGTTTGGGAATAGGAATGATGAGGGCTTTTCGCCAAGATGGTGGAAAGAATCCAGTAGTCCATACATGGTTGTATACATGTAGCAGGATGTTCAGACCTTTTTGCGGAAGATGTTTCAAAAGTTCATAGTGGATTTCATCTATACCCGGAGAGGAATCGTTGCAAGAAAGTAAGGCAGATTTCAATTCGTTTAAAGTGAAAGGAAGATTGTAGTCTTCCATGTTGTTTGACGAAAAGTTGCAGGGTGTTTTTTTTCTTTAAGGCTCTGTTTTTGACAAAACTGGCTGACATGTTAGAAGAGGAGGAATTCTTTTCAAGGTTGAAGCAAGCAGATTAGCAACTGCTTTTTTTTCTCTGTTATTAAAGAATCAGAAAAATTGAGATGGTTCACAGTGGGGCAGGTGTTCTTCCCTTTGATTTTCTTGATGATTTTTTCCGCACTTTTTGCTTCGATGTTCTGGATGTGAGACTTGAGCAAAACTGTCTCCACGATAAACGTTTACTGGTCTTATATATGTGTTTGGATTTGGCCCTCAGTTTCTGATGTGCTCGGACGTTGGGCATCGAGGATCTGCAAGAGACCCGACGTTGAGCTCTTTTTTACGGGTTTTGTTAATTTCTTTGCATTCAGATCCGAACCAAGGAACTTTTGGCATTAGGGGCTTCTTGGAAGATGTCTGTATGGTTGACTTTGTGCAATTCAGTATGAAATCTGAAAGACTTCCTGCCGGATCGTCGCTTTGCAGGATCTTGTCCTCTTCCAGATCCATAAAACCTAGTGGCAAAGAGGTCCCAATCTGCTTTGTTGAAATTGAGGCGTTCTGGCAAAGACTCACTCTCTGCATTCATACACCTAAGCAACACAGGAAAGTGGTCACTACCATGCAGGTCCTCATCAATCTCCCAAACAAAATCCAAAAACAAAGATGGGTCACAGACAGAAAGATCCAGACAAGATGTGGTGCCATTAGTGGAGTGAAAGTAAGTTGGCGATTTCCTATTCAAGACACACAGATCAAGCTCCGAAAACACTTCCTCTAAAAGCAGACCCTGTGGTGAAGATCTCTCACTTCCCCATAGAGGAGAGTGCCATTCAGATCACCCAACAGCAGGAAGGGTCGAGGAAGCTGCTCCAAGAGCGAAATGAGGTCCTGTTTGGTGACGCAGATGTTTGGAGATAAGTACAAACTACAGATAGTAACTGTTTTTGTGGAAAGTAACCCAAGCTGCCACTGCCTGAAGCGGAGTCTGCAGAGCAACTGGGCTGTACAGAACACAGTTGTGAATGAACAAGGCAACCCCATCAGAAACACCATGTTCAACAGACTGTGCAGATAGATTTAGAAAACTGTAGCCAGAAAGTGAAAAAGTTTTGTCAGACTTCAAATGAGTTTCTAATCTTGGAGGGCAACTAGCATCGGCCTAGCCTCGCGGCACAACAGCTGCAGCAGTTCTTCGAAATTGGATGACAGTCCCCTAATATTCCATTGTAGGATTGAATCCATTGTGGATGAGTCCATCATAAAAAAAATATGGTGAGGAAAATAAATCTCGTAACTCTTCACAGCAAGTTCTTTTCACTCCATATCAACATAATCTAGATCCAAAGTAGAAAGAAACTCGTGGAGAGCGTGGCAGCAGAGAGTCCTCAGAAGAGAAGCCCCCTAGGGAGTGTTTTGGCCCTTATCTCCTGATACTCTAGGGGGGTTGGGCCACACCCGGTTCATGACTCCGGATGTCCCTCTGCTGCCCCCTTTTTTTTTTTTTTTTTTTTTTCCCATCTTGGGATGAGCCATGACTGGGATTCGAACCCATGCCCTTCTGGACATGCTCATTTCCACTTAATGACTCGCGCACTAACCACTGAGCCACAGGAACACCTGATATTTGCAGGAAAGTTAAGCTTTATGAAGTTCACTTTTGTTCCTCCTTGACCAGATCCAACTTGAACACCTCTCTCTGCCGCTTCTGCCATTGATTTCAGGGCTTTGGTTTTTTTTCCCTCCCTGCAACTGAGAGCTGTTTCATGAGGCTGTATGCAGACGTTCCCACAAACCCCCTAGCTCCAATTTCTGCAGTGAGGACTTTGACCTGATAGCCTTCTCTCCTCAAGCTGTTTGCCAGATCAGCATACTTTTCAGTCTTGTAGATCTGAGCTGCCTCCATTCTGTTCTCATATGGCACCGTGAGCTCGATCATGATCAGCTGCTTGGTTGACTGAGAGTGTAATACTATGTCTGGTCTCATGCCACTCTTGCTGATAATCTCTGGGTGACTATTCCATTCTGGGAGGTCTGCTGTGCACTCCCAGTCATCTGCCCCGTCCAGCAGACTCTGCCTGCATGTTCCGAGTGGCACTGTTGTTCTTGGCCATGATTCGCTGCCTCCTGCCATGAAGAATGTTTGCGGGTGCTTTTGGAGTCCTGATTTTCCCTTTTGTGGTGTTGGTACTAGCCAGACTACTTGTACAATCTCTTTGAGCACTTGGTTGTGCCTCCATGTGTACCTTCCTTGAGCCAGGGCTACTTTACATGAGCTTAGGACATGCTCCACTGTTTGTTTTTCATGGCAAAGGGGGCATGAAGGATCGTCTTTTTTTTCCCCACTTCACCAGGTTTGCATTTGAAGGCAGAAGGTCATATGAAGATCTGAGAATGAAGCTGATCCTGAGAGGGGCCATGTGCCAATTGTCATTCCAAGTGAGACTTCTTTGGAGCGCATTCTCCCAAGTTGTCCATTGCCCTTGCTGGCTCTGCTGGACTGCTTTTTTTTTGACTCTTTGTTGGTCTTCTTCTTTTCTCATCTCCTGAATCATCATGTCTCTTTTGGCTTTTCCTTTGGCCTTTGACCACCATTCAGCTTTGGTCACCCCCAGTCCTTGTCTGTTGGTCTGTGTGTGTCCTGTTATTTCTCTGATCTTGAGACTTTCTTTTGCAGAATCCATCGCCTCTTGAACTTTCCTTTTCTGCCTGTCTTCAGCTGGGGCTTGATTGCTTCAACCACCTTGTCTCCTGAGTCCTCCAGCATGCTTTGAAGTCTGATCTTCCCTGCTTTATATTCCTCCAGGATGGATTTCAGTGGTAGTTTCAGCTTGCTTGGTGACAGTATAGCGCGCTATGTCAGTCAGACAGGGTGGGACACCAAGCCATTTCCTTGTGAACTTGTTGATTTTGGATTCCATTGCCTCCACTATGCTGGTGCTGATGTCGTATATCATCAGAGGCCATAGGAGCTTTGGTATCAGCATGAACTGCAGACACCAGACCTTGTATTTGCCAGGGAGCCCACACTGGTCAATGGTCTCCAAGCCTTCTTCCGACATCTGTTTGGTTTCTTTTGCTCTTCGTGTGTCTTTCAGCGTATCATCATACCA
Source organism: Conus betulinus (assembly GCA_016801955.1). NCBI lineage: Eukaryota > Metazoa > Mollusca > Gastropoda > Neogastropoda > Conidae > Conus > Conus betulinus. The sequence goes on from JADBJO010001838.1 coordinate 261,236, forward strand.
TCTTCCAAGGCTCTTGACAGGCTCTTCTGTTACTGTTGGAATGGTCTGGTTGGCAACACTGAAGACCACAGATTGGCCACTTTTCCTTTCCTCAGTGAGAGACTCCGTGATTTCTTTGGCTTGAACTTCATTCTGGATGAGGCAACTATGTCGTCCAGCCTCTCCAGCACGTGACGTGTCTCGTCTTCTCTGGATGAAATCACTGTAGTGTCATCCATGAAGGCCTTGAGAGGGGGCATCTTGTATCCATCGCCAAGGTCTGTTTGTCTTGCGTTGCTTGTTGCTGCTTTCAAGATGACTTCCATTGCCAACATGAACAGTATTGGGGAAATAGCACACAGCCATTGCAATGCCAACTTCCAAGTTGATCCAATCTGTTGTGTACTCCTTGGTAGAGAACCGCATTGAGAAGAAGCATTGAAGTACTTCTTGAGCATGTCGCGGATGTTCTTTGGCACATGGTACATCTTAAGAGCCAGCTGTATCATCTCATGGGGTACAGATCCATATGCGTTTGCCAGGTCGAGCCACACTATGTCCAGGTCTCTCTCTTTCTGTTTTTGCTCTTTGGATTGCGTCCCAGATCATTGTGGGCGTGTTCTACACAGCCAGCCACGCCTGGAATGCCACCTTTCTGGACTGACACATCCAAGTGCTTGTTTTCCATGAGGTACTTGGTCAGCCTTGCTGCCATGACAGAGAAGAAGATTTTCTCAGTAGTTCAGTAGTGATATTGGCCTGAACTGGCTGATGTCACTTGAGTTTTGCTCTTTGAGGATGTACACACCATCTGCCGTCATCCACTGGCCACTGATCTTCTGATTTCTCCAAGCTGATCGCAGCAGCCTGTGGAGCCACTCCAGCACCTTGGGACATTTCTTGTACAGCTGGTAAGGTATTCCGTTTGGCCCTGGTGATGATTTGGCTCTGGCTTTGTCGACCACTTCTTGATTTCCGCCAACGTTGGAGGCTTGTCATTGAACTGTTCCTCAGGGTTGGTTGGCCACACCAGACCTTGAATGTCGAGTGGTGCTTTGCTGCTCTGTGAGTCAGAGTATGTTTTTCTCAGATGCTGCTCAAGAACCCCTTTGTCCACACTTAGGGTCCAGATTTTGGCTGCTCGAACAGAGTTCTGGCAAACTGGAAGGGGTCTCTGAAGAAACGCTCTTGTGTCTTCTTCTTTTTGCTTTTCCTCTTCCTCGCAGATTCCGCTTTGCTGAGGGCGCTGTGTTTTGCTTTCAGGTCTTCCCAGAGTTTTTCCAAGCCTTGTTTCTCAGCTGGCAGAGCAGTCTTTTATTTGCTTCTTGAGGTTTTTCTTTTGGACCCTGATCTTGTCCATCTCTTCTTGGCGTCTGGATTTCTTTGGAGGTGTTTTTTCTCTTTGGGTAGTTTTGCTCCATAGGCGTCTCTACATGTGGCATACACAATGTCCCCATATGTGGCTAGTTTGTGTTCCAGGGTGCTTTTCCCTATCAGTGCATCGAGTCTTTGGACGATTTTTGCATCCAGTTTCTCCCAATCTTCAGTCTCGTTTGCTTCGTTGCTGGAGGCACCTGTGACATCCCTCGACGGGTGGCGGGGATGGGGTCCCCGTTTTATGGATCGCCTTCTTCGGTGAAGGTCGCTGCCTGTAGTACTGCACTACACTGAACATCACCAAGCAGTACCAAAGCTGTCTAAACCATCCTCTTCCTAGTTTGAACCTAGAAGAACTCCTCATCACCTCCAGCTTGCGCTGTCACTACCGCCACCCTTCCCTGCCGTCTTGGTGACATCTGGTCAACACTACCCTATTGACATCAGCCTTGGTCGGACTGGCTTCCAGCTAGAGGCGTCACCGTTCTTTCCGCGTCCCCCCCCCCCCCCCCCCCCCCCCCCCCCCCCATCCCGGAGCCGTCGTCGTGGCTGTCAGCGTGGGAAACAGACCGTGAGGTTGAGGTTGCCGTGGCCACCAGAACTCCTTATTTCACCAGCTGTTGAGGTAAGGATTAAGAAGGCGTTGCAGTAGTTGATATCGACACAACTATGACCATTCCATATGTAAACAGTAGGAAGACATTAATTCATTAAATTCCAGCCGGGTTTTTTCGTGGGAATAATCATTTCCATTGGATGTTATAGTATTTGTGTGCATCGTTTTTTCTTTAGGTGCAGGCGGAAATGGTATTTTCTGAAATCTTGAGGGCGTGGCACCGTTTTAGGAGTCCCCCCATGTTTCCTCCTCTCCACTGTTTTTTCCTGGACAGGGGGAGGTAAAGTGTGAGAGTACCTTTGTGTGTGGTCATCGTACCTGTCCTATATTCTCCACTTTCTTTACTCTTCTGGCTTCTCCCCCCTCTCTGACTAATAAAAGAAGGTTCCTTGGCTATCCTCTTCTTGGGTGAATCTGTGGGTAGATGAGTGTGAGTTTCTGTGAATGATTGGCCTCTCACCCACTGTCCTCTACTTTAGGGAAAAGAAAACATGGCCAGTCCAAGTAGTTATGGTGTTCTACAGCTGTGTTTCCAGGGGCGGATCATCGGCCCCAAGGAGTGGCCACCACCTTTTCACTCCACCCCCCTTCTGACTCAGACATTCCAACGGACATCGTGGGACCATTTCCTACCGGATCCCCCACCCCGGGACATGGACAATGTTAAGAAATCGTGTGTGGGTTAAGAGGCGAGCACATGTTGTTGTGTCCTGTCTTCCTGTCTGGACCTTCCTCTCCTGTTGTTTTCTTCACTTCCTCATCGTTTGTCATGCTTTAGTTTGAAGATTTTGGCCGCATCCCTCCCTCCCACTGCATCCCTCCTGCCCTTTGACTTATCGGGTTTAGGTGGTAAGGAGGGAGGGTGTAGTTCGGGAATCCTTTTCATTCTAGATTAGTTAGCTTACCCTACCCCATTCCCGTTCCTTTTCTCATTTGTTGCATGTTTAAATAAAGGAGTATGAATGTGAAATCTTTGGTGGTCTGTTGTTGGCGCGTTCGCGAGTGTTCCGGACAGCCTTCCCTTTTGGACCCCTAGACCAATGTGACATGGAGGTTTCAGATGTCAACCCGGAGAAGAAACTTTCTCCCAGACTGACATTTACTGATTTTGAAAGTGTGTCTCGTTTTGGCACGGAGTTTCTGATGGGCTTGAGCGTTTGGGCCTGAAGGTCTTTGGAATACCCAACACTGAGCCTGTTTGCGTACTTTTGAGATTTGTTGGCAGACAGAATTAAACCAAGGTGTTTTGGGCAGTTGGAGTTTGTCGGAAGACATTGGAATACAGGTTTTAGCACACTTAATCAAAGTAGTGGTTAGACATTCCGCAGGGTCTGGGCTTTGAAGAATGTCATTTTCCTGGAGTTCCTTTGAAATATTGGAAGCAAAAAGATTCCAGTTAGCCTTCTTATAATTGAGATGTTGTGAAACAGAGGTGTTTTCAGTTAACACGGGTTTTAATAGAACAGGGAAATGGTCACTTTTCCTTTTAAGATTGAACATGGACAGACCACTCATAGTCCAGGACCAGTGAGGGGTCACATATCGACAGATCTAAACAAAAAAGTGAACCTGAGGAAGAGTGGAGGTAAGTTGCTGATCCATCATTCAGACAATACAAATCAAAGTCTGAAAGGACATCTTCAAGAGGCAGACCTCTGGATGATGAATTGACACTACCCCAAAGAGGACTGTGTCCATTAAAATCACCCAACAGCAAAAAAGGTCGAGGAAGTTCTTCATTCAGACTGACTAGGTCCTGACAACAAACTGGGACAAAAGGTGGCAGATATAGTGAGCAAATTGTAATAGTTTTGTGGACAGTGACTCTCGCAAATACTGCCTGAAGGGGGGTAGTCAAAGCAACAGGACTACACATCAAAGTTTTGTGTATAAGAAGGGCAACACCGCCCGTTAGTCCAAATGTGGATGGTTGTGCAGGTTTGGAAAGAATATTAAAGCCAGAAAGAGTGAAGGTCTTCTGGTTTTGAATTTTAGTTTCCTGAAGAGTTATGATGTAGGTTTTAGAGAGTTTGACACAGAAGCTGCAGCTCCTCAAAGTTTGAATTTATACCACAGATATTACAATGCATTCTTTTACTGCCCATGGTGCAGAGGACGAATAGGAGAGAAATCAGTTTCATCTCCGAGTCATCGTCTGCATCCATGAAGCCTATTTGTTTTTGAGTTGGACAGGATTGTTTTGGTCTCCAGACCTGCTGGCAGACTTGCCCACAGGTGAAGACGGTTTCGATTTTGGAGACGTTGGAGGTTTCTTCTTGATCTCCACCATCTCCACACTTGGTTGTACTCCCTTTGCCCGCACGGGCACCGCTCACAAAGTTTGAGGCGGGAGGCTGGCTTTTTTATTCTGCCCAGCTGCAGATGGGGTAGACTGCTGGGCAGTCTGAGAGGTAGTGGATTTATTGCTCCCAACAGGGAGGTGGTGGTTTTGCTTCCAGAGTTTGACATTTTACCTTGTAATGTTTTAGTGAAAATGAACTCATCCATCTGGTAACAGACAGAACGGGTTGAAACTTTCTTCACAGCCAAAGCATATGAAGAAACTGGGGTCATCTGACTGCCAACAACTTGTTTACATGCTTCAAAAAAGGAGATTTTCTTTTCGGTTTTTACTTTTTGGATGGTGGACTCCTGGATCCAAACAGGGCAGTTGAGTGAAGAGGAGGGGTGGTCGCCACCGCAGTTCGCACAATGAGCCGGGTCTTTACATGGCCCATCATGGGTTGCCTTGCAACAAACACCACACACCTCCTCCCAGAATGGCGGTCTCTGACGTGTCCAAACTTCTGGCATTTGAAACACCTCATCAGGGATGGAACATACAGTTAGACATGGACATTCAAGTATCCTACTTTAATGACCGGAGGTAATAAAGGGTTGCAGAATGTCAGAAAGTGGGTGTTGGTGGGCGCTCTTTCTGCACCTTTACGGACTGTCATCCTACGCACCTCCGTCACACCTTGGGGGTTAGTTCTGTCTTGCTCTCTGCCTCTGAGACACCTTTCAAATCCGGGTACTGAATAACTCGTCTGGACGAATTCAACTGCTTATGGGGAGTCACCTGGATTTCTCTGTCCAAGAGCCTTTGCCCTCAGCAGCTGTTCTGATTGCTTCTCTGACTTGCTCTGAACAAGGAACGAACCATTTCAAAGCCTCTTTACCGATCGAGGGTTGCCTGCCATTCCTTGGAAGCCCTTCTGAACTGCAAAAGGACTTAGAGCAGTAATAGGCTTTTCCTGCTCAGTCCCTTCAATCACAAGCCAGGAAGCCCAAAAACCTGTCCTCTCTCTCGTCTCCGTATCAGAGTCACTGTCTGAATCCAAATGTCTGGAAACAGGGTCCACTGCCTTCCTCTTCTTTATGGGGGGAATGATTTTAGATGAAGCCATGTTTTGTGTGTAAAATTTTGTCTATCCCTTACCCACCCACCATGGAGTCCAACAAAGGGGCCAGGGTCAAGAAGTCACTGTCCTGACCCCTTCCAGGCTTCAGGAGAGATATACAACAAACAGAGCGCCACCAACCCTATCCCCCCTGATCATGCTCAACTCCCGGGAGCAAAGAGCAGAGAACTGCAGGGGTTAACTTGGCCAGCTGGAGAATTGCCTGTCTTGACCCAGCCCAAAGTGATGTGTTGAGGGCACTTGCCCTCTCAATCACCAGGATCTCATTCCCCTCTGTCACAGCTCGCACCGCACAGCAAACATGGCAGATCTCAAGAAGACCTCAAAGAGAAAAAGAGTGTGTGGAAAAGACGGCTTGAAGAGGAGACGAAGACAGAAAAGAGCCAAATAAGAAAGGCAGAAGATAAAAGGAAAAAGGTGGTTACTATTAGTCTGGATCCTCACCCATAGCCTTATCTGACATGGGAGGCCCTACCAGGGGCATCAACTCCTTACCATGTTGTGCTTAGGCCAGACAGCAACTTGACTTTTCAGGTCTAGAAGTATTTTGAAAAACTAGCCTATCTTCAAATATTAATGCCCCCACCAGCAAAGCCTAAGGGATCACGGGACCGCACAAGCCCTCCGACCACGGCAAGGTTGCAACTTCCAGAGGGTTGTTGTACGGGAGTGACCAGCAGCAGGGTGGTGGCTGATTTGTCAAAGTTTCTTTTGGTTGTCTTGACAATGCTTCATGGATCCTCTCATAGCTTGGTGTTGAGTTGGCGTGAGGAACACTGGTGGGAAGTTTCACTTTCACTTTTCTGCCAGTCATGATTTCGATAGGGCTTGGAAGGTTTGCTGAGATGGGGGTTGTCTGAGGCAAAGCAGTGCAAGGTCAGGGTGAGTTTTGGCTTTAGAAGACTTGGTCAGTGTGGCTATCACTGTCCTGACATGACGCTCGATGAACCCATTGGATCTTGGGTATCGTGGCGATGTCTCCATAGTCTGCCGTGTCTGTTACTTTGAGCTTTGCCGCATTAGTTTTGTGTGACATCTCTCTATTGATGCCACAAAAACCCTTGTTTCTGCCTTCATTCTGTCTAGACTTGATTCCTGTAAGATCTAGTTGCAAAGTGAGGCAACTGCAGGTGGAAATCTAAACAAATTTTAAATGTAATTAATAGCGAACCACCAAGAAAACATAGTCAAATGAATTAGACAAAACATGACGCTTTTCGACCTCTTAGGTCTTCTTCAGGCAAGATACAAAACACTCAGGACAACTCAGTAATATAACTATCATTATTACTGCAAATTGTCCTTACTCTGCTTTAAATCAATGAATGGCTTAGCTCCTTCCTACCTTTGTGATCTCCTTCATCTCTATGTTCTTTCTAGACAGTGTTGTGTATTACTACAGTGTTGTGTATTACTACAGTGTTATGTGTTCAGAATGCTGTCTGTCTATTATGAAACAACCCCCGCCCACAGTGTTGTGTATTACTAGAAAGAGTGTCGTGTGTTAAGAGTGCTGTCTGTCTATCATGGAAACATTTCCCACCCCCAGTGTTGTGTATTACTACAGTGTTGTGTATAACTAGAAAGAGTGTTGTGTGTTCAGAATGTTGTCTATTAGAAACTGTGTGTTCTCTGTGTTCTGTGCACTCAATCCCAGACATGGAGAATCTGGTGAGTTAAACTTTGATTTTATTTGAAATATTCTATGCATGAATCCAGATCAGTGAAACAGCATGCTGAAAGAATGAGGTGCTGCTGGAGTTGATCGTTGACTACTCAAGTTTGGTTTTACTGCACTATTACAGCCTGAACTAGATCTTTCTTGACTGGGGACTTAAAACAACGAATTTTGCACACAATATGGATCCCCACTGCCACTGAGTATGGCAGAGAGAGAGAGAGAAAAGCAAGAGAAGAATCTGTGGAAATGGAAAATCCATGCGAGTGTAAAGGTGGGAGAATGGAAGAACTGGGAGAAAAATGGGATAAAAGGTTTGAAATGATGATGAATATGCTCTCCCGTTTTGAAGAAAAACTATCAACAATGTCCAGAGACCAGTCTGCTAAGACAAAGAAAATGGGCAGAAAAAACGTCTCTTATAACAGCCTGCCTGGCGCTAAAAAAAATGTGCCCGCGCTTGGCCTCCCCTGAGTTGGGCTCGGACATAGGCCTAGATGATGAAGCAGACAAACTTTCCTCTCTGGCTGAGACCAAAAAGAGAGCACAGAAACAAAAAAAAGACAGACCAGCTCAAACTCAGAAGAAGAAATCGTGGATAATGATGATGATGATGACGATGCTATTTCCATTCCATCCTCTGATGAGGATTTCTGGAAAGACATTGAGAATGCACCAAGTGAGAAAGAACCAATCACAGACGGGTTACCACTTCCTTAGCAGAGGTAGCAAACAAGTGTTTTAAGAAGAAAAACACAATATAGAGAAGTTGAAAGAACAATCTGACAAGTTTAAAAAGCCGGAAATTGTGACAACTTGCAGGTGCCCTCTCTGAACCCTGAGATTTGGAAGAGGCTGCCAATCCATGCCAGAAAGACAGATCTGAAACTTATTCAGATGCAAAGAACCATTGTGAAAGCTGCCACGGCCATTGTGAATACAACACAGCTCATTCTCAAAGCTGACAGTAAAGGCAAATGCAAGCTGGATAAAGGGTTGAAAAAAGCTGTCACTGACTCACTCTGATGCTCTCCAGCTCCAAGGCCGCACCTCCTCTGATATCTCTCACAGACGCAAGCTAGCTTTGCGCCCTTTCCTAAGCAAAGACTTGGCAGGCCTCTGCTCAGACACTGTACTTACCACTAGCTTGCTGTCAGGGGACAACCTGGCTGGCTTGCTCAAAGAAGTCAGGAAATGAAGAAGAAAAGGGCTGTAATAACAAGCACCAACAGCAACAACCCACACAAATGATACAGACAGACAGACAGGCATGGTTTTTTAGGCCAATGAAACTGGCGACAAAAGGGGCATGCCCCAAGAAAGGGTTTTACAGCAAGCAGACTCAACAGGTACTACTACCACACCAAGAAATAGGGTCTGAGTCACCCAGACAGGAAAGGGTAAGTGAGACACGTGCACTCCCACCATCAGTCCTGTCCTTTATTGACACTGAAGTACGTTCATTCCAAGGGGGCAGAATAAAACAGTTTAGTGAAAAATGGAGAAAACTGACCTCAGATCCAGATATTTTGGAAACAGTCAACGGCCTAAATTGGAATTCAACTGCTCAGTCACAGACATTCCAGTGTCATATCCCAAACAACCACGACTACATGCAAAAGAAAAAGAAATAATTTCTTGTGAAACTCAGAAATTAGCTCAGAAAGGCGTAATAACCACTTGCAATCCAGAGCTCTGCCAATTTGTTTCTCCAGTTTTCACACGGCCCATAAAGGATCGAAATCACAGAATTATTCTAAATTTGAAAGAACTAAACAAGTACATCACATACCACCATTTCAAGATGGACAGCCTACAAACAGCACTGAAACTGATCACCCCTGGCAGTTACCGTAAAGTTCGGACTATAAGCCACAATGTTTTTCCCCCAGCTTTAAACCCTGCGGCTTAAACGATGCGGCTTATTTGCCGATTTTTCCGATTCCAGGAACATCACATCCTCGTCTATTCTTAGCTTCTCTTTAACTCACCATATCGTGTTTACTGTTCATGAATTTTTCGATAAGCTCCATTTTAAAGTGTTAACTGTTCACGTTGTTACAGTGTTAACTTCTCACACAGTTTTAAATCAAAGCCGCACACATTGAAGCATTCAGATCATTTGCTCAAGCGCACGCCTAATCATGCCGAAAACACAACGAAATGCTTATGATGCAGCTTTCAAGTTGAAGGCGATCAACCTGGCTATTGAAAAAGGCATCGAGCAGCTGCACAGGAGCTTGGAATAAATGAATCTATGATACGATGTTGGAAGAAGCAGCGCAGAACTGTCTTGTTGCAAGAAGACGACAAAGGCCTTCAGAGGGAAGAAGTGCAGATGGCTTAAAATTAAAACGACCACGAAGACTGGGTCAACACACAGAGAGCTAATGGCCAAGGCGTTTCACCAGTTCAGATCAGACTGAAAGCAAGACCAATTGCTGCAGAAAAGGACACTGACGATTTCAAAGGTGGGCCATCGTGATGCCTCAGATTTTTTAGGCGAAAAGGCCTATCCATCAGGGTAAGAAAACTCTCTGTCAACAACAACTCCCTCCTGACTTTGAAGACAAACTCACAAACTTTCCAAATTTCACACAGGAAATAACTGCCGAAAATTTTACTGGTCCGCAAGACATAAATATGGATGAAAGTCCCTTTGACTTTTGACCTGCCTCTCAGTCGGACTGTAAGCAAAACAGAGTCATCCATCATGCTGAAAACAACTGGTCATGAAAAAAACCAGTTCACTTGTTTTTCTGTGCTGCACAGTATCTGGAGAAAAGCTTCCACCAATGGTGATTTTTAAACAGATTACGATGCCAAAAGAAAATTTCCCAAAAGAAATCGTCGTAAAAGTCAATAAGAAAGGGTGGATGCAGGAAACCTTAATGAAGGAATGGACAAGCGAACAGGGAGTTCCTTTCGCTGGAATAAGGCCATGTTGGTTTTGGATAGTATGAGGGCCCACATAACTGACTCTGTAAAAGAAGCTATCAGAAAGACCAACTCAATTCCAGCAGTGATCCAGGAGGCACAATGAAATACTTGCAACCACGACGACATCAGTGTCAATCGTGCATTGAAAGTGACACTGCATGTTGAGTGGGAAACCTGGATGACAAGCGGGGAAAAATCATTCACCAAAACTGGCCGTTTGCGATGAGCAAGCTTTGCTCAAGCCTGCTGTGGATCCTGACTGCATGGGGTAAAGTAAAGCAGTCCACCATTACCAATGGTTTTCGGAAGGCTGGACTGTGAGCTGCAGCAGATGACAGTGCAAGTGACGGAGCAGCAGCGACCTTCACCTTGCCTCAAGAGGAAAGCGACTGTGAAAAACGAGGCTGAAGTCAGTGACAAGTTGGCGGAGCAAGCGCTACTATTTCTGTTCAACTCCGACACCGAAGAAGAAGACTTCAGCGGATTCAGTGGACAGGATGATGATGACACTGAATAAATGTGATAATCCTAAGATTATGAACTTTATTTTTTTGTTGTATATATCTGCGGCTTATAAACCAGTACGGCTTATTAGTGAAAAGATAAGATAAGATAATGTTGCTTATAGCCCAACAGGGCCATATCAGGGCTGTCACCACGTTAAAATCAACTCACAGGTCATTCATCCACACAATTCTTTAAAAGACATCTTCTAAAATCTCATCCAAAAGTTTGTTAAAAATCTTTCCACTGTAAAATCTCAGATCCGATGAAAAATGTTAACCTCTTTCAAGAACTCAAAGATCGCGTCAGGCGGAACATCTCTGAACAAGGTTTTCATGGAATCTGCTGTAAAATGTTTGTGTCTCACATCGTGCAAATCCCAACACTCTAAAAGAATGTGTTTCATTGTGAGTGGCGCATGACACGGAATGCACCACGGAGCTTCTTCACTCTTTAAAAGGTAGGAATGGGGTAAAATAGGAATGGCCGGTGTGCAGCCGGCACAGAACTGTTTCTTCTTTACGACCACCAGACGAAGATGAGAGGAATTCCCTTTAGGTTTGGACGGATCTGAAAGAGTTTTTTATCCGTCTGTGCATTCCAATCCTCCTGCCAGAGGTCTCTCACATAATCGTTAATTTTGGGTTTCAAATCTGAGCAGGGGATAGGTGTGTTTGACAGTTTCTCTCTTGTGGCATTCTTGGCCAAACGATCCACCATTTCATTCCCTCCGATGCCAACATGACCAGGAACCCAAGCCAAAAGAATGTTGTAACCCTCCGCTTTCAACTTGGTAAAAAGTTCAAAAAAGTGTAAAAGTTCGGGGTGCTGAAGGTTGCGGCCAGCTATGGCCTCCAAAGCTGACAGTGAATCCGACAAAACCAGAAAGTCCCTCTTCGTAGATTGGGAGATTATCCGTAGTGCCAGAACCAGAGCTGTAACTTCAGCAGAGTAAGCAGAAGCGTCTGAAGGAATATGTTCTAACAGTATTTGAGAAGGAGCACCAGGGCAGTAGGCTGCACAGGCCACTCCATCATCTTCAGACTTGGAACCGTCAGTGAAAATTTTCTGATATGATGAGAATTTCGAACAGAGGTCAGCATACAAAGCCTTGTATGCCAGAGAGCTGGTGGTGGACTCTTTGCGAAAAGCTGCCAGATCAAAACGAATCTCTGGTGTGAAAAAGGTCCACGGAGGTTGATCTGGAAACTTGGAAAAATCGGACACAACTCCTAGGTCTAGACCTGCATTCCGTGCGTGAGGCTGCATACGAAGACCAAACGGCGGAATACAGTAGGGTTGTTTTCAAATTTGCTTTGAAACTGAGGGTCAAAGACACAGTCATAGGCAGGGTTTCCAGGTTCGGAGAACAGTCTGACGTAGTAATTCAAAGACAGTTTCAGCCTGCGGTTGGACAGTGAAGGTTCACCTGCCTCTGCGTACAGGCTGTACACAGGGGTGGTGCGGAATGCTCCAAGACAGAGACGAAGCCCTTGATGGTGGATAGGGTCCAAGAGTTTTAGATACGACGGTCTGGCAGAGCCGTACACAGCACAACCATAGTCCAGTTGGAACGGACCAAGGCTCTGTAGAGGTGCAGCAAAGTTTTCTTATCAGCGCCCCAGTCAGTGTGTTGCTACGACCCGCAGAATATTCAGAGCTTTCTGGCAAGAGGTTTTGAGGTGTTTAATGTGGCTGAGAAAGTTGAGTTTTTGGTAAAAAATAACTCCAAGGAATTTGGCCTCTGTGACAGCTGGAATGGGAGATTTCCCTATTTTGATTTCAGGATCTGGAAAAAAAACTGACGAAAATTATGGAAGTGAATGCACTGTGTCTTCGTAGAGAGAACCGAAGCCGTTTTCATCCGCGCCACTGATGAATTTTATCCACACAAAGCTGGAGCCTGCGCTGGACACTCGGGTACAGGCTTCCAGTTGCATAGACAGCAAAATCATCCACAAACAATGAGCAGTCTGAACCCTGCTGAACTGACTTGACAATGTTGTTAATCTTGATGCTGAATAGGGCCGGAGACAGTATGCTCCCTTGTGGAACACCCAACTCCTGCTCATGAACATCAGAGAGAGTGGTGCCAACCCGGACCTGAAACTGTCGGTCTGCCAAAAAATTTTGAATGAAAAGTGGAAGATGACCCCGAAAACCAAGATCATGGAGATCATGAAGAATTCCAGATTTCCAGGTGGTATCGTAGGCTTTCTCCAAGTCGAAGAATATAGCCACTGCGTGGTGTTTGTTCAGAAAGGCGTCCGAAGCGTAGATTCCAGACGAATCAAATGGTCCACTGTAGTATGATGTTTACGGAAACCACACTGTTCTTTCGCCAGAAGGCCGTCGGTTTCAAGTTTCCACATGAGTCTAGCGTTGACCATTTTCTCCATCAGTTTACAGACGCAGCTGGTCAAAGCTATTGGACGGTAGTTTGACGGGTTGGAGAGATCTTTTCCAGGTTTGGGAATAGGAATGATGAGGGCTTTTCGCCAAGATGGTGGAAAGAATCCAGTAGTCCATACATGGTTGTATACATGTAGCAGGATGTGCAGACCTTTTTGCGGAAGATGTTTCAAAAGTTTATAATGGATTTCATCTATACCCGGAGAGGAATCGTTGCAAGAAAGTAAGGCGGATTTCAATTCATTAAAGTGAAACGAAGATTGTAGTCTTCCATGTTGTCTGACGAAAAGTTGCAGGGTGATTTTTCTTTAAGGGCTTTGTTTTTGACAAAACTGGCTGACTTGTTAGAAGAGGAGGAATTCTTTTCAATGGTTGAAGCAAGCAGATTAGCAACTGCTTTTTTTTCTCTGTTATTAAAGAATCAGAAAACTTGAGGTGGTTCACAGTGGGGCAGGTGTTCTTCCCTTAATTTTCTTGATGATTTTCACACACTTTTTCTTCGATGTTTTGGATGTGAGACTTGAGCAAAACTGTCTCCAAGATAATCGCTTACTGGTCTTATATATGTGTTTAGATTTGGCCCTCAGTTTCTGATGCGCTCGGACGTTGGGCATCGAGGGTCTGCAAGAGACCCTACGTTGAGCTCTTTTACGGGTTTTGTTAATTTCTTTGCACTCAGAATTGAACCAAGGAATTTTTGGCATTAGGGGCTTCTTGGAAGATGTCTGGATGGTTGACTTTGCGCAATTCAGTATGAAATCTGAAAGACTTCCTGCCGGATCGTCACTTTGCAGGATCTTGTCCTCTTCCAGATCCATAAGAAACTTAGTGGCAAAGAGGTCCCAATCTGCTTTGTTGAAATTGAGGCGTTCTGGCAAAGACTCACTCTCTGCATTCGTACACCGAAGCAACACAGGAAAGTGGTCACTACCATGCAGGTCCTCATCAACCTCCCAAACAAAATCCAAAAACAAAGATGGATCACAGACAGAAAGATCCAGACAAGATGTGGTGCCATTAGCGGAGTGAAAGTAAGTTGGTGATTTCCTATTCAAGACACACAGATCAAGCTCCGAAAACACTTCCTCTAAAAGCAGACCCCGTGGTGAAGATCTCTCACTTCCCCATAGAGGAGAGTGGCCATTCAGATCACCCAACAGCAGGAAGGGTCGAGGAAGCTGCTCCAAGAGTGAAATGAGGTCCTGTTTGGTGACGCAGATGTTTGGAGATAAGTACAAACTACAGATAGTAACTGTTTTGTGGAGAGTAACCCGAGCTGCCACTGCCTGAAGCGGAGTCTGCAGAGCAACTGGGCTGTACAGAACAGAGTTGTGAATGAACAAGGCAACTCCACCAGAAGCACCATGTTCAACAGACTGTGCAGGTAGATTTAGAAAACTGTAGCCAGAAAGTGAAAAATTTTTGTCAGACTTGAGAAGAGTTTCTTGGAGGGCAATTAGCATCGGCCTAGCCTCACGGCACAACAGCTGCATTCTTCTTCATAATTGGAAGACAGTCCCCTGATATTCCAATGTATGATTGAATCCATTGTGGATGAGTCCATCATAAAAAAAAATGGTGAAGGAAAATAAATCTCGTAATTCTTCCTTTTATTCCATATCAACATCATCTGGATCCGAGAGAACTGCAAATCTGTTGAAATTTCTCTCCGCTTTTTTCTCTCGATCTGATAAAATTTTGTTCGGCGTTTTCTTTTTAGGTGGCGACTTGGTCTTTCCTCCAGAACCGCCAGCTCCCTTGTTGACAGCTGTAGGGTGCCCTTTGGAGGATTTTGAGGGGGTGGTCTTGTCTTGTACTTCAACGACTTCCACTCTCTGCCGCTCTGAAGTGCCTGTAGGTCTTTTGCCCCCTGATGGTCTGGGGGCGGGAGTAGGCTTCGAAGACTGACTCGTATCTGAAGGCGATGACTGCTGGGGTTCATCGCATGCAGTGGTTCTGCCTGAGGCTACAGACTTGGTTTCTGGCTCTCTCTCGGCAAACGAGGACTCACTCCACCGTCTGCACTCCGATGCTGACTGTTGTTGGCTTCTTTACTGCAGCTGCAAACGAGAGCCCAGCAGTTGGTTGACTTTTCATAGCAATCTTTTTCGCCTCAAAAAACGGGATTCGCTGTTCAGTCTTTATTCTCTGAATTTCCTTTTCCTTTAACCAGTTTGGACAGGTCTTCGATGATGATGGGTGCTTGCCTCCACAGTTGGCACAGAGTGGTGGACTGTCACACACACCCTGGTGGACTGGCTGGCAGCAGGTACCACACACCTCTTCTTCCGTACATCTATCCCTCACATGGCCGTACCTCTGGCACTTGAAACAGCGCAGAGGTGATGGGATGTACAGACGACTGAAACTCTCAGGTAGCCCACCGTAATCGACTCCGGGAGAGAAGTAGAGCAGAAGGTCAAGAAAAGGGTGTCAGTCGGAACCCTGTCATTGCCTTTACGTACAAGCACACGATGAACATGGGTCACTCCTTGAGATGCCAGCTCTGACTTGATTTCAGCCTCCGACACTCCTCTCAGATCTCTGCCGGATTACTCCCTTCGAAGAGTTCAGAGATTTGTGTGGGAGACACTTTGATCGGTCGATCCACCAACGTTGTCGATTTTAACAGCATCTCGGAGTGCAGCTTGGAAGAGCACTCAATCAGAAGTGACCCATTCCTCAGTCTCTTGACGCTCTTTGGCTTCCCGCTGAGGCCGTTGATTCCCTTCGCAATCGCAAAAGGACTCAGGCCTGACAGAGGTCTATCCTCATCTGCTCCCTCCACAATCATCAGCCAGCTGGGCCAGAAGCCTGAAAGGACTCTCGTCTCATGTTCCGAATCCCGTGTCCGTCTCTGTTTCTGAATCCTGCCTGTGTCTTTTTTTTGTTTTTGGTGCCATGGTGTATTCATTAGAATTCATCTCTCTTGATTCCCACCCGCCATCGAGTCCCAACAAGGGGGATGCCCATTTTATACGGAATTCCAGTATATCTGGGCACCAGGACTTCAAAGGAGATATACACAGGCCTGAAAGCATCCCTGCCACAGAAGCTCCCAAACCCGT
The DNA here is from genome assembly GCA_016801955.1 of Conus betulinus. Lineage (NCBI taxonomy): Eukaryota > Metazoa > Mollusca > Gastropoda > Neogastropoda > Conidae > Conus > Conus betulinus. The sequence continues at coordinate 277,235 of JADBJO010001838.1, forward strand.
TTGACCCGAGCCGCCGCCTTCTAGCCTGAGCTAGGGCATGCACGCGACCAGCCGCTTGATCGAAGTGGGCCACTTCGACCACCTGTCTAGAGGAAGTCCAGGCCAAAGAGGTGTGTTGACTTGATGCACCGCAGTCACATCAGCGGTCTCAACCTCCAGGATCCTATTCTCCCCCATCACAGGACGCACTGCACGGCAAACACGGTGGGCCTCAAGAAGACCACAGAGAAAAGAAGAGTGTGGGAAAGAAGACTTGAAGGGGAGATGAAGATAGAAAAGAGCCAAATAAGAAAGGCAGGAAACAAGAAAAGGAGAAAAGGAGAAAGGCGGGTTACTATTAGTCAGGATCCTCACCCTTAGCCTGTCTGACATGGGAAGCCCTACCAGGGGCATCAACTCCTTACCACGTTGCGCTTAGGCCAGACAACATCTTCAACTTTTCAGGCCTAGAAGCATTCTAAAAAACTAGCCTATCTTCAAGTATTGATGCCCCCGCCAGCAAAGCCTAAGGGATCACAGGACCTGCAAGCCCTCCGACCACGGCAAGGTTGCAACCCCTGGAGGGGCTTATTAGTGAAAAAAGTTAAGATTTTAAAAAAATTTAGTGGGTGCAGCTTATATACAGGTGCACTAAATAGACCAAACTTTACAGTATATGGCCTCTATAGATCTCAAGGATGCCTACTATTTAGTGCCAATTCATCCAGAGCACACAAAACATTTCTGAGATTTGAATGGGATGGACAACTTTGGCAGTTTGAAGCCCTACCAAATGGTTTGCGACTAGCACCTCGTAAATTTACCAAACTTCTCAAACCAGTTTTGGCCACTCTGAGAGATAAAGGACATATGCGTATGTCTTTCATTGATGATTTTCTCCTCATAGCTTTGACATATGAAGCCTGCATGAAAAATATCACACAGAAACTTTGCACACCCTACGCTCACTTGGTTTTACACCCTGAAAATTCCATCTGTGAACCTTCTCATAAAATCCAGTATCTTGGAATGATCACTGACTCATCAGCAATGAAGATGACCTCGACACCTAACAAGAATTATAATTCAATATTTCTTGCAGTCATTGCAACACCAAGCTGCTCTGTAAGTTGCTGGAATGGTGCTCGGTACTTATCCTTGGAATATATTAGTTTATTATTATTATTATAATATATATATATATATTTTTTTTTTTCACAAATGCACACACATACACACTTATATGCAATCAAAGAGAACTACAGGGTTATTTTGGAAATCAATCCTTAAATGGTTTATATCAAAACAACAACAAAAAAAGCCCACTGTAAGAGGAAATGCTTCTCTACCTGTTTCTGATATTGTCCCCCTTGATCCACAATGTAGTTCACTGCCCTTGCCCACCAAGGCGCGCACCTGTCTGTCCATGACAACTATGTCCCAGCAGTTGGGGGTAGTGTTCAGATCTGGAAGAAAACATTTCATTTATTGGGTCAACTTTATCCACTTAATCATTATGTGTTAACACATCTTGTTTGTTAATATTCAGTCTTTTTTCGTTTTTTTTTTTTTTTTTCTTTCTTTTTTTTTGTAGTCTTCTTAAATTTCATTTTATAGAGGACTCTTCTCTTTTTGCCTTCTGTGTAGACAATGTATACGGAAGAATCAGGGAAAAAAGCCATAAAATACCCAATTTAGTTTGGAAACTTGCATTTTGTTGTGAAAAGATGCTGATGTATGACATATAAAAAAAAAATCTATGTTCTTGCCTGAGAGAAAAAAAAAAAAGGTTTATGGGATGAGAATATGGTAGTTTTTTTTTTTTTTTTTTTTGTTTTTTTTGCATTACATTGGTACCAATCAAAACTGATTACCTAAAAAAAAAGTGCCTCTCAGTCACAAAAAAGTGTGTGTGAATGTGTGTGCGGGGGCGGGGGGGGGGGGGGGGACCCTCAGTTATTTCCCTTCCAACTTACTCTATGCATAAACTAGGCAACTCAGTTTTCAATGAAAAATTTCTGCAGTGCAACACAAACTTTTTGGAGATCTGGAGTGCATATTAGGACATCAATACAAAATAAGTGTGCATGGATAATCTGGATTTGCTGACACTGATACAGAGTGAGGAAATGCATACTCACTCGCACAGGCACACACACACACACATACTGAAATGTTTTGTTGTTTATCTTACAGAAAAAAATTTCTGGCCCATTTTTACAGCAATACACATTTATCAATAATAGTGTGAACATATCATATTTATCAGCTATATATTAAAATCATATAACCTATGTGGAAGACATCTATCACGTAATAAATGTCAGGAGAACGAAATCATTTACTTATGTTTCTTCTGAAGGCATGCACCTAAGTCAACATTGACAACTTGTCACAAGATCATAGAACTTGAGCAATATATAGCCAGGGCTTCTGACAACACATTCAAATGGCTATCCCTCATGCACTGGACATAAAAAGTCTTATGGATACCTGGGAAAGTTTTCAAGTCTACTGCATCATAAACCTCATTGTAATCGTCTGAACAGAGTTATTTCCCTTTACCTGCGAGAAGACCCCTTCCCTTTCTGCTGGGATTGACTGTGTGCATATCTTCCCAAGCTGTATGTTGGTGCTCCTTGAGACGAAGAAGCATGCAATCATAGTGAGGGTAAGCAAAGGTCTGACAATATACTTAATTCCACAGTTTATCACTTGATTTCAGCAAAATTGTGCATGTGAAGGTAACTTAAAAAGAACAAACTATGATCAGATATGAACTTCTTGCAGCCATTTCGGTTTTGTCTGCGTTTTTACAGACGGCAATCAATCTGCTTGCATGAAATTTTGACTGGTTTGCAGCATGTTTTTCTGTGACTTCATCTGTTGGCACAATGAGCATTATCAATAAAAACAAAGCCAATTGCCCACACTGCCCTTGAAATATCAAAATAAACATGTAGATGTTTGATGAATTAACCCAATGGAGCAAGACTGCAAGTCAGCTTTTAAGGCTTTCTGAAAGGCAAAATCTTATGTCAGAGTTACATACTGATTTTGTGCATGCGTGCCTCGGCATGTGAACATGAACAAGAACAAAAACATATTATTGCCATATGAAAACCAGAGGTTTTGTGGGGCTCAGATGATCAAGTTCAGACATTCAACTAAACTAATCCCAGCATTGTCACATCTTGCAACATAACATTAGAAGTAGAAAGAAAAAGCACAGTGTGTATCAGAGTCTGATTAAATTTTCTGTCTCCAAAGAGAAAAACACAACAGGATGTACTGGGCAAGTACAGGTTGGAAGCAGTCCAATAGCATGAGCTCCGACGGTTTTGTCATGTTGATGTGGTGGAAAATCTGTTTTTGTGATCCTTGTCATCAGATCATAATGTTGTTGGTCAAATAATTTGCAGTCATCGAGAAACGTAGTTCATCCTCAACAATGTGCATGTCGTGCACAATCTGTCTTCTCTGTCAGTATTGGTATAACGGCCCCTCTCAATTTGGAGTTTATGGGTGCTCATTCGTAATCTAGTTAGTGCTCGTCTGCAATCTGTGTCAGTGCGCTGCTCCAAATAAGTCGCCTGTTTGTATTCGGTAGTAACTGTAGCATAAAATTTGAGCTTTGGGTGTGCTTTCGTTCTTTTGTTTCTTCCAGAACTCAATATAAAACGTTTCCAGCTTTGCACTGATTTGAAACTTCAGGCAAGTCACACTAAATGTACCCTGATTTTTCTCAGACATGCTGTAATCCTATTGTTCACAAGGTTTGTCATATATAACTTCGTCCATTTGCTTTCTTCAGTGCCCTGAGAGATCATTGACTGATAAATCTGTTGTTGATAAGAGTCTTGGTCTGACTCTAATATGTGTATCCAGAATGCTACTGTCTGGGTTATCACTTAAAAGTAATCGGGAATCTCCCCAGTTCGCCCAAAGCCGGTAATGTCATTGCTTTTCTATGAACTCTTAGTAATTGCCTGCAGAATTTAATGTGTGCAGTTTCATGTGGGAATTTGTTTGCAAGACAGGTTTTGAACAAATGCTGCATTTTCTTTTCTTGACACATTTCATCTTTGTATTGGTAAGAGGATGGGAACCACACCTCCGACCCATATGAGAAGATGGGAGAGACTAACAAGTCAAATAGGGTTGTAACTGTTCTCATATGTACATTTTGACCATAAAGCATTCTTTTCAAGGTATGTGCGGCTTTATTCCCCTGTCTTGCTAAGTCTTCTTGGGCTTCTGTAAAATGTCCGTTTTTATGGAAAATGACTCCAAGATATTTATATTGATCTACTGTTTCAATTATGTTTTCACCGCAATTGAAGAACAGTGGTACCTTTGGATCTGATTTGGTGAATACAATGACCTTTGGTTTCTCTGTGTTGATTTTCATTCCCCAGTCTAAACACAGTAGTTGTGTAACTGGTTTAATTTACGCTGAAGTCCCTGTTTTGAAGTCGAGAGGATAGCTAAATCATCTGCATACAAAAGACAGGGAGTTTCGACTTGTTTTAGATCGGAAATTCTTGGGGAATCATGGTCTCTGAGATATCTGGCAATGTCATTTATGAATATGTTAAATAAGGTTGGGCTAACCTTGGAGGACACCTTTTTGTATTAATATTTCCTTAGTGAAACCAGACTGGCTTCTTGTACAAACCGTAGCCCCATTGTACATGTCCTGTAAGATTTGGTAGCATTTACCAGTTATTCCCACTTGCATCATTTTCATCAGTAGGGCTTTGTGCCATATATTATCAAATGCTTTGCTGAAGTCAACAACACAGTAGTAAAGCCTTTTAGTTTCGTCCTTTAGTACCTTATCAACTAGTTTTGACAATATGAATATTTGATCAGTGGTCCATGATCCCTTTCTGAACCCTGCTTGCTCTTTTGCCAAGAGGTGGTTTGCCTCAAGACAATTCATTATCCTTTCATTTATTATGTTGCAAAACACTTTTCCCAGCAAACTATTCAAAGTTATGCCTCTGTAATTGTTGGGGTTGGACTGGCCATCTGACTTACAGACTGGGACTGCGATCCTGTTTTCCAGAGGTCCGGGTATTTTTCTGATTTTAAAATTAAGTTAAACGTGTCTTTCAGAAGAGGAGCAATTTCAGGTAACATTGCTTTAAGCATTTCATTTCTGATTCCATCTTTGCCTGGGGATTTTCTATTTTTTCAGCTTTCTGACTGCATTCCTTACCTCCTCATAATCTAACTGAATTCCCAGAAGGACGATTATTTAACCTCTCAAATGCTGTTAACATGTCATCAACTGTTTGTTTTCGTTTTTCTGCAATCTTCTGTTTCTCTCCTATTAGTGTTTTAAGATGTTCAAACCATTTGTTCACGCTGAGACAATTTTCTTGACCATAAATTTCATGATTGTATGTTTGCAGTTCTTGAAAGGTTTTCCATATTGAATTGGGATCAGTTTCTAGGGCTTTGTTTAGGGAATTAAGGAGTTTGTTCCAATATGTTTTCTTGGTTTTCTTTTAAAGTCGTTTATATATTTTACATTGTGAAAAGTATTTTTGCCTTAGTTGTTTATTTTGGGGGTTTCTGTTGACCGTATTCAGTAGTGATCTTATCTCTCTTATTTGGGAATGACAGTCTCTGTCAAACCACTTATTCTTTCTACATCTTGATTTTTTTCTATCCATCTTTGTCTAAGCGCCATGTTTGCTGTGGTTGAAAATATATTTGTTATCTGTTCAACAGTCGTATTTATGTCGATGCTATGTTCTTTTGTTGCAAGTTGTGTCACAATGATGGTCTTGATTTTTTGGATCATGGTGTGTATGTTGGGCATTTGAGGTTGCTACCACTTTTTTGGCAGACTTTTCATTCCACTGAAATACTAGATAGCCTTCTTCTATATTTATTGTAGAATTCCAATGAAATAGGTCTTTACGTAACTGCTGTTCATCATGGGTTGTGAGAGACGCTGGTCTTTTGTGTAATGTATTTTCATTTTCTATGGGTAGTTGGATCAATAACTCTAGCGGGCAGTGGTCAGAATGTCATGTCAGGTCAGTGACTTTCATGTTTAACACATGTCTAAGCAAATATTGTGAGCAAAGGAAATATGGGGAGTTTGTATTATACTCCCTGTTTGGCTAGTATACTTACCATGTCAGACCATAGCATTCTACGGCAGTTAGTCAGCTCTGCCAGGTTGAAGTTTTTGTGGCTAATGCAGTACTGAGACAGTCATGTGACACCCACCCTACTTCCGCCAACGGAAGAAGCCGGTGTTAGCTTCCTCTACCTCATTTAGCGAGGCCTGCGCACAAGGTAACTCCGAGAACCAGGTGCTAGAGGGGAAGGTAGGGAGGGCATTAGAGTCTGACATGGTAAGTATACTAGCCAAACAGGGAGTATAATACAAACTCCCCATTTTGGCATCATATACTATACCATGTCAGACCATAGCAGAATTTATAGGAATAGGCGGAGGGTGAGTGCCCTAGTGGTACTTGGGGTTAAGCAATATGGCTGCATTAGCCACCACAAAGGAGATCCCTTTAGAACCATCAGCCCTGGTCATGCGGATGTCCCTTAAGTAAAAGCTTATAAAGGGATTTTCCAAACACCAGTAGGCTGCCTCAAGGAGATGGCGCAGGGGGGACAGAGTGCTGGAACGCTGCCGAAGTGGCCAGGGCTCTGATCTCATGTGCCCGAGGAGTTAGGGCGGAGAGATCCTTGGACGTCTGGGCGTATGCAGATCTCACCATCTGAGACAGCCACCTCGAGATGGTGCCAGCCGAGATGTCTTTCTTATTGTTTGGGTTGATAGAGATAAGGAGACGTCTCTGGGAGGTGCACCTGGGGTGCGAACGTTCCCAGTAGTATCTGAGACACCTGGAAGGGCACAGGTCCATGTCTCCCCTACTCTCCCCGCTTCCTAAGATATCCGCCAGCGGGCGGATGATGAGGGATGGGGAAGGGGTGCCTGGTTCCTGATTCTTAGCTAAGAACTTGGGAAGGAATTTGAGGGAGACAGAGCCGTCCTTGTGGAAGGCAATGTCTCTGGGGGTCCCCGCTGATAGCGTGGTTCTCGCTTCGCCTTCTGGCCGAAGCCAGGGTGAGGAGAAAGGTGGTCGTCATGGAAAGGAGATCAAAGGGACAAAGTGGAGATACGCTCAAAGGAGGGTTTTCTGAGAGCATCGAAAATGATAAAGAGGTCCCAAAGGGGGGTGGATCTAGGCAACTGGGACTCACACAGAGATACCCCCCTAGAGATTCCTCTGAGAAGGAAGTCATTTTCAAAGGAGGGACCGCCAAGTTGGCGGATGGTCGTGCAGACGGCCGACCTGTAGCCCCGTATGGAGCTAACCGAGAGCTTGCGGGAGGAGGATAGGTGAGATAGAAAATTTCCTATCTGGATATTGGAAGGGCGGTCATGGGGAACAGAGTTTTGTGAGCACCAAGAGACCCATTTCTCCCACTGATAGTCATAGAGGGACTCTGTGCCCTGCGAGAGGCCGTCGCAAAGTCCTGAAGGTCCTGTGAACCCCCTGCCCCTTCGAGGATATTTAGGATGGACTGTGATCTGTCCCTCCCGGTGGTAGGGGCAGGTGCTCGCAGTCGGGCTTGCACAGGAGCCAGGCGTGAAGGCGGAGCATCTGGGGTGACCTGAGTGGGGCTGTCTGAGCATGTCCTACCGGGTGGTTAATGGGAGGGCGGATACATGGGTGAGAGACTTGCGGTCCGGAAACCAGGACTGAGTCGGCTACCAAGGGGTTATGAGAATGAGTCTGGGTCTTTCGAGGCTCGCCTTCTGATCACCTTGGGTAGGATCGTGAAGGGGGGAAAGGCGTATGCTATGAGGCACGTCAAGGGAAGGGATAGGGCATCGATCGCATATGCCTGGGGATCAGGGACAGGAGAAACATACACTGGCAGACGGTGGTTAAATCGGGTGGCGAACAGGTCGACCATGGGCCTGAACCAATGTTCCCACACCGAGGTTAGTGTGAGCCTGCTGAGGGTCCATTCTGTGTGGAGAACGGACCTGGAGTGACTGAGAGCGTCCGCCAGGATGTTGTGTGTCCCCGCTATGTGTCTGGCGCGGATGGTGATTCCGTGCGCGTGACACCAGCGGAGGAGAGCCTCTATCCGGACGGAGAGGCTGATGGAGTGTGCCCCCCCCCCCCACCCCCACCCCCACTTTGTTGACATAACAAGCTACCAAGGTGTTGTCCGTGAGTAGGAGAACAAGTCAGTGCAAGACCAGGTCCTGGAAGTGGAGGAGAGCCAGCCTGACCGCTTCCAGTTCCAGGGCGTTGATGTGGAGATGGGAGGTCTGTGGATCCCACAGTCCCGAATCTGTACGAGCCAAGGAGGCAACGTTAGAAGTACATTTATAGTTTAACTTTTCATGGTAGCAGAGCGTAAGTATGGCACAAAACTTTAAAGTACCGCCGAGTCTAGGACCGGACACAGTATATGAGACGTGGAAAAATGAACTTGAAGTTTGGAAGCTAGTGACAGACATGAAGCCTGAGAAATAAGCATTAGCGGTTACGTTATCGCTAACGGGACAAGCTCGAGCGAGAGCTTTGGAGATCGACGCTGCAGAACTGAACCAGAGATGTATGAACGTTTTGATTACTGCTCTTGATGCTCTCTTTCTTCAAGATGAAATTGATCTAGCGTATTCTTCATACTCGGATTTTGAGTCATTTAAGAAAGGGCAAAGCATGTCAATGGCTGATTACATGTGTAGAGTATGAAAGAAGATACACGATCTGCAAGAAATACAAGATGGAGTATCCTGATGCAGTATTGGCGTTCAAACTATTGGACAATGCAGGTTTGACAGAAAAAGAAAAACAGTTAGTGCTGACTGCAGCATCTGATAGAAAATTTTCTTCTATGAAGTCTGCTTTGAAAAGAATTTTTGGAGGTCATTCAGGAGCCAAAGTTGAGGATGAAATCATAGTGAAACAAGAAGAAGCGTTTGTGACAAAGAACAGTACAAGATACAGAGGAAGTAGATTTCCAGATCCACCTAATTCAAGTGATCAAAGAACATGGCCAAAGAACAAAGTTCCAAGAGGCTCAAACCCACTGGACAGAATATGGAAGGAGAACAAAGTGTGCTGTTTGCCAGTCAGTGTTTCACTGGGCCAAACAATGCCCACACAAAGAAGAAGTGAGAATGACAGACACTAACACTGAATATTATGAAGAATGTGAAGAAACAATGCAACTTGGCATTATTCACTAAAGAACACAGTACAGAGAATGAGATACTGATGACAGAATCTTATGGCTGTGCAGTTATTGATACAGCATGTACCAAAACTGTCTGTGGCAAGAAATGGTATGAAGAATATGTGAATAGACTAGAAGAAGATCAAAAAAGAAAGTCATCAAGAAAAAGGCAAGTACAAAGATTTTCAGGTTTGGAGATGGTGCTCAAGTGCACTCATACATGAATGTGACAATCCCAGCTCAGATTGGCATGACAAAGTGTAACATTGAAACAGAAGTTGTGGATATAGAACTTCCACTCTTGCTGAGCAAGGATTCTTTGAAGAAAGCAGGAACTGTTCTGGATATGTCCAATGACAAAGCCACGATGTTTCAACAACCTGTGGAGCTAAACTACACCTCAACTGGACATTATTGCATTGATATTGTCGGAAACAAAGGAGTGATGCAAAACGATGGTGAAATCCTGCTGACCTTGGAAAATCTAGATGAAAAAGAACAAACAAAATCACTTCTGAAACTTCACAAACAGTTTGGGCATGCTTCAGCAGAGAATCTGAAGAAGTTAATGCAGAATGCAGGAGTCAAAGACATAGATTTGTTCAAGAAAATGAGAAAGTTAGTAGAAGAGTGTGATGTATGTGCTCGACACAGAAAAAACGCCGCCAAAACCATCAGTAGGAATGCCTTTGGCAAATGACTACAATCAAGCAGTGGCTGTGATCTTCATGAGCTTGGCAAAAATGTCTGGTACCTTCACATGATTGACCAGTTTACTAGATTCAGTGCTGCTGCAATAATCAGAAGCAAACACAGTCATCAGTCATAGTGCACAACTTCATGAAGTACTGGATTGCAGTGCATGGCCCACCAGAAGTACTGATAAGTGACAATGGCAGAGAATAGCAATGATGAATTCCATGACATGTGTGAAAACTTCAACATTGAAGTGAAAAAACTACAGCAGCCTACAGCCCGTGGAGCAATGGTCTGATGGAACGTCACAACCAAACCCTTTCCAACATTCTGCTGAAAATCATGTCTGACAGGAAAGATCTGGATTGGGAGACAGCACTGTGCTGGGCACTGGCAGCCAAGAACAGCATGGTCAACACACATGGCTTCAGTCCCTATCAGCTGGTGTATGGGAGAAATCCAAACTTTCCGTCTGTAGTCAATGACAAATTGCCTGCTCTGGAAGGCACCACCAGAAGCAAGACGGTTGGAGAACACATCAGTGGTATGCATGCGGCCAGAAAGGCATTCACAGAAGCTGAAAGTTCAGAGAGACTGAGAAGAGCTTTGAGAACACAGACACGATCCTCATATGATGTATATCAGATGGGAGACAAGGTCTACTACAAGCGCCCAAATAATGAAGAAGAATGGAAGGGACCAGGAAATGTGATAGGACAAGATGGAAGTGTGATTTTTGTGCGTCATGGTGGAACTCTAGTCCGAGTACATCAAACTAGATTAAGAAAAGTGAAAGAAGAACAAGAGAAAACAAACCCTGAAGCTGAGTTTAACTCACAGTCTTCCACAAGCAACAGTTATGAGGAGAACAAAAGCTCACAGTACACCAAACCTGCTCGTGAAGAGGAAGACACAAAGAACATCTGTACAGAAACATTACCAGACTTTGATACAGAATCAGACACTGAATCAGATGAAATGAATGAAACAAAATGACATAAACACAAAGAACATTGATTTCAAGAAACTCAAAAAACAGGCCAGATGATTTCATATGAACACAAAGACAATGGAAAGCGCGCATATCTGCAAAGATAATAAACAAAGCTGGAAAAAATCACTGGGAGAAACAAAAACTGGTACAACATTGAGTGTGCACAGAACCAAAAGAATATAAAGGAGAAAGAATGTCAGTGGATTTAACCAAGGTCAACAAACTTGTTATATCATCTGCAGAGTGTGACTTGGCATTGTGCTCCGAAGACACTGTCATGATGATAGAAGGAGTTTGCTTTGAGAAAGCCAAACAAGAAGAAATGGAGAGCTGGCAAAGAAATCATGTATATAGTGAAGTGGAAGATACTGGACAAAGATGTGTTTCAACTAGATGGATATGTACAATGAAACAAACTAAACAAAGGAATGACTCCCAAAGCTAGACTAGTGGCGCGGGGATTCGAAGAAATAGGAAATGATGACATTCAAAAGGATTCCCCCACTTGTGCAAGTGAATCACTGCGAGTGATTCTCTCTATTTTCGCCCAAAGAAAATGGAGCCCATGCTCTATGGACATTAAGACAGCTTTTTCTGCAAGGAAAAGAATCGACAAGAGACATTTTTGTGAGGCCACCGAAAGAAGCTCACAGCAAAAGAAAGTTGTGGCATTTAGAGAAATGTGTGTATGGACTGAATGATGCTTCTCTGCAGTGGTACAAACGGGTCAAAGATGTTCTGCAAAAACTTGGAGGAAGGATCAAAAGTTGACCCAGCAGTCTTCTATTGGATGACTGGAGATGAGGTGATTGGCATCTTAGCATGCCACGTGGATGACTTCATCTGGGGAGGCACAAAGGTCTTTGAACAGAATGTGATTGAAGAAATCAGAAAAACATTCAGGGTTGGTAAGGAAGAAAACAAAGCTTTTCAATACATTGGCATGGAGCTGTCCTCTGATGGACACACAGTGTGTCTACAACAAACCAAGTATGGAGACACCTGGAACCCATACCCATTGACAAAAGAAGAACAAAACAGAAACAGGACAACATGACAGCTGAGGAGAAACAGATATACAGGTCCAAAGTTGGTCAGATTTTGTGGATATCTCGTCAGAGTCGTCCTGATGTGGCATTTGATGCATGTCAGCTTTCTTCTAATGTGAAAGGTGGGAAAGTGGAACATCTATTGGAAGCAAACAAAGTCATCAAAAAGATCAATCAGAACATGTTACGCTGAAATTTCAACACCTGGAATCTGAAACACTGAAACTGGTGGTCTACACAGATGCTTCTTTTGGCAACCTGAAGGATGGAGGAACTCAAGGCGGCTATATCATCTTCCTCGCCAATGAGAAAGGAGAGGTCATTCCTATTTGCTGGAACTCCAAGAAAATTCACAGAGTGGTACGAAGTACACTAGCTGGTGAGACACTGGCTATGGCAGAAGGACTTGATGTAGCAATATTTGTGACAACATTGTTCACTGAAATCACCACAGGAAAAGCTTCCACTGACAGTCTACCTCTTGTCTGCCTGACTGACTGTAAGTCACTACATGATGCCTTGAAGTCCACAAAGCAAGTGACAGAAAAAACGTTGAGACTTGAAATCAGTGGGATCAAAGACTTGATGGAGAAAGGCATTGTGGAAGAAGTGAAATGGTCTGACACACATCAACAGTTAGCGGACTGTCTTACCAAGAGAGGAGCTTCACCCACACTGCTGCTGAGAACGCTGGAAGAAGGAACAATCACTGCATAGACTTTTGAATTTTTTTTATTATGTTTTATTTTTTTTATAAAAGACAGAGATGAGTATGATAACGATAGACAGTATCGGAACAGTGCGTGCTTGGAAAACATTGTTGCCGAACTTACCGGAAGTAATGAAACTGTAACTAAGGAAATAACTTAGCAACGGGAAAAGCGGAAACGAGCAGAGAGTCAACGAATCTGTACGAGCCGAGGAGGCAACGTTAGAAGTACATTTATAGTTTAACTTTTCACCGGGGTTAAGAGTGGAGGGGCTGAGTCACTCCACCATGGCCCAGAAGAACCAAGGCCCTGGGGGAATGGTCTGATCCCAACAGTCGGTGGTCTGAGACCAGCGACGGCAGAACTCCCTTTGGAGTTGACGCTTGGGGACCCAGCCTAGGGGGATGAGGAGCGACAGAGACTCCATCATCCCCAAGAGGGAGAATAGGGTCCTTGCCGACGTGCGGGAGGCTAGATGGAGGCAGGAGATGAGGTTCAGTAAGCGAGTGGGACCTCTCTGGGGTCGGGGAGTCCTGCATGGAAATTGTGTCGAAGCTCATGCCCAGAAAGGAGAACCACTGACTGGGACTGAGTTCGCACTTGCTGGGGTTGATGACGAACCCTATCAAGGAGCACAGGTGCAGAAGTTTTTGGATGTGGGCTTGGCAGTGGGCCCAGGAGGGAGCCAGGACGAGCCAGTCATCGAGGTACACCAGGAGGCGAATGTCCTCCTACCTGGCAAGGGAGGCCATCTCCTGGACTACCTTCATGAAGAAAAAAGTGGGCCAGGGAGAGGCCGAAGGGCAGCACCCTCAACTGGAACACCTGGTCCCACCAGACGAACCGAAGGTATCGTCTGTGAGACGGATATATAAGGATTTGAAAGTAAGCGTCTTTCAGATCTATTGAGGTGGCCCAGTCCTGGAGGTGGATGGAGTCCCTGATCTGGGACGGGGTCTCCATCTTGAACTTGGTGGGTCTGAGAAATCTGTTGAGGGGGAGAGGTCGAGGATGGGTCTCCAGCCTCCGGAGGGTTTGGGGACCATGAAGAGGTGAGAGCAGAACCTGGGGTTGGGATGGGGCTATCTCCGTGATGGCTCCTTTTTGGAGGAGTTCCTCGACTTCCTGGAGAAGGGCCTCCGCCTGGGTCGGTGGAGGTTCGCTGGGGGAAGGTGGAGGAGAGGCCAGGAGAGGGGGGCGTTTGTGTGCCCAAGGCAAGCGCGGAAGCCCTCCTGTAACACTGCCACTATCCATGGGCTGAGAGCCCATACGGCACCAACGGTGGGCATGCCTGGACAGGCTGCTGCCAGGGGGGGCCGAGGGGCTTGGGGGAGGGGGAGTGGGAGCGAGGTATCTGCCATTTCCCGCTCCCCCGTAGGTGAGTCTGCCAGTCACCTCCATGGCCGTGCCTGCTGGCCGAACTGAAAAGACTAATAGGGGGTTTCGGCTTCGGCCTAGAGGCGGAAGGAGGATGCTTGGCGGGCCGTGTGATGCAAGGGGGTGCCTTGTTGGGGTAAGGCTGGGGTCTGGAGTGGGGAATGGAGGGATGGGGGAGAGAGTCCAGCAGGGTGAGGCTGGCAAGGGGGCCTGACAGAAAAGGATGCCGCCTACCACTCTTCGAATGAGTGGTTGATGACTGCAGCCGAATAGTCACCAAATAGCGACTGTTCCTGATCCAGAATGCATCGCAAGGCCGCCTTGAGCACTGGGGAGAGATGTGACTGTGACAAGACAGCATCTCTAATGGCCAGTAAGCAGCTGTAGTGACTCCTGGCTGTGCTGTCCACCGCACCCAAAAGGTGATGCTCGATCTTATTAATGAGAAAGCGCATCAGGGGGTCGCCAAAGGGGCAAGGGTCTGTCTCATGGTGTGACCCAGACTAGTCCGCATCTGAGGACACCGAGACAACGCCGTCCTCTGGTGACCAGAGCTCCTCCACACGCTGCAGGAGCACGTCTAAGAAGGCATGCCCTGCAGTGATATGCACCATCCCTGTTCACGCTATCCGTCCCACTCTGCCAGATCTTGATAGAAATGGTGGTGGAGGTAGGTGGGGGCAGGTTAGGGGTAAGCCAGCAGTCAGCGGCAGAAATGGTAATGTCCCTGGTGACTGGATGGGCTGAGAACACTGAGAAGGCATGTTGGCTCTGGCGCAGTCCTTGAGGAAGGATCCTACTGGGACCGCGTTGGGGGCAGAGAGGAACTCAATGCCTGGAGGAGGAATGGCCTGTGCACCCCTGGCCAAGGTTGCCTGGCTCTCCCACAAGGTTGAGGGTCTCAGGGGCAATGAGTTTTGGCCGAGATCTCTGGGCTGGGGGGGGGGGGGGGGGGGGGGGGGGGGGGGGGGCGGCGTACCTGGCCAAGGAGAGAATCTTGCCAGAGGGTGGGGATTCCCTCACAACAAGATCTGGTCTCCATGCCTCCATGAGGGAGAGGTCACCAGACGAGGGGAGGGACTCCTCAACCCCATCCTCAGACTGTGGGGGGTAGGGTTCCTGTGGGGGATGCGAAGATCCCTCCTCAAGGTGCAACGGCTGGGGTACATGGGGATCCCGCCCTGGCTGGGAGTGCAAGGGGGGGTCCCTGTGGCTCCATGATCGGCAGGCAGACTAGGGGGGAAGCACCGATCGGACAGCGCCCGAGAGGGAGGCGGACCAAGGTCGAGCCAGCTGGAGGTAGCCGGGTGCCACATGTGACCCGTAGAGGGAGTCACCTTGATTGTCTGCATTGAGCCACTGGTCCCTCTCGGGGGCATAAAGCCACCGGTCCCCGGGGAGTACGGGCAGGCAGTGGTGGCCCTGGGGCAGGGTTTCCTCGGGGACCTGGGTAACCTGAGACACTGGGGGGAGGAGGGGGGGGGGTAGGGTAGCGAGAGAGCGTGGTCCCGTTCCCGTCCCTGCCCCAGGGAGTGCACTGCCTCCTGGAATTCCCCAGTGTGGTCCGTGCCGGCTCCCTGTGGAACAGGAGAGGCAGGGGGTGGCATGGTGGCCAAGCCCCCTGCCCGCATAAATGTGGACTGGGATGGCTGTGGCAACGTGTCCACCCCTAAGTTCGGACCTGGCAGGTTACCCATGGTCCCGCAGGTCGATCCTCCCCCCTGAACGTTCGGGACTGCGGACGTTGCCCAAATGGGGGGCAGGGTAAGTCTGCCCCCCAACATCCTGTACCCCGAGGGGAAAGTGCAAAAGTCGCTCGGGGTGGGTCAACCGTCAGGGGTGTGGGCGCAGATCCGACCGAGTTGATACCTGCAGCCAAGACCCGGAGTTACGGTCAGTGGGGGGGGTACCACCAGAGACTGGCTGTAACTCCTCCACCAGAGTGTTGACGCGCTCCTCGTGTCCGGGTGGTGGCTGCATCCGGGCACGGTTGGGGAGAGCGTCATGAGACTGCGTGTCGTCAGTAGGGGAAAGGCAGACGACACGAGGCTCATTCTGGCGAGTGACGGGCGGTGATTCTGACCCTGACCCGTCACCCGTGCTGGTCCACACCTCGGCAAGGTTCAGTAACACTGAAGGACAAGGGTTTTGAAGTAACGGCTGACTGCTTGCTCCCCTTCAGGCGCAACAATCGTGCGTCCACCGGTCGAGCAGAGAGGAACTATGAAAAAGGCGTTCGCACGTCTCCTGCGTGGAAAACTCCTCAACCTCGGCCGTACGTTCTTCAGGTAGAACGGATTGCCCCGAGGAATCGACACGCAGGCCCTCCGGGGCAGTGAGCGACTCCCGAGTAGTGGAGCAGCTCGACCTGTTAGTGTCCTTCACCATGTTGGGCACTGGTGGCGGAGACAATCACGGACGCACAATCGAAAAGAGGCGGCGGTAGATCGAGGGATAGAAGAACTCGATCGACCTAATGGGAGAAGGAATGATATGATCGAGCCCAGCAACGATCGCACGGTAGGGGACAGTACGAGAGAGTACTGTGAGCACTGATACTGAAAGTGCTGAGTAATGCTGCGTGATCACAATCCCTATCAGCGAGTACAAGACGCTAGATCGCAATCCCGATCAGCGTGTACTAAGACGATAAACTTCTCACACAAAGGGACTACTAGAAGTGTAAAATTTGTGCGCTAACCCCAGTGAGAGTACGATAAACTTCGCATCCAAACCAAGTACGAGGCGGCATGGTGAAAACATGACCAGTGAGGAAAGAAAATGGCGGCCGAGGACCGGCGAGTAATCGTCGAACAGAATTACTGGAGCTCGTGGAGAATAAACAATGTGCCGAAGGCAGTAAAAAAGGTGTTGGATGTGTTACCGAAAGGCAACAAAGTACCGAAACAGTGCCGATGGAAATGGAACTGAAAACAAACTCGCGAGGAAGACAAAGGCACAAGAGCAATACGACGATCGAACAAAGTCGCGAGGATACGACGAGCATGATAAGTATTAAAATGCTAGCCCACCAAGAGCCTCACACGTCTAGTGTACTAAGGGTTTAGCGCAAGCCACAAGTGAACAAGTAAAGAAGCAAACACAAGCAGTCTTTACACAAAGGCAGAAGTATAGGTGAGACAGAGCACAAGACTTATCTTGCTTGGGTGACAGGCTGAAGGTGAATGAGGTAGAGGAAGCTAACACCGGCTTCTTCCGTTGGCGGAAGTAGGGTGGGCGTCACGTGACTGTCTTAGTACTGCATTAGCCACAAAAATTTCAGCCTGGCAGAGCTGACTAACTGCCATAGAAAGCTATGGTCTGACATGGTATAGTATATGACACCACAAATCTACTACACTGCTTCGCTGTGAATTATGACAAGTGTACAATCCTGCAAGATCTCCAAGCATTCTCCCATTCAAAAACACATTTGATTTTCAATACATATGTTACATAAACGACATCCATTCTTATTAATAAAGAGGTCCATCGACTGTCTTTTATAATGTTATCAAAATGGTAGTCAGCAGGTAAATCAAATAATTCTTCTCATTGTCCAGGCTAATGAAGTCAGCTTGATTGCCTGTCCTTGCATTAAAGTCACCACACAGGAGGACATTGCCTTTTGTTGTTAGTTCTTCAATGTCACTTTCTAATAAGTCCCATATGCATGTAGTGTAATCCTTGCCAAGGAAGAATGTTCCGGTGAAATATATACACAACCTAAATATACATCTCTCTTTTCTGCGGTTTTCACTGTACATGTGTTTTAATCTGTAGCCATGCAACATCACTGTTATTTCTTGGTAGGAATTTTATACTTTCTGCACTGATCTTTTATGTAGACAGAGATACCCCCCATAGCCCATGTCTTTTTTGCACCACGACTACCTGTCATATTCACTGAATGCAAGACAAATGAAATGTATCGGCTCTCTAGCCCTGACGTGTGTGGTAGGTCACTTTTTCCCCAAGAGTATTTACAGGAGCTGCTGCTTAGTCACCATCTTGGATCTCTGTGTGTGTGTGTGTGTGTGTGTGTGTGTGTGTATGTGTACTTATGTATCAGATCTTTTTAAGTTTTCACTGAGTGAAGTTGTGAATTTCCATTTGTGAACAACACATATACATTTCATATCAAATTTCTCCACTACAGCAATGGGAAGTACTTCGAATTATCTGAACAAGTCGTTTACCATTATCACCATCATTTTGTGGGATGGGTTTTTCCCATCTAAAAACTGGATTTACAAAAACCTTAAGAATGTTTGCATGCATAAAGTTAATACAGAACAATACATGTTTGTCAAGCAGGCTGCTAGAGAAGAATCAAGGAATATTTATGTGACAAGGTAATCTTAGACATGTGTACATTTTATGGCCCAGAAATCACAATGACTAGAACCAGTTTAAGAGTACACATGCCTGTATATGTGTGTGCACTCATACTGGAAAACTCATAAGTTACCAGAGCAGAACATAAAATCAGAATGATGCCCTGAATTATATCTTGAAAACTTCTGGAATCAGGACAACAATCCACCCATGTGACCCTAACAATTCTGAAGCATAAGAAACCAAGCAACTGAATCCCAACCAAACTTTCAAGCAGAAGAAGCCAGTAATCACCGCATTCATGCCTTTATTTCTGAGTGTCTTGAAATAAGGGGATCCAAACCCAGGGACCCCTTGGATAGATGGGATTAAAAAAAAAAAAAAAAAATCAAACCAGTCCTAAGTCCTGGGTCATGTGCATATTCCCAACTGAACACTCCGTTATACATGGGGTGACAGACAGGCAATCGCCCTGTTGGTTGGGCATAGAATAGACCAACTGCCCTGTCATGCATGTCATAAGAGGCAACTAAGGCAGGACTATCTCTCCCCAAGGATAAAGGGGTTTGCGTAGGGCTAACAACCCTACCTGTAAAAAAGACCAGTTACAGAAGCATCGATGACAACGAACCAAAACATTCACCTGGGCAAGGAAGGGTCTCCATCCCGGAGACTTATGACGCGGTGCAAAGTGAAAGCCAAAAGGAAGCTGCAAGGCTGACTCCCCTTCTAACACCCAGGACAACAATGAGAGTAGCCACATGGAACATCAGGACAATGTATGAGACGGGAAAAACCATCCAAGTTGCGAAAGAGATGAAAAACTACAAGATCGGAGTGCTAGGACTAAGTGAGACAAGGTGGCTACAGTCAGGACAGCTGAGACTATCATCTGGAGAACAGCTGCTGTACTCAGGACACACAGAAGATGGAGCCCCCCACACTGAGGGTGTGGCCCTGATGCTGGCACCGGAACAGGGGGCAGTCATCAGATGGGAACCTGTCAACTCCCGCATCATCACAGCCAAGTTTACCACAAAGAAGAATGACATCAGGCTGAACATCATCCAGTGCTATGCTCCTACCAATGATGCGGAAGAAGAGAAGAAAGATGAATTCTACCAGCAACCACAGACAGTGATAGACAGAATGAGGAGCAAAGGACATAACCATACTGATGGGAGATTTCAATGCCAAGATTGGAATGGACAACACAGACTACAAGGACACATCATGGGGACACACGGACTGGGACAGATGAACGAGAATGGTGAACGCTTTGCAGACCTGTGCGCCCTGAACCAGCTGGTGATAGGAGAGGAAGCATCTTCCCACACAAGCGCATCCACAAGGCCACATGGAGATCCCTGAATCACGTCACGGAGAACCAGATTGACCACATTTGCATTAGCCGCAAGTTCAGGAGATCATGGCGGGATGTACGAGTGATGAGAGGTGCTGATGTGTCATCAGACCACACCCTTCTTTTAACAACAGTGAGACTTCGCTCTCAAGAGATACACCAACGCCAACAACACACAGACAAGGACACATGTTGGACTGATCTCAGAAACAGGGACACACGGGCAGCATTCCAGATCAGACACAGTGGGAACACTGCAAGAAGCTCTGGCATGACACATGTGAAGAGATCCTTGGCAAGAAGAAGACCCAACACAAGGAATGGATCTCTGCCACACCATCCACAAGCTGGAAACAAGGAGAGAGAAGAAAACTACGCTGAACACGAGCCGAGCAAGAGCAGCTAAGGCAAAGGCACAGGAAGAGCACACAGCAGCGCGAACAGAGAAGTAAAGAGGAGCATCAAGAAGGACAAGAGGGACTACTTTGATGACTGGCCAGACAAGCAGAGCAGCAGCAGCCAGACAGGGGAACCTGAAAGACCTGTACCTGGTGACCAAGAAGCTGACAGGCAAGTTCCAGCAGACAGACAAGCCAGTGAAGGACAAGAACGGAAACCCACTGACAAAAACCGAGGAACAGCTGAAACGATGGGCAGAACACTTCAGGGAGCTGCTGAACCACCCCGCCCTTGACACACCACCAGACATCCCACCCGCAGAGACAGAACTGCCCACCAGCTGTGACAAATCCTCAAGGCAGAGATCAAGAAGGCCATCACGACTCTGAAAAATGGGAAGGCTGCAGGGCCAGATGAGATACCAGCAGAAGCCATCAAAGCAGCAGACACAGAGACAATTGTCAACATGCTATACAGCCTCTTCAGCAAGATCTGGGAGAGAGGAGGAGGTACCGGCCCAGTGCCCAGTGGAAAGAAGGAATCATCATCAAGCTGCCAAAGAAAGAAGACCTCAGGGACTGCAGCAACTACCGAGGGATCATGTTCTGTCAACGCCAGGCAAGGTTCTCAACAGGGTTCTGCTGGAGAGGATGAAAGAGGCTGTCGGCCCCAAGCTCCGAGACCAGCAGCAGGCTTTCAGCGAAACAAATCATGTGCCGACCAGATCGCCAGCCTGCGCATCATTGTGGAGCAGTCGCTGGGGTGGAATTCCCCCCTCTACATCAACTTCATAGATTATGAGGAGGCCTTCGACAGTGTGAACAGAGAGACGCTGTGGAAGCTGCTGAGGCATTACGGAGTCCCCGAGAAGATCATCTCCCTTATCCAGTGTACCTACCAAGACATGAACTGCAGGATTGCCCACCCGGTCAGCTGTCTGAAAGTTTCGAGGTGAAGACTGGAGTTCGGCAGGGGTGCCTGCTGTCGCCGTTCCTCTTCCTCCTGGTCATTGATTGGATCATGAAGACCACTACAACAGGCAGGAACAACGGTATACAGTGGACACTCTGGACGCAGCCCTAAGACCTCGACTTTGCTGACGACCTGGCGCTCCTATCACACAGCCACAGACAGATGCAGGACAAGACCACTCGCCTGGAGACCACATCAGCTGGGACAGGGCTCAAGATCAACAGGAAGATGACCAAGCTGATGAAAATCAACACCACTGCCAACACACCAGTCACAGTCGGTGGAGAGCCCATCAGGGAGGTGGAGTCTTTCGTTTACCTGGGAAGCGTGGTTGACCAACAGGGAGGTATGGACCAAGATGTCACAGCCAAAATCGGCAAGGCAAGAGCAGCTTCATCATGCTCAAGAACATCTGGGCATCTGGAGGAATCAGCATAAGAACCAAACTTCGCATTTTCAACTCCAGTGTGAAATCAATTCTGCTCTATGGATGACGATACAACAAAAGATTCAGACGATACAACAAAAGATTCAGACATTCTTCTTCAACACCTGTCTGAGGCACATCTACAAAATCCAATGGCAGGACAAGAACTGAAACGAAGATCTGTGGGAGCGCGCAGGATAGGAACCAGTGGCCAAGCAGATACTGCGAAGGAAGTGGGGCTGGATTGGACACACCCTCAGGAAGCCAGCGTCCAGCACCACACGTCAAGCCCTGACCTGGAACCTGCAGGGAAAGAGGAGAAAGAGGGAGAGAGGCCGGCCTCGCAACAGCTGGAGGCGAGACACTGAGGCAGAGCTGAAACAACAAGGGACCAACTGGACTAGAATGACCAGAACAGCCCAGAACAGAGCGCGATGGCGAAGGGTCGTCGATGGCCTATGCTCCACCGGGAGCGATGGGCATAATGAATGAAATGACAGATAGACCAAGGTGGAAAACAGAAGAACAGGGGAGACACTGAACGTTAATTGGTAAGAGAACAACAATGGATTAGTTCTCACCCCACTACTGAAGAACACATGGGCAGGCATGCCTACCCTAACATTTGCTTTCAGGGACAATACAGACAGAAATCAGGGACAAATCCGTAAAATCAGGGACAGAACAGTGTCAAGATAGAAACACTGACTGCTTACCTTATATACACTATGTACAATATCTATGAAAACTGGCTTCACTTTTTGTAGACCTTCAGAGACGGCGCGTAGGCACTTTTGAGGTCTTAGAGATCACTGGTAAAGTTCTCTCTAATAGTTCCCTCCTTTGCACTTGTTCACGAGGTAGAAACATTGATCCTTATAATTATGTACAAAATCCATGAACACTGGCTTCACTTCTTGTAGGCCTTCAGAGACCTCGCACAGGCACTCTTGAAATCTTCGAGGTCACTGGTAGAGTACTGTCTCTCTACAACCTCGCTTAATAATCGTTTTCTTCTTTTCACCCCTTTCTGACCCATCCGAAGAGTCAGATCCGACTCTGTGTTGACATCATGTCTCCTCCTCGACGCCATGTTCTGACTTGAAAGTGGGGGGGGGGGGGGGGGGGGGGGGGTTCATGCGCATGCGTATTACATCTACTCACTCTAGCAGACGATATTCTTCGCTCAGTTCTGTGCAGCATGATAAGAACAGCTTTTCAACTCCCAATTTTTTTTCCAGAACGCCCGATTTTTTTTTTCCGGGACGCATGTTGCAAATCCGGGATTTCCAGGACAGTCACTTCTAAAATCAACTTTCCGGGACAAATCCCAGATGGTCAGGGACAGTAGGCATGCCTGCATGGGGCTCCGGTAAGCTGCAAAATGACGGGGGGGGGGGGGGGGGGGGGGGGGGGACAACATATTGCAGTCAAGAAGGATCATCAACCTCAGAGGAAGGAGCAGCATGGCATTTGTTACAATGTGGAGGAAAATGAAACAACCTCGTTTTGTCTCTCAAGACTGATGACAGTAAGATGGACTTATTAGTATCTGAGGCATGATGATTAGGCTAGTAGGGTCTTCCAACTGCCATACCTTGTAAGAATTTAACGTGGTACAGTTCATGACACCAGCCTGTAATTCAGTGTAAAAATTATGCAGATGACCACTCAACATGCCTGATGGAGAACTCACACGGTAAGTTTCCATTGGGATGTTGTTTCCGGCCAAAGCGTTCGAACTTGTTGCGTTGTCTGTGTTTGTAAACATTGAACTCTTGCGCATGCGCGAGGCGGCATGAAAGTAAAATGTCGTCTACTATTTCCTGTAGGAGGATTCTGTGAAGTTCCGTATTTGTCTCTCGGATTTTTTATCGAGCCTTCGGATGTTGTGCTTGCATTGTCTGATTCTTTCTTGGATCAAAAGTCGTTCAGCTTTCTTCAAGATCTGGGAAGCATTGATTCCTTTCACACAAGTTTTTAAATGTAGGCTTGGGGGAGAGACCTGTTCACGTTGGCACCGAATGTTGAAATGTTTATGGTTTTGCCATCTTGCTAGTTTGAGTTGTTGCTTCTCCTGTTTCCTCACTGTCTTCAAGACTTCATGTCCATGTTGGCGAAATAAATAATAGTAAGTTTTTGATTCTGAGTCTGTAACTACTTTTCTAATGTTGAATCCAGAATCCAGAAACCTATATTCTTATTTATTTCGCCAACATGGACGTGAAGTCTTGAAGACAGTGAGGAAACAGGAGAAACAACAATTGCTCAAGGGGCCTGGGAAAAAAGAGAGATCTGTTTTCATTTGGAAAAAAAAAAAATTTTGATTTGTACCCTAAAGGGTTTGAGGGAAGGAAAAAAAACAAAATTAGTTAATTATTTATTGCATGTAATATTTGCATTTTTTTTTTTTTCCTATTTGTGTGTGTGAGTGAATTTGTTTTCAGTACGAGTGAGGACTTCTCTCTTATTTTCTATATCTGAGTTTTGCTAGTGTTTTTTTTTTTTAGTTGTTGTTTGTCCCTAATTTTTTTTCCCGATCGGTGAGCCCCACCACTTTTCACTACGGTGAGCGACTAGTTCAAGGGTGGGAACAACTGTGATCATCCCTATTTTATCCTTTTCCCCGATTGGTGAGCCCCACCGCTTCTCGCTACATTGAGCGATTAGTTCAAAGAGTGGGAGCAGCCATGATCGCTCTCCTTTATTAGGTTTATTTTTTGTTGTTGTTGTTTCTTTCTCTGTCCTATTGTTTCATTTCAAATAGTCCCCTTTTCCCAGAGTTCGAACAGACCTTGCCTCCTTCAACAGGACAGAGGTTGTCAAGTGCGGGGAAAACTCTTCCTAATTAATATTTTCTTTTGATGATCTATTGTCTTTTTGTGTTGTGATATTTTCTTTGCGTTTGGGTGATTGTGCATTTATTGATTGATTGCTGATTATTTTGTATTATTACTATAGTGTTGTGTATATTGTGTATGATTTTTTTTTTTCCTCCGTCTCCAGTTTCACGGGAGACAGTGACCACTACGGTGCTGTCTGAGGGGGCTCTTTTGCTTTTCTTGAGTTTTTCTCACTGTTCCGATCCTGTGTATCCTTTCATTTCCTTTTCACCCCCTTTTTCAAAACCTCTAAACCTTCTCTTCAATAAGCTCCTATCTAGTTTTTCTTTTCAACATTTCATCTTTTAGGTAGGATTTCCGCTACTTTGTGTTTCTCCCCCTCCTTTTAATTGTTTGTGATTCCATTTGTTTTGTAAATTCATTTTCATTTATCATATAAGGCGATACATTTGTTTTGTGAATTCATTTGAAATAAAGTAAGAAAGAACGACTGACAACAAGAACATTTAAGAACTAAAACTTTATAAAGAATTTATTTCCAGAAAAAAACTTTAGTATTGTGGGGGTTTTTTTTTTCTTAGGGGGAAAAACAGAGATTAGCATTGAACTTCATTTTCTTTTTAAATTCCAAATTGATAGCTGTTTTCGAAAACAGAACACTTTTGGAAAAATACATTCCTTGGGTTTCATATCTATCCTGTTTTAGTAAGCTGTTTTCTGTTTACACTGGAAACTGAATTCTTTATTTTGTATATATTATAATTACGTTTTTGTGAAACATATAACATCATCATATATCGCCTTATTTTTATTCATACTTAGAAATTGTTTTGTGTTTATATCTGTTGACGGTTCATTATGGATGATTTTGATAAATATGTTCAACAAGCGGAATGTTTGGGTTTTGATGGAGAACAACTTGCCCAACTATGTGCAACAATGCATTGATAGGGTGGACAGGCAAAGAGAGAGAGAAGAAAATCAAAGGAAACTAGAGAGAGAGGAAAATCAGGAAACTAGAGAGAGGAAAATCAGAGGAGACTAGAACTAGAGTTTGAAGAAAAAAGACTACAGAGGGAATCTGAAGAAAAAAGACTACAGAGGGAATCTGAAGAAAAAAAAGATTACAGAGGGAAGCTGAAGATAAAGAACGTCAAATTTAAGTTGAGGCAGTTAGAATTAGAGACCGATGATGAAATTAAAAGATTACAGGCATCGAGAGAACCTCCACCAGCTCCACCAGTCGGTTCCACAAGCGTGCCTCAACCAAAAACAGCATATATTCCGAAGTTACTGCCTTTCGAGGGAAAAAAAAACGAATGACACTGATAGTTTTCTTTTTCCGATTTTGAAAGTCACGCAACATCTTGTGGTTGGCCAAAGGAAAAGTGGGCATTGTATATTGCATCGTTATTTAAGGGTAGCGCTTTGGCACTGTACCACACTCTCGCGGGTACAAAATTTAACTTGGGATCAATTGAAAGAACTCCTCAAGAAATTTCAATGTTCTGCCACTCATTTTCGCGAAAGTTTTCGTTCTGTGCGCCCTGACAAAGGAGAATCGTTTCCGTTGTTTTTTATTCGCATGAGTCATTGCTTAGATCGATGGATTGATTTGTAAAAAGCAAACAAAACTTTTCAATCACTGCAAGATCTCCTTCTTTGAGAACAACTTTTCCAGAGCGTGAGCAAAGATCTGGCCACTTTCCTTAAAGAAAGGCAATCTGAAAGTGTTGAAATGTGTCAGATGGCTGATCAGTATTGTATCGCTCACCCGGATAAGGGCATGGCTAGGAAAGGAGAATCTTCCATCTTTGAGTCTCATGCGTCATGTACAATCCCATTAGGACAGGGAAATTACAGGAAAGGAAATTGTGGGTCATTTTCGGGTCCTCAAGGATATACCTATCCTTGGAACGGACAGGGATCTTTCCACGGTTCGAGTGACTTTCGTCGGTACCAGTACTCACTGCTGGAAAACCTGCTGCTCTTCAGTAAACGTTCCAAGGTCGTGGACAACGACCACTGCGTAGACCTTTTGGGTCAGCTCATGGACAGAACCGAAGTTCACGAAGTAACACCAATCTGTCGGCGCTGATCAGACAATGCGATGTTTCCTTTGTGATGGAAAATTCCATTTGAAAAAGAATTGCCCTTTCAAACCAAAAGATTCAAAACCCGCATTAGTCTCCACTGATTGTGAAGAAGGCTTGTTTTGGCACCACATCAATGGGTTGATGGACTGGTGTTAGAAAACGGAGCCATCAACGGATTGCATGCTTCAGTTTTGCGAGACACTGGGTGCACCACCGCTATTGTAAGAAAATCTTTCATGCTTCAAAACCAGTATCTCAACATTGTCCAAAAGTGTAGGCAAGATTTGAAACATTTCCGCTGGCAAAAATTTCGGTCGATACACCGTACTACTCCGGATTTCTCACCACCTGTGTTATCGATAACCCAGTCTGCGACTTGATCTTGGGCAATTTGCCAGGTGTCACTATACAGTACATGGTGGTGCTGGAGGATCATTCATTCCTTGTCTTGTGAGTACCAGATCAGACATCATACAGCAAGGAAAGGCTACAAAGCTGCTAAATGTCTCAAAACTGGATGAACTCCAGGTTATCCCAGATGATCTAAAAGAAATGCTGGAAAAAGACAAGATGCTGACGACAATACTTTCTGCTGCTAAACAGACTGTCACTGACATACCAACGGACAAACAACGTACATACTGGACTCTGACATTTCTCTACAGGTGTGGTATCTGGACAGGACAACAAACAAGTTGTCGTTCCAAAGCCACTTAGAGAGAGAGTACTACACACGGCTCATGATGCACGTTCGCTGGTCACTGCGGAATCAAAAGAACATTAAAGAGAGTTTTTGATTCGTTTTATTGGCCAGGTGTCACAAAGCAAGTTACAGAATATTGCCGCTCATGTGACATCTGCCAAAAGACATCTCAGAAAGGTCGCGTCCCATGTGCACCTTTGCACAAAATGCCTCATTTCCGTCCGGTTTCGGAAGGTGGCTTTTGATCTTGTTGGGCCTTTCCCACCGTCTTCTTCTGGATATCGCTATATCTTAACTTTGGTGGATACAACGACAAGGTATCCGGAAGCGATTCCACTGAAGAAAATTGATACAGTGTCTGTCGTTGAAGCCCTACTTGTGATTTTTTCCAGAGTGGGTCTTCCAGACAAAATTCTCTCCAATTGTGGAATGCAATTCATTTCCAACCTCATGAGAGAAATTTACAGACTGTTGTCAATCTCCTCCATTTCAACCATGCCATATCATCCTCAATCGAAATGGCATGGTGGAACGTTTCAATGGAATGTTAAAGTCTATGCTGGAAAGGTTGCAATGCAGGAACCCCAGGAATGGGATCGTTTCATACCAGCTTTGCTTTTTGCATACAGGGAAATGCCGAATGAAACACTGGGATTTTCACCCTTCAAACTTCTTTTCAGATAATTCACCAAGGGGTCCTTTGGATCTACTGATGACACAATGGACAAATAAGACGAACGTAGCTGACGGTAAAACTGTCTACCAATATGTTTATGAACTGCATAATCGTTTGAAGGATGCATGTGAGCTTGCTCAACAGTCAGCTGATAGAAAAACAGATGTGTACAAGGTCTTTGCAGATAGAAAAGCAAAGGCACGTTCCTTTAGTGTAGGGGATGAAGTCCTTGTACTACTCACTGACGAACACAACAAACTTCGTGTTATGTGGAAGGGTCCTTTTCAGGTGGTCGAAAAACTTTTGCAGTTAATTATAAGATCAAAATGGCAAACACTGAGAAGGTCTTCCACGTGAACATGTTGAAGAAGTATGTCGAGCGTACAAATGTTGCCATCAACTAGTCAGTTGAATGGATATGTCCTATGTCAGAAACTGATGTCAACATGACAGATATTATCAGTGATGATTTTGTACCCAATGTAACGTACAGGGGGACAGATCAAAGGCTGTGAAAACAGCAAATGTAGGATTGTTAACATCTACCAATGCAGACGATGTTGTACCCCTTCCTACTCTCTATCAAGGTGAAACCTATGATGATGTGGTTCTGTCGAATGATTTGTCTGCAAGTCAGACAGAAAAGTTCAAAGAAATTTTGAAAGACTTTCAGGATGTGTTGACAGATACCCCAGGTACAGTGACAGGTATTGAACCCCATATTCACTTAACTACTGAAATACCAGTGCAAACCAGACCATACCCCCTCCCGTTTGCAAAAAAAAAAAGAGGTTGTCGAGACAGAATCAAAGTAATGCTGGATTTAAAGGTCACAGAACCTTCTACATCTCCGCACAGCTCACCAGTTGTCTTGGTGGACAAACCTGATGGCTCAGTGCGGTTCTGCATCGATTACAGAAAATTAAACAAATCACCGTGTTCGATGCTGAGCCCATCCCTGACATTGAAGAACTTCTGTGTCAGCTCTCAGAAGGAAATTATTTTGTGAAAGTAGACTTAACTAAAGGATACTGGCGGATCCCAATGGCTGAAGCTGACAAGGAAAAGACAGCATTTCAAACACCTTTTGGTCTTTTCCAATGGACGAAAATGCCATTCGGCTTGCAAAATGCCCCAGCTTCTTTTGCCAGAATGATACGAGCCCTGAAACTCCATGAATGTGGTACAGTCAGCTTTTTTGACGACATTTTGTTGGCTGCAAAGTCATGGAGTGACCTCCTTTCTAACTTACGTTTTTTCCAGACTCCGAAGTTATGGTCTAACTGCAAGACCATCCAAAATTCGTGCCGGTTTTCAAACTCTCGAGTTTTTGGGTCACACTACTTCAGTGGGAAAAATGATGCCAGAAGGAAGGAAAGTGGAAAAGATTTTATCCTTACACAAACCACTACAAAGAAACAGATCAGGTCACTCATTGGATAATTGTCTTACTATAGATGATATGTACCCCACTTTGCATCCCTGACTGCCCCTTTGACTGAATTGACAAAAGGGGACGAAGAACAAAAGTATTGTGTGGTCTGATGAGTGCCAGAAGGCTTTAGAGTGTGTTCTGAACACCCTCAACTCATTTCCTGTTCTTTTGTTACCCTCCCTCTCAGAAGACTTTATTTTTGAACCGATGCCAGTTCCAAGGAATGGGAGCGGTACTTTTGCAGGAAAAAAATGCTTTGTTACATCCCATACAACATGCCAGTAAGAAGTTCTCAAAGACACAGGAGAAATACTCCACTATTGAGAGAGAGTGCTTGGCTATTGTATGGGCATGTGAGAAGTTCGCCAGGCTCTTGACTGGAAGAAAAGTTTCGGTTACAGACCAACCACAAGCCACTGACGTTCCTGCAATCGTCAAAGATTAACAACAGATTATTAATGTGGTCTTTGGCATTGCAGGAACTCAAATTTACTATTGAACCAGTGCCTGGAACACAAAATGTCATCGCAGATTTGTTGTCACGTGTATGAATATTCATGGACAGATGTAACTATTTTCAAGGAAAAAGACTATTTCTGCTGTTTTGTCTTTCTCTATGATCACGGTGTATTCACATTTGACGGTGACTTGTATGCTGCTGCTGCCTATCTAAATCAAGCGGTATTTATGCTTAGTTTGCTTGTTGAAGTGACTATGTGTTTTACAAGCAAAAACTACTTGATGGTGATGTATTACACATCTATTCTTTGCTTTATTCTTTAGTAAACAATGAAAAAAATCATCATGTACTATTTATGTCTAACTTGCTTGTGAAGGTGAATATATGTATGTGTCACAAGCAAATAACCTTTTTGAAATGTATATACACATGTTTTGATTGTGTTGTGACACAAACCTATTGTTTTCATTGACAACAATGGAAAATATGTTTGACTTTTCAATGGACTATGACATTACATGTGTGGAAAAAAAAAAACTATCTATTTTTTATTTTGTTTACATGTCTCTTGAGAAATATTTACACTTGGGAATATTCTCATTTTCATGAGGGTTTTAAAACATACAATGTGAGACAAAGATGAAGAAAAAATGTGCTTCACATCTTAGCATATAAACACAATTTGTACTTTGAATTGTCAATATCCCTAATTGTTTTGTCCATGTAATTTGTGAAATGTAATTTGTGAAATGTGGTGATGAATTATGAATTTTTTTTTTTTAGAAAGACTGAACTTTTGAAACATGGTATTTATGGTGGATCATGATGGTTGAATCTATATGTTGATGAGTAATTTGGTGAATCATGTGTGATGGATACACATTTATTTTTTTCTGTCCCAACCTCTGAGCCACCTCAGAGGCAGTGCACCCACGCTGCTCATTCCGACCCCCATCCACAGCCACAGCCCGGTCGGCCCCGCCGCAGCACCAGCACCAGCAATCCCTGAGGAGCAGTTAATGTCAAGTCGTCAAGAGGCAACCCACCGGAGGAGACACTGCACTGCTGCCGAGTCACTTCAGTGGTGTTCAGTGGCGCCTGTTCTGATCTAACATACGCAGGACACCACCTACTAAGCCCCATACTGACAACAATAATTGCTTAGTCGCGGAGCCGGCGTGAGTGAGTCTCCCTCCGGAGGGCGCCACCACGTCCGACAGCCCCCATGGACTCACCGATACCGGTGACCCCGACGGAACCAAACCAAGGCCACAGATGTGGAGAGGACATCGAAATTGAGGTCACCATGAGAGCAGGGCATGAAGGGCCACAGAATTTGAGACATTTTTTTTTCTATGCTGATCGATGAGAATGAGGATGATTAAGATGGTGCTACGGATTTCCATTTCGGTCTGAGACTACAAGACAGGGCTGTACTCTACGCTTCCTTTCATAATATATCCCGGCGTCAACCAGGCCGAGAGAGATACAGGCACCAGGAAATCTGAGCAACACTCTCAGAAAATGCATCCATTAAGTGGATGAAACTTGACTGTGTGGTCCCAGTCGTCCCAGCAAACTCAACTTTGATCGACAGGGGGCACTGCACTGAGTGGCGACCTGTGTGACTGTGCTGCCGTCTCAAATTACTGTTTTCGTCAATGGACCCATTTGATGTGTAAAATTTTTACCCAGTACAGTGTGTGATTGACAGGATGGATTCTGTTCAGTGGTCGAAGGTGTGTGTGACGTTCCTTGCCTTGTTTCAAATCGTTTTTCTTCGCCACTCATCAGCTGTGCAAATCCAAAATGGCGCCCACCAGCAGTGGGACAATGACCAACTTTCCTACACCCGTGAATTCTTACTGAGCTTTCGATTTTATTCAGACCACAGCGTGCACGATTTAACCAACTTACCGTTTTTAACTAATCCAAACACAGGTGTGATTTCAAAACCGGTTCTGAACATGCCAAAAGGAAAAGAAAACGTGGTCAGCGTGGAGGTGTAAAACGAAGATTGAGAAGGAATGCTAGCCGACCCCCCCTGCCATCTCATTTTATCTAATGTTCGCTCGATCAATCCCGACCAGCTCCAACGGAAATTTTGATGAACTTTTAGTGAGCTCTTGTTTTATGAGAGAATACAGAAATGCTTGTGTTTTATGTTTTACGGAAACATGGTGGTGTGACTCTATCCCTGATGACAGTGTGGCCATTGACGGATTTCACCCCCCTCTCAGAACTGACCGTGACCCACTGACCACAGGCAAGGCACACGGGGGAGGGGTGTGTGTGTATATCAACAATAGATGGTGTGACAATGCTAATGTGACTGTGAGAAGACGGCTGTGCGCCCCTGATGTAGAACTGATATCGTTGTCTCTGAGACCAAGATATCTGCCGTGGGAATTCGGACAGTTGTTTTTAACAGTTGTTTATGCTCATCCTGCTGCCAATGTGTCATGTGCCGCTGCCCATGTTGTTGATACTGTGCAATTTCTTCAGTCTATCTCTCCTGATGCACCCAATTTTATTCTTGGTGATTTTAATAACTGTGAACAGAAGATTTGACTCATCCCTTCCATCTTTTAAACAATATATTACCTGTTTTACTCGTAAAAAACAAAATGCCCGATCTTTGTTATGGCAACATCAATCACGCTTACAAATCTGAACCCCTACCCCCTATCGGAAAATCTGATCATGATGTAGTCCACCTCATACCCGCATATAGACCTAAAATTCAGACAGAACCCATCATAAAGAAGAAGGTTAAGGTATGGGAGCCTGACAGTATTTTGGAATTACAAGGATGTTTTGACTGTACTGACTGGGACCTTTTCTTTGAATCCTCTGTCCATATCCATGAAGCAACAGATGTCATATCAGAATATATCATGTTTTGTCAAGACTTAATCATTCCATAAAAACCATCAAAATTTTCCCTAATAATAAACCATGGGTAACGAAGCTACTGAAAACAGTGTTAAATGAAAAGAAAATTGCCTTTCAAACAGAAAACAAAATGGAACGTAAGAAAGTCCAAATAAAACTGAGAAAGGAAATACGCTCAGCCCAAACAAAGTACAAAGAGAAGGTTGAATTGCAGTTTCAGTGCGGTAATATGCGCAACGCATGGCAAGGTCTAAAGAAATTAACTGGTCAAACCAAATCCCATCATCACTGTGCCTTATCAAAAGAACAGCAACAACAATTCGCTAATGAACTCAACAAATTTTACTGTCATTTTTGATGCTCATGATTTTACCGATGCATTGGGAGTGATAAAAGAGGAAATCAAAGCAAAGATAGAAGATGAGATCATTATAGAAGATACAACAATACTTTCAATGTTTAAAAGACTAAATATCCAAAAGGCACCTGGACCAGACAATATTAGTAGTGTATTACTCAAGAACTGTGGATCTCAACTCTGTCATGTCTTCACTAGACTATTCAATTGGTCTATTAAAATTCAACTGTCCCCTCTCTCTGGAAAGCCTCAGTGATCTGTCCTATACCAAAAAAGTCTAAACCATCTTCCCTAAATGACTACTGCCCAGTCGCTCTAACATACATTGTGATGAAGTGTTTTCGAAAGAGCAATACTCAGTCACCTCCTCACTGATACAGTCAGTCATCAAGACCCTTATCAGTTTGCATACAAACGCAACAGATGCACAGACGATGCCACTCTCACACTTTTACACAACGCTTACACTCACCTGGGAGAAAACAGATTCTTTTGTTCGTATTCTTTTTATTGATTTTTCATCAGCTTTTTAACACCATCCAGCCTCATCTCTTAGCGGACAAACTTTTATCCTTAAATGTCAGACCCAGGCTTATCCTGTGGATCACAGATTTCCTCATCTCCAGATCCCAGTCAGTGCGTTATCAATCTGTCATGTCATCTGTCCTCTTTTTGCTCCACAGGTTCCCCTCAAGGTACCGTTCTTTCTCCTGTCCTCTTTACTCTGTACACCAATGACTGCATTGGTACAGAAGAAACAACACCAGTCATTAAATATTCAGATGATACAGCCCTTGTAGACCTTTCCAATTCTGATGTAACATATTTTGATGAAGTTGAGCGTTTCAGCACCTGGTGTAAAGAAAATTATCTTGAGCTTAACGTAAAAACAAAAAAAAAACAAAGGAGATGATCATAGATTTTAGGAAAGCGGAAAATTATGTGCCTGATCTTTATATTGATGGAGAAAAAGTGGAATGGGTAGAGGAATACAAATATCTGGGCACAACGATAGACAATAAGCTCACTTTCAATACACACCAGGTCCGCATACAAAAAAATGCCAAACCAGAATGCATTTCCTACGCAAATTGAGGAATCTGCATGTCCAGTTCATGCATTTGCTGGTATGGAAATCTTAATTTGAAAATCAGCAAACTCTTGGATAGCGTTGTGAACATCTGTGGTAAGATTGTTGGTGAGAGACAGGAGAGTATGAGTGAGTTGTATGAAAGGCGTGCGGTCAACAAGGCTCGTGCGATTGTTAGTGACAGTGGGCATACGCTTGCGCGACAGTTTGAGCTCCTTCCATCAGGCAGACGATTTTGTGTCCCCAGAGCTAAGCTGATGCGCACAAAAAAAAGAGCTTTGTGTTCAAATCCATTGCGCTTTTAAACAAACACAGCGTGTAAGAAGAGGCGGTGGATCACCTGTGACACAAGCATGTGCGCGGGTGTGTATGTCTGTGAGCAAGCGGGAAAGTATAGATGCTGGAGTGTGGGTGTGTTTGTGTGTTATGTGTGCATGTCCTGGAACAGTGAGGAATAGAAATGTCTGGAATATGTCTTATCTTAATGATTTTTAATGATAAATCACCTCTCTCCTCTCTCTCTCTCATTTTCTGGAGAAAATTTTTTTTCACCCCAGGATGGGGGGTGTCAATGAAGTAGCCTCACACCAAGGCATGTGACGCTCCATCACATGTAGTCTAGTGATATGAATCATTTCCCCATGCCACAACTAAAAAGGAAGAATATTCATGTGGCTTGACTAGTGTAGCGGGCGTCCCCAATTATTGTGAGGAGCACTCATTGAAATAAACAATCATGGTACTGGGTGAAAGTGACCATTGAGAGATAGTTTAATAAGGGCTGGTAAAGTGCTGGTCATGTGTTTTGAACACTGAGTATGCACTCACTGGGAGGAGGGAGGAAAGAATCAGTTTTAGCCCAGCAGATGGCCTACAGACTCAAACCTGTCAGGACGTTGGTCAAGGGGTCCTCATCGCTGACCAGTCGTTACCAGGTGAGCCATAGATAGTTGGGGAAAGCTACAGGGGGAAAAACCTAAAGAAAAGAGAAAGAAAGAATTTGTATGTTGAACTGGGAAGCAGGTTATTTACACGAACCTTATTCGTGTTTCAGCCCTTCAACCTTCACTCTTCACCCCGTCAGCTATTGCTCCACTGAGACGGGCGGTTAATGATGGCCATGGTGTGGGGAACACACCGGTAGTTCAGCCCCAGCAATTAAAGACTCCAGGTAGAGGAGTTGGATCTCATCATTTCCCCAGTGACAGGTGAATCCAAGGGGGCGACATGTTTTTCTAATGTGGACAGGGTATTATAACAGTAAGGGACAAATGTTATCTTTGATGCAGGGATGGCATCATAATTACAGGAATTATTTACTATCCTGTTCTGGATCTTGGGCCAATGTTATGTGAAGGCCATGACTTTATAGTCTAGTAGGATGTGGATATTCTTTCTTCAGCAAGAAGGAGGAATCTTGTGAGAATTTACTGATTTCAATTGGTAACCTGATTTATCTCTCAGTGTGAAGAGAGAGAGATACATGTGTAAACTCTGTTTATTAACTGTTTGATTCATTTAGTAAAGTGTTTTCCCCGAAGAGAGGGGGGAAAGAAGGAAAAAACATTTGGTAGTGCGCCTTTTGGTTGAATGGAGGGATTACGTGTGCGTATGGAGTAAATGCTGTCATGAATGCGTGTATGCAAAAGTGACAGTGTGACAAACATGGATGCAAAGTGTTCCACAAACCCACCAACTCCCTATGCCAGCAACTAACCCATGTCAAAGACAAAACCGACCCCCTCAAGCAGTGTGTGGTGTAATGTACCAGGTAGGGTGTCAAGACTGTATCCATACCTACATTGGCGAGACAGCAAGACCACTCACTACCCGTCTACAGGAACACCAGAACCGATCTACTTCTGCCATACATGAACATCAACAAGCCACAGGCCACAGTTTCAGCCCCCAAGAAACCAAGATCTTATCTACAGAGCCCTTCCTCACAAAAAGAAAAGTTAAAGAGGCCATCAAAATTAAGACCAGACGCCCCAGCCTGAACAGAGATCAGGTTTTGAACTTCCCCCATCTACAATCAGATCCTGACAACCGTTCACCCCACACACAAGTCATCCCACTAGGCCTCGCTGCCACAAAAGCAACAGTGAGCTGAAGAAGACAGGGCGACCCTGTCAAAATATTCTCCAAGTAAGTTTTTGAATCTGAGTCTGTAACTACTTTTCTAATGTCGAATCCAGAATCCAGAAACCTATGTTCTTTAATTCTTACCATATGGTACCATAAACAGTCACTCTGAAACCTGATGCTGAATCAGTGTGTAGTCATGCTCCCCAGAAAATTGCACATCCTCTCCTACCCAAGGTGAAAGGGTAATAGACCACATGCTGAAGGAAGGAGTCATTTCTCCAGTCACAGAGCCCTTCTCATGATCATGGTCTTCAAGAAGTCCTGCAACGGCTACAGGGGGGCAGGCCTCACTCAATGAGAAATGCAAATTTTTCAAAGAAACTCATTCCATTTCCTGGGCCACATCATAGACAGTTCTAGCATCTGCCCAAATCCTGCGAAACTGGATGCCATCAATAATTTTCTTTTGCCCACAAACATTACAGAGCTTCAGCATTTCCTAGGCATGACGAACCATTTGGCCAAGTTCATGCCCAATCTTGACAGCATCACAAACATGCTAACTGGAAAAGATTTACAAACAAATATCTACATAGATAACCATATAGCTAGTGATTATTAACACTTACAAAAAAAGAGAAAAAAAAAGAAAAAAAGGGAGAAAGGTGGATTATAAACAACAACAACATGTAACAAAATGGATGATAAGATATGGAAGATAATGAACTAACAAATTATGAACATTTTAAATTTCCATTTAGAAATAGTTCATCTGATAAACATTGTTTCTTCCTCAACAAGGAGAGTTGTAAGATAAGCTCATGTCAAGGAAGTAATTCCCACATTAGTATAATCAATCTAATGAATTCATGAAGCGCTAGGACTGATGAGAGTTTGAATGGTGGCTAGCCAATCATATTTCTGTGTTGCTACGGCAGTATAACTCAACATCTTCCAAATTTTTGTCAAAAGAGAAAAAAAAAATGCGTGCGTGCATGTGTGTGTGTGTGTGTGTGTGTGTGTGTGTGTGCATGCTTCATCTAATCTTTTTTTGAAAAGGGCTGGGGTGGGGGGTTGTTTTCATCTACATCACACAGCAGAGGAGGGAAGAGTAATAATGATCTTCCAGTAACTATGTAGAAAACAGTTTCTTCTAAAACAAATTACTTTTCAAAACCTGATTCAAAAGCACAGTTTGTCACAAATTCTTGCTCTCTTGTCGTTTTTTTTTTGTTTTTTGTTTTTTTTTTTTTCAAGTTAAGTAGATCCTGCAACTAGTCCAAAGTACTGACATTTGTCAAAGACTAAGTCACAGTCAGATGCAATTTTAAGTGCAAGAGTTGGTGATCTTCGGTCAAAGCACACCATGGCAACATAACTGTTGCACACTGCAAATGCAATTATTGGTCAAGGAACTTCATCTTGGGATCTTATTTTTGATGTTTTTTTTTTTTCTTTTAAGTTTGTTGTATTCATCGTAGTCGTCAAACATATATATGTACAAAATACAGCAAAATCATGTGGGTAGGGAGCCGGAATAGCTCAGTGGTAGAGCGCCGGACTCATAATCTTGGGGTTGTGGGTTCGAATCTCCACAGGGCCGTTTCAGTATAAGGGATTTTTCCCTCAGAGTTAACATTGGTTCTGACTCCATTTCCCATGCAGTCCTTCGAATGAGACTATAAACCAAGGTTCCGCGTATGAACGCACACAGAACATCTTGCCCACACGTAAAACCCCATCACCAACTTCCGGAGGAGAAGGCCAGTCTGGCCTTTGGTATGGATGACATGTTACAAATAGCATGCACCTTTCCCCGAAGCTGGAGTATGGCTGCCTTAATGGCAGGATAAAAAACAGTCATACACACAAAACTCTACTCCCTTTGTTGGGTAGATGGGATTAATCCTTGCCTTTCTATACAGGGGGTGTCCGCAGGAGTATCAGCCTGCGTATGCAGAAGAAGAACATACGGGTAAACAGGTCTGGTACACACACACATACACATACACACACACTAACACACTCTCACACATCATACCTGGGACTTCAGCTAATCGGATGATGCGTGGAGCCTCTGAGTTGGTGATGAGAAATATACGATAGGATGTTGTCATGACAGCCACTCCTGTCCCTTGGAAACTGGTGAAGATTCTGGCATCCAGGATTTTTACATCTTTTGCTTCCTATATGTAACCCATGTGACAACAGTATTGATGACAGAGGGCAACACAGCTACATGCACATATGCAAATATATCAGAAAAAACATGTAGTACATATCCAAGTTATTAGTCATTTATTGTTGTTATTGCAGAGATGCCTACCATAATTTTCTACTTTCAGGTACACAAATCTCCAAAATCAGGGACACACTATCATTTTCAGGAACATTACAAGAAAAGATTCTGCTAGTGTGTTTTCACTCATGACCAGCAATACAAATAAAACACCTTGCAGTTGCAGTAACTAAAACCTGTGCACTCACCATTATTTTTTTTTTCCATGTATAAGAATATGACGTATGGGAACTACTGAGACTGATGGACACACCACAAAAGAATCTAGTGATTTTGCAATTCTGTTTGTGTTTTTCGACGACAATCAAGCCATTTTTTTTGCATGCTTATCAGTCTCAACATGCTGCTGACAGTCGTCTCTCCCGCCTTTTTCTCACAAAAAAACAACAACAAAAAAACACAGGCAGAAACCTTGCAAAATGCATGCCACCTGCTCTTCTTTGCTGGCCTGATGAATGGACACTTGTCCCTATGATCACTGATGTTTGCCATTGTTTCACAGCTGTTTTTATCCTTGGAGGAGAAAGAGTGTGCAGAGTATCTTCTTCCACAGTCCTTTTCTACACCAATATGATGAAAAACAGATGAGACCAAGTCCACTTTGTGCATGTGCTAGAAAGCCCCAGCCACTCAGCAGCTAGCTATTGATTATACCCCTGATGGGTGTTTTGGCTAGCAGCCATGTCTCAAGTAAATTTGGGCCGACTTCTTTTCCTTCACTACTTTGCTACTTTTCATTTCTCAGGACGGTCAGCGCAAAATCATACATCCAGAATACCTAAACCCATTTCCTGAATTTCCAGGACAAATATGGACCACCTTTGATGGTAGGCATCCCTGTTATTATTATAAATCATTCCATTTACTTCATTCCAATATCCTCAACTGAAATTTGGCCTTTACTTGTCATTGAATACTCAGAATACACAGGAAAACACAGCAATTATGAAAAAAAAAAAATCATATAAGAGTATAAACAAATTGCCGACATCCCCCGTTCCTTCTCCCACACTATCCATCTCATGCACACCACACATCTTAAACCAACAATCCTAAAGTGCATATTATGTAAGAGAATAAAAATGAAGTAAAGCAGTCATTCTCATTCCTTTCCACATTTTTTATGTGCATTACTAAATACTGTTAAAAAAACACACAAAAAATTGCAGCAGCAACAATAATTTCAGTAGTCTGTTCTAATACCAAAAGCAGAAGTAGCGCAGTGTCAGAGGTATCAACATTTCTGTCATTTATCATTATTTTCTTGATGATCATTCCAATTTTCAACAGCACAGACTTTTTCACACAGATACCAAAAACCCTTCCTCCCTCCTCCTCCCTCCCCTTCCCTTACCTGTCCCATACTGAAGGTCTTTTTGAAGGCTAGGAACATATCGTAGACCAGCACCACTCCATCATCCTGAACAAACAGCAGGTCCTCCACAATCGTCCACCCCATCTTGATGATGCGACCGCTGCTCCACTGGATACCCCAAGCCAGATTACACACACACACACACACACACACACACACACACACACACACACATGCGCAGGTATCAGTGTTAAAACATACTCTCTTGATGTGCTTACACCCAGGATTCATGTAGAAACTTTTAAGTAGTCACTCTGTGTACATACTGGCAGCATTGTAAATGAGATTTGTACAGAAAAAGCCCTTTTTTTCAAGAGAACACACAGGTTCACACACCTGTTTATATTTTCAACTGAGCTCATGAAAGATAACCCATCTTCTTCCTGTGACTGACAGAGTACTGAATAAGCTTGAGCTTTGAAATCATGTACTTTGTTTATACAGGTACACAGTTATTATGTGTCAAAATTTCAAGAGTGTGTGTGTAGCCATTATTTTTTATGATTTTTACCAATACTAAACAATTACTCAGTCTCGTGAAGAATGCTGAACCACAAAATACAAAGTATTCTGTCATATTTTTTTTTTTTTTAGTTCTTTTGCTTAGAAAAGAAACTGTCAAGTAGCTATTTCTTACACTCTACTGGGTTTCTCTAAGTGTTTTATGATGAAAATGGGCCTTTTTGGCAACAACAGAGAAAATTTCAATTATATGCCTGTGTAACTACATTGAGTTTCACAAAATGTAAGAATAAAACCTCTTTGTCATCCAGCTACAAAAAGAGCATGGTATATGCTACAGCCTTGAAACTTTGCACTGACCCTGTGCAATCATACAAAAATCAGTGACCAAATGTCAAGTATTTTTGTTGTGGTATAATTTTTTTAATGGTTTTTAGAAAAATGTGTAGAAACACCCAGTATACAGAGGAATGCTGAATTTCATATTGGCCAGCAGCGAGTGAGTTAAGCAGGATGGTTAACAGCTCTGTATAAAAATAGTTATCAAACTGATTCTTCATCAAAGATGGTGGAAAGAGAGAACATATTCTAGGGTAAATCCATTAAACTTTGATGCAGATCCATGGAGTTAATCAGACCAAATGCATATCTAAGTGCAGCGCAATCAGTACAATGATCTCAATTTTTTAAACTGCAACCAAGCCAACACATTAAAAAAATATCCACATTTATACGATGTTGTCCTTAGTAAAATTCAATAGAACAATTCCCCTCTAACTCAGTCCATACTGGCAGTTTTTTCCCTTTACTTTCCCACTGGACAGACAATTTGTGAGGGTTATGAAAAAAAAATCACTAAAAAAAACTGTTAGGAATAAGGATACCGAACTTTCAGAACTGGCTAAAAACATACTGAGTTAGTTGGGGTCAAAATATTAAACTTCCTACCTTCATCTTCTAGAACCAGGTGAAAAACATCTTTTTTTTTTTTTCGTCTGAACTGACACAGGCAGACATCTAGTATAGATATCCAGGGAAGCACAATATCTTTGAAACAGTTTGCAACTGTGTTCACTCTCAAACTAAACCGAGAAATATCTAAATATGATTTTTTTTATTCATGTTATAGCCTATAAGGCATTTTATGACCTACTAATATTGACACAACACAAATAAGAAAAAAAAAAAAGAAACCAAAAGCCTACACCATCACACTACATACACACTAGTTTGTTTGCAATACTAATAATCAACAATTTTAAGCAGACTGATATGAATGGGCTAACTGGACTGGTTTGTTGCACAGGTGAGGGTCAGAGTGAAGAGGCAGGGAAAAAACTTTTTCCACCACTTCATGGTCTTTCAGTTTTGTGGAATG
>JADBJO010001838.1:328939-363939 GCA_016801955.1 Conus betulinus
CTATATAGAACCAAGTTTCACCATTTCTTTTTGTGTTTTTTTACAGATGCAAGAAATGGGTTCAGAACTATCTATAGGCATGAAGACTTTTGGGCAAACCAGCTGCCTACCTTCATGCAAACTGCTCTATTTGTTCTGAGCATTTTGAAGCCAATCAGTTCATGGAACACACTCGCAAAAACTGTCCACTGATGTGGAGTGCAGTACAAATGCTTTTCAATGTACCAAATACTGTATACAGTAATGAAATTTGGGGAGCTGTGACAGTAGCATTTTGTGCATTTGGTCTTGCCATGTATCAGGTTTTTTTAAAAATGTTTTTTATATACTTCTTACAGACAAGAAGTAAAGAATGCAAAACAATACTAAACGAAGATAGAAGAGCCCCCCCCCCCCCCCCCCCTTGCACTCTCTCTCTCTCTCTCTCTCTCTCTCTCTGAAATACACGACAGTGATGTAAACAAAATAAAAGAAGAAATATGATGACAATAAAGTACACACACACACACACACACACACACACACATATGTACACGTATATGTCTCTTCCCTCATTACCATACCTGGAGGAGGTCAATTGTTGATGAAGGTGAATAAAGCCGAAAATATTAACTATAACCACAATAGCTTGTCCTTTTGTTTTGGAGATGTATCTATCTGTGTGTGTGTGTGTGTGTATGAGACAGAGAGAGAACACAAAACTTGTAAAACATTCTGTTCCACCACTTCTAGGTCTCCCAGTCAGCTTTGTTACTTGCGGGCAAAGTGGGAGTGGCAGTTGCCGTGGGCCCGCCAGACAGCACACAGCCGACTTCACTTGGGCTGATACTGCTGGCAGAGTAAACGCTCAGTGAGAGAACCGTCTTTCCGTAGGGCTTACTGTCTTTGGCCCTACAGAAAAACGGTTCATTCGCTCAGCGTTTACTCTGCCGGCAGTATTAACCAAAGA
Source organism: Conus betulinus (assembly GCA_016801955.1). Lineage (NCBI taxonomy): Eukaryota > Metazoa > Mollusca > Gastropoda > Neogastropoda > Conidae > Conus > Conus betulinus. The sequence continues at coordinate 329,889 of JADBJO010001838.1, forward strand.
GAAGCTGGCTTCGTGCCGTCTCATGGGCCCACGACGCCTGCCACTCCCACTTTCCCCGCAAATAACAAAGCTGACTGGGAGACCTACAAATGGCGGAACTGCATGTTTTACAAGTTTCGTGTCTCTCTCTCTGTCTCACACACACACACACACACACACACATCTAAAATTTGCCCATCACTGGACATAAAGTACAAGTAAATTTTCACTGCAAAAGCAAATGACTCGTGCAAACAAATGTCTTAGACAAAAAAAAAAAAAAGAAAAAGAAAAAAGAAATCCATGATGAATAGCCACGTCACGTGGAGCTTGTGGTAACGCATTTTAAAACTTGTTGCAGAGCGAATTTCAGAATCTGATAGGGCGAAATGGGTCTTTAACATTATAACAATAAAGCCTGACTGTAGATCTATAGCTGAGATATTACAATCGTGTCCTGAATGTTCTTATTAACAGAATGAGACACTGTGATACTGGCAGTCACAAGTGACCGTCATGAGCTTTCTTTCTTCACCACCGTCATATGATCATACAGATGACTTCATTAACTCTGTTTACATAGTAATAAAAAATTTCACAGATATTTTCGAAATGAAATCATACGGAACTATCCCCTGGTCATACCCGACACAGACAGGGGGGAGGGGGAGGGGGGAGAATCAACAAACTTCGAACCTGTAGTAGGTTTCTCCAAGCGGGTTCCAGTCTGCGGTCGCCATTCTTTGTTGTGCTACTTGCCTCCCTTTGCAAGTCTCATTTCCGCAAGCCTATTTTGCGCTGAAATGGTGGTATTCTATTTTCGGATTTTTATGAACCATTTTGGATACATTTCTTCTGACGACAAACAGAATATCCCCCTGCAGTTTTCCACTTTTAATATTAAAAAAAAAAAAAAAAAGGAAAAAAAAAAAAAAGGGGGAAAAAGTCTGGTACTTAGCAAACGTTACACATGGCTCATTTACATGTTTTCCTGTCCAGAAACACCAATCTTGATTTCTTTTTAAACGTTCAAATTCGATTTGGTCAGTTAGGAACGAACCTGGAATATTGGAGCTAACCAATACTGTTCTGTGAGATTTCTCGATGCTTGCGTCCCCCTGGGGGGTTGCCCCGCCCCTCTACTTAGCCACGAGCGCAAACTCAACTTTCCCAGAACACAATCATTTTTTGTGCTATCGACGGATAGATTTGTGTGTGTGTGCGTGTGTGTGTGTGTGTGTGTGTGTATCCTTGTTTGTCCGTCGAGACGACGAAGACCATCTAGTCTTCCTGCGATCGGGGGTGACTGGCCGATCTGCGCCCGGAAAGACGGTCAGGGATTGGTGGCAGCAGTTGGTTGATCTTCCTGATCATCCTGCGCTGCTCAGCTGCAAATCGAATGATTGCACCTTTGCGGACAACTGATCGCCACCAGCGTCTGTCCTGGGCAGTCTGCTCGCATGTTGTGTGCCTGATGTTGAAGACCTTCAGGGGAGATTTGAGGCTGTCTTTAAAATGCTTTTTCTGGCCTCCATGAGAGCGTTTCCCTTCTTTGTGTTTTGCTTTTTCTTCGCGTGTTGCGTTTTCCGTTTTTGCGTTTTGCTTTTTCTGTTTTGCGTTTTTGTGTTTGTTTTGGGTCTTAGGTTTTATGTTTTGTGTTTTGCGTTTTGGTTTTAGGTTTTTGTTTTGCGTTTTGCGTTTTCTCTTGCGTTTTTTGTTCATTTGCGTTTCGTGTGTGTGTGTGTGTGTGTGTGTGTGTGTGTGTGTGTGTGTGTGTGTGTTTTCAGTTTCGTTTTGTTTTTTGTTCTCCATGTTACCTTTTTCGTGTTGTGTTTTAGGTTTTGCGTTTTCTCTTGCGTTTTTGCTCATTTGCGTTTCGTGTTGTGTGTGTGTGTGTGTGTGTGTGTGTGTGTGTGTGTGTGTGTGTGTGTGTGTTTAATCTTGCATGTTGCGTTTTTTGGTTTGTGTTTGTGTGTGTGTGTGTGTGTGTGTGTGTGTGTGTGTGTGTGTGTGTGTGTGTGTTTTCAGTTTCGTTTTGTTTTTTGTTTTCCATGTTACCTTTTTCGTGTTGTGTTTTAGGTTTTGCATTTTCCTTTTTTCTGTTTTGGGTTTTGCGTTTTTTCTATTTTGTGTTTTGTTTCGCCTTTTGCGTTTTACGTTTTCCATTGTGCGTGTTTTGTTTTTGCACTTTGTGTTTTGTGTTTTTCGTTTTGCGTTCTGCATATTGCGTTTTGTTTGCGTTTTCTGTTTTACATGTTGTTTTTTAGATTTTGCGTTTTTTGTTTTGCGTCTTTTGTGTTGCATTCTACGTTTTGCGTTTTGTTGTAGGTTTTTCGTATTTTGATTTTGCATTTTATGTTTTGCGTTTTATTATCGTTTTTTTCTCATTTGTGTTTTCCGTTTTGTTTTTTTTTTTTTTTTTTTTTGCGTGTTGCGTTTTGTAATTTTTGGTGTTTTGCATTTTGTTTTAGGTTTTGCGTTTTTTGTTTTACGTTTTCCGTTCTGTCTTTTTCGTTTACTCATTTACGTTTTCCGTTTTGCATGTTCCATTTTGCGTTTTTAGTGTTTTACGTTTTTTCCGTTCTGTCTTTTTCGTTTACTCATTTACGTTTTCCGTTTTGTTTTTCGTTTTGCATGTTCCATTTTGCGTTTTTAGTGTGTTTTGTTCTTTTTGTTCTTGTTTTGCTTGTTGAATTGTGCGTTTTTTTGTTTGTTTGTTTTGTTTGTTTTTTTTTTTTTTTCGTTTTGTTCGGCATTTCGCGTTTTTTTTGCAATTCGCGGTTTTTGCATTTTGCGTTTTCTGTTTTTGGTTTTGTGCTTTGTGTTTTGGGTTTCGTGTGTTTTTGTTTTGTTTTGTTTTGTTTTGTTTTGTTTTGCTTTGCTTTGCGTTTTGCGTTTTGTCTTTTTTGTGTTTAAATTTTGCGTTTTTTGTTTTTTGCATTTTACGTTTTCTTATATGCGTGTTTTCCGGGTTTTTTGTTGTTTTTTTTTTTTTTTTTTTTTTTTGTTTGTCTGTTTGTCTCTTACGATTTCCTCCTTTTTGAGTTTTACGTTTTGCTTTTTTTTGTTTTTCGTTTTGCTTTTTGAGTTTTGTGTTTTACATGTTGCATTTTGCTAAATAGCTGTGGGTTTTTTTTTTTTGTTTGTTTGTTTTGCATTTTGCGTTTAGTACTACTTTTTTTCTTTTGCTCTGTTTTGTGGTTTTTGTTTTGCATTTTGCATTTGACTTTGGTGTTCTTTGTTTTCCGTTTTGCGTGGTGCGTTTTCTGTTTTACCTAAAACAGGTTTAGTGTTTTTTGCTTTGTGTTTCACGTTTCGTGTGTTGTCTTTTGCGTTTCTCATTTGTGTTTGCGTTTTTTGTGTGTTTTCTGTTTTTGTTTTGTTTTTTTTGTTTTTCGTGTTACGTTTTCCCGTTTTTTTGTTTTGTGTCTAGCAATTTCCGTTTTTTGTTTTTTTCGTTTTTCGTTTTGCTTTTTCTGTTTTGCGTTTCGCGTTTGGGGGTTTTGTATTTTCCATTTTGTTTCGCTTTTTGCGTTTTACGTTTTGCGTTTCGTGCATTTTTGTTTTTGCAATTTGCGTGTGAAAGTTTTTGTGTTTCTTTGTTTTACGTTTTGCCTTTTGAGTTTTGTATTTGCGTTTTTGACGCATACGTTTTGGTTTTTGCATTTTTTTTCGTATTGCGTCTTTTGTTTTGCGCTTTAACGTTTTTGTGTTTTGTGTTTTGTTTTAGGTTTTGTGCTCCTTCTTTTGCGTTTTGTGTTTTGCATTTTCTGACTTGCGTTTTTTCATTTAGTGATTTTTGTGTTTTTTGTGCGTGTGTGTGTGTGTCACACTTGTTTAGTGCCTTTTGCTTTTTGTGTTTTGCGTTTTTTTTTCATTTGCGTTTACCATTTGGCGTTTTTTTTTTTTTTTTTTTTTTTTTTCGTTTGCGTGCGTGCATACGTGCGTACGTGCGTGTGCGTGCGTGCGTGCGTGCGTGCGTGCGTGCGTGCGTGCGTGCGTGCGTTTTTCCGTTTTCTTCTTTTACCTGCTAGGCTTTGTTTTTTTTTTTTTCCTGTCTTATTTTTCTTCCCGGTTTGTGGTTTTTTTTTTTTTTGCGTTTTGCATTTTCAGTCTTTTGCGTTCCCTGTTTTCCTCTTTTGTTTTCTGTTTTAGGTTTTGTGTTTTGCGTTTTGTTTTAGGTTTTAGGTTGTTTTGAGTTTTACGTTTTGCGTTTCCTTTTGCGTTTTTTCTCATATACGTGTAACGTTTTGTGGTTTTTGTTTGGCGTGTTGTGTTTTGCATTTGTGTTTTTGTGTGTGTATGTTACGTTTTGCGTTACGCCTTTTCTATTTTGCGTTTCCGTTCTGCATTTTGCGTCTCGTGCTTTTTGTTTTTGCGGTTTTTTTTTTTTTTTTTGGTTTTTTTTTTTTTTTTTTTTTTTGCGTTTTGTGTTTCAGATTTTGCGTTTTTTTGTTTTGCAATGTTTTTGTCTCTGCGCTTTATGCTTTGTGTTTTTTGCGTTTTAATTTAGGTTGTTTTGCGTTTGACGTTTCACATTTCCTCATTTGCGTTTTCCGTTTTGTGTTTTTTTCGTTTTGCATGACGCGTTTTGCAGTTTTTGTTTTGTGTATTGGTTTTGGTTTTTTTTTGTGTGTTGCTTTTTTTTTTTTTTCGTTTTGTTTTGATTTTTGAGTTTTAGGTTTTACTGTTTGCGTTTTGCGTGTTTTTTTTGTTGTTGAGGTTTTGCGTATTTTGTTTGCCGTTTTACGTTTGGCGTCTTTTGTGTTTTCTGAATGTCCATTTCGTGTCTTTTGTTTTCGCGTGCTGCGTTTTTCTGTTTGTGTGTTGTCTGCTCTTTTTTGTTTTTTTTTGTTTTTGTTTTTTTTTTTTTTTTTTTTTTTTTTTTTTTTTTTTTTTTTTTCTTTTGTGTTTCACGTTTTGCGGTTTGCTTTTCCTGTTTTGTGCGTTTCTTTCTTGCATTTTTTGTGTTGTTTTGCCTTTTGTTTTGGGTTTTAAGTGTCTTTGTTCTTGCATTTTGCGTTTTGTGTGTTCTGTTTTGCGTTTTGCATTTTGCATTTCCTGTTTTTTGTTTTGCTTTTGTTTTGTGTTTTGAGTTTTACATTTTGTGTTCATTCTTTTCAGTGTGTTTTGTGTTTGAGATGTTTTAGGTTTGCGTGTTTTGTTTTGCGTTTTTTTTTTTCTTTTGCATCTTTGGATTTCTATTTTACGTTTTATGTTTTTTTTTTTTTATTTTCTGCGTTTTGTGTCTTTTTTTTTTTTTCATTTTTTCATTTCGTGTTTTTTATTTGTCGTTTTGCGTTTGGCCTTTTTGCTCTGCGTGTTGTTTGCATTTTTGCGTTTTGTTTGGCCTTTTGCGTTTTATGTTTTGCATTTTCGCGTTTTTGTAATTCGCGGTTTTTGCACTTTGCGTTTTCTGTTTTTTTTTTTTGTGCTTTGCGTTTTGCGTTTTGCGTTTCGTGTGTTTTGTTTTGTTTTGTTTTGTTTTTTGCGTTTTTTGCGTTTTTACTTTTGTCTTTTGTGTTTTAAATTTTGCGTTTTTTTTGTTTTGCGTTTTACGTTTTCTTATATGCGTGTTTTTGCGTTTTTTTTTTTTTCCGTTTTCCGTTTTGTGTTTTTTGTCTATCGTTTTCTCATTGCGTTTTGGATTGCTTGTTTTTTTATTTTGCATCTTCCGTTTTGCTTTTTTTTTTTGGTGTGTTTTTGTGTGTTCTTTTTGTTTTGTTTGTGTTTTATGTTTTGTTCAGTCACTTGCGTTTTCGTCTTGCATTTCGCGGGTCTTTTGTTTTTGCATTGTATATATTGTGTTTTTGGTTTTTGCGGTCTGCATTTCGCGTTTTACGTTTTGTGTTCATTCTACGTCATTTAGGTTATTCTTTTTTAGATCTGTTTTTGTGTTTTTTTGTGTCTTGTAGTTTGGATTTTTTTGTGTCTTGTAGTTTGGATTTTTTTGGTAGTTTACATTTTGTTTGACCATTCAAGTTTTAGATTTTGCGTTTCCCTTTTTTGCATTCTGTGTCTTGTGTTTTTTTCTTTTGCATTTTGCATTTTGCATTTTGTGTGTTTTGTTTTGCGTTTTATGTTTCAGATTTTGCGTTTTTTTTGTTTTGTGGCCTTTTGTTTTGGGTTTTTTACGCGTTGTGTTCTGTGTTTTGTTTTAGGTTTTGCGTTTTTTTTTCTTTAGCGTTTTTTACGTTTTTTTTTTTTTTCGGTTGCATTCTCCGTGTCGAGATTTTTGTTTTTTCATGTTGTGTTTTCCGTTCAGTCAGTGTTTTTTTGTCTAGCGTTTTCTCACATGCGCTTTGCATTTCGTGTTTGTTTTTTCTTTTATTTTGCATGTTGCATTTTGCTCTGTGTGTGTGTGTGTGTGTGTGTGTGTGTGTGTGTGTGTGTGTGTGTTTTTTTGTTTTTTTTTTTTTTTTTTTTTTTTTTTTTTTTGTTTGTTGTTTTCCATGTTGCATTTTTTTGGTCTTTCTCGTTTAAAACTTTCATTTTGCGTGCTTTTGTTTGCATCATGGGTGTTGTGTTTTTCGTTTCTTGTTCTGCATTTCGCGTTTTGCGTTCGGACATTTTAGTTTTTCTTTTTGTGTTTATTTCTCTTGCCTGTTCTGCTTTCTTTTGTGTTTTTGTCTTTTCTTTTTTGTTTTGCATGTTGTTTTTTTTTTCTGTTTGGGGCTTTGCGTTTTTTTTTTTTTTTTTTTTTTTTTTTTTTAAACATTTTATTTTACATTTTGTTTCACCATTTGCATTTCGCGTTCTTGAATCCTTTCCATTCTTTTTGCGTTTTGCACTTTTCTTGTTTTTGTGTTTTGCGTTTTGCATTTTGCATGTCATGTTTTTTGTTTTGCGTTTTGTATTTTGTATTTTGCGTTTGTGTGTGTGTGTGTGTGTGTGTGTGTGTGTGTGTATGTGTGTGTGTGTGTGTGTGTGTGTGTGTGAGAGAGTTTTGTGTCTGATGGTGGTGTTTTTTTTTTTTTTTTTTTTTTTTTTTTTTTTTTTTTTTTTTTTTTTTTTTTTTTTTTTGTCTTTTGTTTTGCATTCTTTCTCTCTCCCGTCTTTGGATTTCCATTTTACCTTTTGTGTTTTGCGTTTTGTTTTAGGTTTTGCGTCTTTTGTTTTTTGTTTTACGTTTTTGCGTTTTGTGTCTTGCGGTTTCTCCTCTGCGTTTTGCTTTTTTTTTTTTTTCCCCCCTCCCCTTTTGCATTTTCAGATATGCGTATTCAACTTTGGGTTATATTTTTTCCATTTGCAGTGTTGTTTGACCTTTTGCGTTTCAGGGTTTGCATTTTGCGTTTTTTTTTTTGCATATTGTGTTTTCTGTTTTTTGTTTCGTGGTATGAATTTTGCGTTTCGTGTGTTTTGTTTTGCGATTTGCTTTTTTTTTCTTTTTGCATTTTGTTTGAGCATTTGCGTTTTAGATTTTGCATTTCGCGTTTTTGGATTTTTCGTCTTGTGTTCTTTTCTTTTGCGTTTTGCATTTTGCTTGTTTTGTGCTTTGCGTTTTGCATTCTGCATTTCGTGTTTTGTGTTTTGCGTTTAGTGTTTTTAATTTTACGTGTTTTTTTTTGTTTTTTGGTTTTTTTTTTTTGTCTGTGTGTGCTTTGTGTCTGATTTTTTTTAGGTTTCCGTATTTTGTTTTGTTTTGCATTTTTGATTTTGCATCTTTTTTTTTCCATTTCCATTTCACGGTTTGTTTTTCGTTTTACGTATTAGGTTTTCTGTTTTACGTTTTTTTCATTTCTGTTTTAAATTTCGTTTGTTTATTTGTTTGTTTGTTTTGCGTTTAAGTTTTATGCTATGCGTTTTGCTGTTTGGGTTTTATGTTTTCTATTTTTGCGTTTTGTTTTGGCCTTTTGCGGTTTAGGTTTTGCAATTTGGGTTTTTTGCATTTTGCATTTTCTGTTTTATATTTCGTCTTTTGCATTTTTCGTTTCGTGTTTTTGTTGTGCGTTTTTCGTTTGTTTTTTTTTTTTTTTTGCGTTTCAAATTTTGCGTTGCTTGTTTTGCGGTATTTTGTTTTGTTTTACTCTCTTTTGTCATTCTCCGTTTCGTATTTTTTTGTTTTGCGTTTGCGTTTTGCGTGTTTGCGTTTTCCGTGTTTTTTTTTCTGTTTTGCGTGTAGTCTATGTTTGCATTTTTTTTTTTTTTTTTTTTTTTTTTTTTAAATTTACATGTTGCGTTTTTCTTGTGTGTGTGTGTGTGTGTGTGTGTGAGTGTGTGTGTGCGTGTGTGTGTGTATGTGTGTGTGTGTGTGTGTGTGTGTGTGTGTGTGTGTGTGTGTGTGTGTGTGTGTGAAACTTGAAACTTGAAACTTTTTGTTATTGTCACTAAACACCATTAAAGGATTTATGGACACAAGATTAAACAACTCATCGTCCAAAGAAATAACAATGCATAAAAAGTCATTATGTAAAGCAGTCATATACATATTTTGCAGTTTCAACCTGAAGGTCATCATTAGTTATCAAAGTACTTATTTTCAATGAACTGGCGTCGTTTATGATACGTTTATTTTAAAACGTATTCCTGGTTTTATCGTAACGTTTACTAGAGTCTAAAAAAATGTATCTTGTCTTCTATTATATTGCAAGTTGTACATTTCCTGTCTTCACGCTTAATATGGGAATATCTACCTCTTTCTATTGCGAGGTCATGTGCGCTAATTCTTAACTTACAAAGTTCTTTCCTGTAATGTTTATTTGTGCATTTGATGAGATACGGTTGAAGCCTATAAAATTTATTACTGATTTTGTTATAAAATTTTAACCTTGGTGCTCTTTTTATTTTTCCCAGATGTGTATATATTCACTTTGTAACTTTCTCTCTTTCGCATAACGCAATCGTTAAGGTTTAAGTGTACCTTGGTTATTCCATACATGTGTCAATGCAGATCATCTTTACAGAAGATTTCCATGAAGAAGATCTTCGTACGCTTCTCTTAGATTGATTCCATTATATGGATCTAAAACATGATTACTTGACTCATTATTTCTTGACACAAAGGAAATCTTCCAAGTTCAGCTAGTACAAAGGAAATCTTCCAAGTTCAGCTAGTATTTGCTTTTCTGTGTATGCCGAATACATGTCTGCAATATTTTACATGTACGTTCTCGACCGATAATAGGTATTTGTGATAAATTTCGAACATTGTAGTCTGCTTTTTCAACATGTCCTATGTTTTCTGTAAATGGAAACTAAACTTCTGCGTCATATAGCATAACTTGTGAAATCAAAGCATCAAAGAGCTTTGCTATTGATGATACATTGACATCCCCTTTACTTCAGTAGTAGGAATGTACAGCTTTGTTACTTTTGTTTTGCTACATGTACAGCTCTCCACTTTTATGAAGAATTATATTCTAAATACTTGTATTTATTTACTGTCTCAAGAGGATCGTCTCCACATGTAAATGCGGTTGAAATTTTTGAGTCAGTTTTAGTGAATATGACAACTTTTGTTTTATCTTTATTTAGTTTCATGCCCCATTCTGTACAATAATTATGAAGTTGATTAAGCTTTGTTTGTAATTGTTTGTGTTTGACAACATAACTATGTCGTCAGCATATAATAAGTGCGATATTCGTGTTTCTTTCAGCTTGTTTATTAGAGGAGAATCATTGTTATTAATGTAGTTTGAAATATCATTTATAAAGATATTGAACAGCATCGGGCTAAGCGAACTGCCTCGAAGAAGTCCTTGTTTGACCGGAACTGATCTTGTAAATCCATTATTTGATTTTTCGAAATCCTGCCTGTTCTTTAATAAATAAATCTCTGCTTTGTGTGTAATTTGTTTATTCTATTGTTTAACGTTTGACAGAAAGCATTACTCAGGCAGTAATTCCACGATAATTGTTAGGATTTGTAGGACTGCCGCTTTTATAAATGGGCATACAAATACCATGTTTCCACAGAGTGGGATACTGGCCACATCTTAGTACCCAGTTAAATATATTCTTTAGAGGTAGCAGGCAAACTGGCTTTAATTATTTCATTTGAGATTCTGTTCTTTCCCGTGGCTTTTTGTTTTTTAAATTTCTGTTCTGTTATTCCTGCTAATTAATTTTTCTGAGATATCCATTTATCTTCATGGATTTCCTTCCTTTTATTTTGATTCGTGTTTTTCCCCTTTACTTGAATCCTTTTCAAAGGCATCATTTAGTTCTCTAATAAGTTTGTCTCTGTATATATTTTTTTGTCTATCTTAAAATACATGTAGTCTTCACAGTTGAAAAGTACTTTGCCTGTAGGTATCGATTGAAAGGATGTCGTTCGGTGCATTTAAAATTGATCTTACTTCTTTCCTTAGAAAAAAACATTTTTCATCAAACCATTTTTTTATGTTTCGGATTTTTTTTCTCTTTCTTTTGCGCATTTATCTTTGTTTGAGTGATAGAGATGCTGTGTCTTTTATAGTATGGGTCAGATCATTAACTATGTTGTCAATGAAGACCGAGGTCTCTGTATCTTGTGTCTTCTCCATTCGTTTGTCTATTTCATGTTTGACGTGTTATTACGTAAGGGAGCACTGTCAGCATGCGCATTTGTTTTCATATTAGGTCCATCACTGCCAACAGTAGGAAGAAAGAATTACAGTTCTATAGGAAAATGATCAGAATGTACAGTGAGTTTACGAACTTTGCATGCAATAACATCTTTCATTAGGTCTTGTGATACAATGAAATAATCTACAACGCTATTTCCTTCCTTGAAGATCGACAAGTGTGCGACCATATGCATATGAATTTATGATTTTCCAAACAAACATCTACTAATTTTCGTTTTTTTTTTTTTTTTTTTTTTTTTTTTAATAGCGCTGTCTTAAGAGCATCGTTTGTGAATGATATTATAAAGGACTGTCATTAGGATATTCATAAAAGTTATTTTCACTGTCCGTGTCAATGTAATCTATTAATTGTCCGGTTCTTGCGTTAAAATCCCCACACCATTTGGTATTGAAAATGTTTCTGCTTGTCTTTCCAACTCTTCCCAAATGCACACCGTATTATCACGTCCATAAGAAAAATTCAGCACACCGTATATGTCACCTGAATCGTTGTCTTGATTTAGAGTTCGTAGTTCCTTCTTGATAAAAACTGATATTCCCCCTAATGCTCTGTAAGCTTTGTTCTGTTTTTCCTGTAGTAATGAACACCAGGGGCAAAGCCTGGTATAAAGATATCGTTAATATCTTTCTCGTTCAAGATGAGTTTTCTTGTAATATTACTATGTCATAATCAGAATATATTCTGTGTATTTCTTCTTCAAAAAATTTGTTAATCATATGTCTCCCTATATCCTTTAATGTTTCCACGAAATATCTTAACTTTTTTCTGTACCATATGTGTTAATATATTGAACAACCAGTGTTGTTTAAAATTGTATAGCCAAACACAATTTCATACTGTGATTTTAACTCAAGTGAAAAGGAATAAAGTGAAAATTTCTAAACACTTAATTCAAGAAACGCATCTCTTTCTAAACACACAAGCGCATCTTCTGTAGCTACTGACATATGTCATACTGACACTGTCAAATAAAGTATGTCAAATAAAGTATTTCGGAGTTTTTCTTCTTCTTTTTTTTCTTTTTTTTTTTCTTTTTTTTTTTTTTGAATGAAAGTTTGTCTCAAGAAGTTGTAGTTCTCAGTAATAACGGTTGTTTTTGTACTCGTTCCAGTCGTATTGGTAGGTGTTACGGTTTGCCCGAAGTCCTTGTAGTTGCCACGTTGTTTAAGTGCTTGTTTTGATAGTCATTCCAGTCAGTCCAAATGGTGTGTGTGTGTGTGTGTGTGTGTGTGTGTGTGTGTGTGTGTGTGTGTGTGTGTGTGTGTCCTTCATTTAACGTCTATCCACTATTTGTGATATTAGACAAAAAAAAAAAAAAAAAAAAAAAAAAAAAGTGAATGTGTACCGTAAGAATGCACAACCTGTTTGTTTATCAATGCACGAACCGTCTGTGTATAATCTGAATAGTTCTTTTCAGCATGGCATTTGATATAGCTTGCTAATAAATATGTTTATGTTTTCATCATTTTTTTTCATATTAGTATGTTCAATATCAAAATGTGCTTTATTAGCTCTCCCATGGCGTTATAGGAGAGAATAACGGTCTAATGGATAGAGCGTCATTATCGATTGAAACTCCGGAATCAGTAATACTTTTGACATATACGTTGCCAGAGTTTTTTTGAGAAGCTATAGATGTTGCTCTTTTAGGAAAATCAATATCTGACCTCATTTTTATTTTAAATCTAATGTGCGTTTTATTAGCTGTACTCTTGATAACAAATTTACAACACGCTAACTCTCTGTATTCATCTAAGGGAAGCATCTGCGCTTCGTAATACGTACGAAAAGATGACGCACGTACTGGAAGGCCAAGTGCTAATTTCAATGCCTTGCATTCAATACTTTCAAGCTTTTTCAATAGGTATTTGGGAGCGCTAAAGATTACTTCTTGGCATATATTATTTTCGACCTCATTAAAGATTTACATAGAGTTATCAGTGTAGATGAATTCTGTCCCCATTTTTCTTTAGAGATAACTTTAAGGAAATTTAATATTTCCCTCGCTTTTGTTAATAAGTATTCAATATGAGCGTTCCATGATAGTTTAGATGTGAAATGGACCCCTAGGAATTTAACTTCTGTCACATATTTAAGAGGTGTTTTTCGCCCAATGTAAAAACAGGCAGTTTTTTCTGGATTATTACCACTGTTGAAAAGAATTATATTTGTTTTTTCAATAGATAAGTTTAATCCATTTTACTTCATGTATTGTATTCCGCCATCCTATTTAGTTCATCTTGATAGATCTTTCTGATGAAATTTTTATATCGCGCTGTGGAGTGTTCTTTTTCCGAGTTACTTCCATCCACATGCAAATGTAGTCTGGATATTGAACGAGAACTACCTTTTTAGATAACTTATTTGGCAAATCATAAAATAGCAATGAGAAAAGAGCGGAGCTAACACTGACCCTTGGGGGATTCCCATTGACAAAGTTCTACCGGTGGAATATGTTTTTCCTACTCTTGTTTGTATTACCCTATCTTTCAGAAAGCATTTAACATAATTGTATACATTTCCTGATGGTCCAATATTTTAAAAGTTTGTTTAACAGCTGTGTATGCCACACTTGATCGTAAGCCTTGGTTATGTCAAAAAATGTAGCCAGGACACATTTACGTCTTGCAAATTGTTTCTTTGATAACTTTACTAATATTTCTGTAGTAGATCTCCCTTTACGAAAGCCAGCTTGATTTATAGGAATGATGTCATTTTTTTTTCACAGTAATTCAAAAACAATTCTTTCTGATAGTTTACGGACGTGCTATAGGTCTGCAATGTTTAGGATCACTAGAAGACTTTCCTTTTTTATGAACTGAGACAACAATTGTCTGTTTCCATATTTTGGGCATGTCGTACTTAGCAAAGCATGAAGAAAAAAAACTACAAGATTTTCAGGTAAATTCTTTAGCATCTGATTAGATATTGCATCTAAACCAACTGATAATTTCCTTATTGGAATGGCTCTAATGGCTTCTCTTACTTCATGTACAGTTATAGGAGCATTTATGTTAATGCTATTATCTGGTGGTGGATCATCATGTTTATACTTACTTTCTTTCTTTTTCTCTGTAAGTTCGGTCAGTGTTTGTTAGACCCTCAGGACGGCTGACATCAGCGAATAAGTTTACAAAAACTTCTGCTTTCTCTTTAGCAGTGGACAGATTGTTATTATCTTTTTATGGGATAGTGGTGATGTCAATCCATTTTTCATAGCTTTCAGTTCTTCCATACTTTTCCCATATCCTTACTATGTTTTACTTCAGAGTTACAGAAATCATTCCAATGTTTCAATTTTGCATATTCTATTGCATCATCACTTTCTTTACCAGTCTTTTTCATTTTTTCATGATTACTAGAAGACTTTCCTTTTTTTACAATATTTTTAAATCTGTCTTTTTTTCTTGTTATTTGCGCGTTCATATTCTTTGTTCCACCACACATTTCCATTGTGTTTTTTTTTGATTTTGTGTTTTTTTACATTTTGGGGATCGATTTATCTGCTGCTGTTAGGATGGATTATTTTATAGAATTTATCATACTGGTTGTCTATATTTTCTTCAGTAGAATAATCTAAATCTATGTTTTTAAGGATGTCTTTGAAGAGTAACCAATCTGCACACTTGTAATTATACTTTGGAACATCTTCTGTGTTTTCTACTTCTGCTGCTGCTATGTTATTTAAAGATATTATGACTGGAATATGATCCTAGAGAGTCATCTCTCCCGTTTCCCACACTGCGTTGACTACCAATGATGGAGATACAAAAATGAAATCAGTGGCTGAGGGATTATGATTAGATATATCTGGAATACGAGTTATATTTACATTATTCAGTATGTAAAGAACAGAATCCGCTATGTTATCTAACAAACGGTTATTAGAAATATAGGAACAACTCTTAACCCAGAAAGGGGCATGTGCATTAAAATCACCCCCAATAACCCACTTATCCGTTTGATCTTGGAACCTTATTATCAGGACCTTTCGGAAGATAAATTGAAGCAACATTAAGAATCAATGATGAAGTGAACTTAACCATGGCTGCAGAGCATGACACAGAGGAATTATTATACACTGGTGGAGTTCTTTCACAAAAGTCCAGGTCTTCACGTACATAAATGGCTGTTTGCACTCTGTCTCCACATTGTTCATAAACCGAAGGGTGATATGGTAATTTATCACAGCTCACATTTAAGGATTGTAGTAATAAAACATGAAACTTATTTGTTACTAGATATTGTACAATAGATTTTTTGTTATAGAACGACAATTCCACTGTAGAAATGTAATGTTTGGCTTTTTATGTGCTTTCATTTATATACCACAATATATCATTTAGACATTAACTATCTTAGAGATGACTATAGATGAAAACAGAAAATCTCGATGATTGACTGCAAACAGCTGAAAGTCAAAGTAGGAGCAGTATCCTTGGACGTGGAAAAGGCGGAGGGTGAAAAGCTTGGCAACTGGAACGAAAGGTTGCAGGTCTCTTGCGTGGCTTTTCCCAAAACATTCCATTCCTCGCGATGGTGCTCGCTCCTCTGGTCATGGGGTGAACGTCGTCACTGTCAGGACTCTGCTGTCTTCCATCCTCAACTCGTTAAAGGAGACGAAAGTAATGTCGTTTTCTGTCTGTAGTTTCTGTCTTGTCATTGCGTTGAACAGATCTTTCTTATGTCTAGTGTTTTATTTTTGACAGGAGCCACTTGACTTACTACGATCTTGGCTTTGGGAAATTGTCCTTTTGGCCTCCTTGACGCATTTCTGCATTTCCGTACTGCATTTCTCCGGATCTTTTCCCTTCAAATCGTTCACTCCTACATGCAGAACTCGGGTTCAGAATTCAGAGATACTTTTGCCTCGTTCAGAGCGCGTGTGCAATGCTCAATCTGATAAGTTTTTTCTCTTTGCTACCTGCAGACCGTATGACAGGCCAAGTCTCCGTGCATAAACCTTCTTCATGATACTGTCATGTATCAGCAGGACACGAGGCAAATCGCCACCAGATGTAGAAACAGAATGGGATGTGCATTTCTTTGTTGTGCCAGAGTGTTTTTGTATGACGTTTTGTTTGTGTGGAGACTTGAAGTTTTCTATCTTTTGTTCCACAGATGAGTTACGCAATTTCGCAGAACCTTGTTTGACGTTGCTTTGATTCTTTACGTCACAATTTAGTTTTTTTCTTCTTCTTTTTGGTTTTGTTTCATTTCGTTCTTTTCTTTCTTTGGCCTAATGTACGGCAATTCGTCCACACACCCTTGTCGTGTTTGGGAGGGATTTTGCCGGCAGCGATGTCGATGCGGTGAGACGTTGCAAATGATGATTCGGTCGATTCGGTCTGAATGGCGACACTTTCACTTTTCGTTATCTTGAGCTTCGATTCAATTATTTTGGTCTGTTTTTGAACTGTTTGCTCTAGACTCAAGATTCGTTCGCTCAGAGTCATTATAAGAGCTTTGACATCGTCGGTGTTACTTCCCGCTTCTGTTTTCGGGCTGTCTTCTGCGGGGCCTTTATTGTCGGCGGTCGTACCGGACATTTTTGTTTGGGTTACTAAACGGTCACCCACGCTTCAAACATTCGGTTGGATCGTTACAGTCGATTGAACATTTGGAAACTGCTGTTACTTTTTTCCATTGACAAAGTTGATGGCTTACCTCTTGCATTTCTTGTTTTTGTCATCCTGGTCATCATTTTTTTTTAACTTTAAAAAACCTCAGCTAGCATCTGCTTTAGTTGTTGACCGTGGCCGGCATCTTGTGACGTGTGTGTGTGTGTGTGTTGTATTTTTCTCTTTTGTTTGTTTTGTTTTTGTTGTGTTTCTGTTTTTATGGGTGTTGCGTTTTTTCGTTTAGTGTGTTTCTGTGGTTTTTTTTTTTGCTTTCCATGCTGCGTTTCTCGTTTTTTTTGTTTTACTTTTGCGTTATCGTTTTTCTGTTTTGCGTTGTGTGTTTTTGTTTTGTGTTTTGTTTTGTTTTAGGTTTTGCGTTTTTTTTTTTTTTTTTTCCTTTTATTTTGTGTTTTGTTTGTTCCATTGACTTTTTTTTGCGTCTACGTCTTTTATTTTTACATGTTGCATGTTGTGTTTAGTGTATTGTGTGGTTGTTTTCCTTTTTTTTTTTTTTCTTTTTTCTTTTGTTTTCCGTGTTACGCTTTCCGTATTGTTTCTTGCGTTTCGCTGCCTATTGTTTTGCTGTTTTGGGTATTTTTTGGTATTTTTTTTTTGTGTTTTTTTTGTGAATCTTAATAAATGTCAGCGAACCGCCAGAGAAACGTGGACAAACGAGTCACAAGACAAACCACAACGCGTTTCGACCTCTTAGGTCTTCTTCAGGTGCAAACAACATGAAACAAATAACGAAAATGCACTTAGCTTTGATCGCTTCTGTGTTCAGCGCAAGAAAGAAGGCGTTTGAATGAAAACGAGGCTGTTGGAAGGGAAATAATGTGCGAGTCAAAGTCGTAATCATGATAATAATATTACTGATAGGAATACTAATAAAGGTCAAAATATTATTAAAAAAAAAAAAAAAAAAAACAACAAGAGAGAGACAAGATTACTACCAGTCTTGGTGTCAATAAGTAGGTATGGGAGAAAGGAGAGTGGGTTAGAGGATTCTTAAACAGCAGGGTTGCCGTGGCAACAGTCCCGGAGGCTAAGGCGATGGTGATGTCAATGCTACAGGTGGTAGTATCAATACTAGCAATATTATTACTGAATGGTACTACTAACAACGATAGTGAAAGTTAAGGTAATAAAAGCACGATACAGAAATAAATTTAGAATATACTTTTTTCATAATAATCAAAAAAAAAAATAAATAAATAAATGAAACATGAAAAAGAAAAAGAAATTGAATAATAATAATGACAATAAATGCATTAAAAAAAAAAAAGGTAATAGAATAATAGATGAACATAAAAATAAAGATAAAAGGTACTAAAGGTATTATTCTGATAGTAAGGAGGGAAAACAAACAAATAACAAAAGCAACGACAACAACCAAGGGAGGAGAAAGAGGGGAGGACAGGAAGAACAGAAAGGAAACACGAAGATGTAAGTTATTGGAAGGATGGAATCCAATGAATAATTACAGTAATAGTTTTGTTAATAATTGTGATTGTAACTCTACAGTAATGGTAGTGATGGCGTAGGAGGCTAGAAAAGTGGTAAGCTGAAATGTTAGAAATATTTAAAGAAATAATGATTGCATTAATGAAAGTAGTAAATACGACATTTGTAATATACTAGTTATGAAGTTGTAAGAAAAGGTATACTGATTAGGTAAAACAATAAGTAAAATTTAATTTAAATATTTTTAACAAGTTGTGCCTATATACATACCCATAACATACACACACACCACCACACACACACCACACACATATATAATTATTATACATATACATACACTACACATACATTATATATACATACATACGACAACAACACACCAAGGGGAAGGAGAGAGAGGGGAGGACAGGAAGAACACGAAAGGAAACCAGAAGATGTAAATTATGGGAAGGGATGTGTGCGTGTGTGTGTGCGTGCGTGCGCGCGCGTGCGGGCACACTGACACAAGGGTGAGAGAGAAAGAGACATAGAGAGAGTTAGCGAGCGAGAGAGATAGAGATAGATAGAGAGCTAGCGTGTTTGTTTGTGTGTGTGTGTGTGTGTGTGTGTGTGTGTGTGTGTGTGTGTGTCCCACTGTGTGTGTGAGTGTTGTGTGTTGTTGTGTGTGTGTCGTGTGCGTGCGTGCCGTGTGTGTGTGTTGTGTGTGTGTTGTGTGTCGTGTGTGTGTGTGTGTTGTGTGTGTGTGTGTGGGTTTTTATTGTGTGATTGTGTGTGTGTGTGGTGTGTGTGTGTGTGTGTGGATATGGTTATCAATATTTCCACACAACATATGCATAGGAAGAGGGAAGATGAACAGGAGTTCATGTTGAAGAAATAGTGAATGAAAATAAAAGAAAACCAAATGAAGTGAGGGGAAATGGAGTGGACAAGTATCTGAATAAACAATAGACTGATGTGAGAAATAGAGAGAGGGTGTGATGAGTAAGGGAAAGGAAGATAAGCTATAAGTTATGTATAGGGTAAATAGTGGGATATTGGTAGTATGTGTGTGTAGTGGGAAGATATTGTGGGCTGAGACTGAAGTGATGGGTTGGTACATGTAACTTTAAGGTGTTGATGGTAAGAGGGTTGGAGAGGGGAAGGGTAGAAGGGGGGGGGGTTATATGGGGCTTGGGGGGGGGGGGGGGGGGGGGGGGGGGGGGGGGGGGGGGGGCAACATATTCACACCTATACACTCTCTCTCTCTCTCTCTCTCTTCTCTCTCTCTCCCCCCCCCTCTCTCTCTCTCTTTCTCTCTCTCTCTCTATTGTTTAAGTATTATTGTTATTTTAATTCTACAATTATGGCCGGCAATGGGATTAGTGATAATAGGACATAATGCTTAGAAGCATAAAGGTGAAAAAATGACTGACGGTAATAACAATGACATCAGTGTTGTTGTAAATTAAATGTAGTGATGTAATGATGTTGATGAAGAGAACAGTAAAAGGTAATGATATGATGATAGTGATAAAGTAATAAAGGTTTAAGTAATATACCCCTTACCATCAACACCTTAAAGCGGGGTGGTAAGTGCAGTAACACTAGCGGAAATAAAGGCGCCAGGAAAGGAGAGGGAACAACCAGCGATAAAGGAGCTAGCATTCTATTTATTTATTATGTGTGTGTGTGTGGTGTGTGTGTGTGTGTGTGTGTGTGTGTGTGTTGTGTGTGTGTGTGTGTGTGTGTGTGTGTGTGTGTGTGTGTGTGTGGTGTGTGTGTGTGTGTGTGTTCCATTAGTAATGTCAGCCTTGTTCATTGGTCAGCAACCGCCATACCTACCAACACCCCTACACACATCATTACTAGGGCAGGGGGAGGGGAGTGGGGAGTAAGTCGATTGACGTAGCAAATGGTGAGACTGGGAGAGTGTAGGAAAATGGAAAAGATGATGCTGCAACCTATGTCTGAGGTAAACAGTGGGAGGTAGGGGTAGTATGGGTGTGTGTAGGTGGAGGATATTTCAGACTGGAGGCTGCAGAGTACATACTACTTTTGGACGTTGATGCCATGAGGATGGACAGTGCCCAGTTTGGGCAATGAGATAAGATTCCTGCATTTTGAGTTTGTGTTTAGCGTGTTTTTTTTTTGCATTTTGCATTTTTGCGTTTTCTGTTTTTTGTTGTGCGTTTTTGCCTTTTCCGTTTTTCTATTTTGCGTTCTTTTTTGGTTTGTTTTGTTTTTGTTTCTTTTGTTTTGCACTTTATGTTTTTGTTTTTCAGTTTTATTTTAGGTTTTGCGTTTTTTCGTTTGTGTGTGTTTTATGTTTTTTGGTTTGTGTTTCCCTTTTTTTCATTTTTCGTTTTTCGTTTCGTGTTTTCGTTTTTTTTCTTTTGTGTGTTTGTTCTTATTCCGTTTTGTTACTGGTGTTTTGTTCTTTGTTTTATTGTTTTGCATGTTTACGTTTTCAGTTTTGTGTTTAGCATTTTATGTTTTGCATTTTGCTATTTCTATTTCGAGTTTTATTGTTTGGGTTTTGTGTGTTTTTGGTTTGTTTGTTTTTTGTTTGTGTTTGTGTGTTTTGTTATTGTTTTCTTTTCTAAAGTTTGCAATGAATATAGAAAATCAAAAGGGGGGGGGGGAGGGGGCGGGGGGGGGGGGGGGGGGGGGGGGGCGTTTGGGAGGGGGGGGGGGGGGGGTGGGGGCAATGCGGTCGGTGGCCGGGTGGGGGGCGGTGGGGGGGTGGGGGGGGGGGGGCGAGGGGGGGGGGGGGGGGGGGGGGGGGGGGGGGGAGGCTATATTAAAAAAATAATGACATATACACACATAAGACAGTAGTTTACCAGGAAAAAACAAAACCAACCAAACAGTAACAGAAAAAGCCCATCAAGAAACTTGAGTCATCCCCAAATACACTTTTTTTTTTTTTCGTTTTACAACCGTCTACACGCATTCAGGGAAAGTATGCATCCCCTAAACCTGATCATACAGGTTACAGTCATTAGATATAATTTCCTCAATCATGAAAGTTTTCTAACATTTCTTAAATGTAGCTGTGCTGTCGACCAGTTTACTGCCATCGCAGCTATTGTTTTTTTTCCCCTCTTTGTGTCATTTTAACTTCAAGATTTCTATTTTCTCTTTAATTCCATTAATTTTTTCTGTTTTTAATGTACGTTGTCTGTCTACATCTATATTATGTTTAGCTCATAAAATAATGTGGTCATCTGTTTTCTTGTCCAAACAGAACCAATCCCAAAAAAATTCATTCTTCTGGAATGTTCACATCTTTCTTTCAATTTTTCCTTGCCAGAAGTAATGGTTAGATTGAATCGGTGTCAGTTTCGCAGAATATACACTGACAAGAATTCCCATCTTAGATGAAATGTAATTTGCAACAAAAATGTTAGGATGAATATTTGGAATATTTTAGTTTAATTTCTTATATTTGTTTTAAAGTTTTGTTTTTTATTTGTTTTAAAAAAAAACTTTCTCCTAAGCTTAATCTATTTTCCCATTTTGTAAAGGAGCTAATATCAATTATTGTTATTTTTTCTATGAGAGTGTTGTAGAACGAAGATTTTCGATTCTTTTTTTTCAACTTCAGATATCATTTTGCAGTGCCTTTGTTCTTAGATGATAGTTTGTTTTTTATTTGAACATTTGTACTTTTTAAATGTATATGAGTTTTTGAAACTATAGCATGGACTTCTGCCCAGGGATGGTACATATACGATTTGACCAAAATCTTAACAATTGTTTGACTTCATTAATCTATCTGTTGTGTTGATTTCGGTCATTTTTTTATATACCGTCTGTGAAAGCAATTCTTAATATTTTTATATTTGGGTAGGTTCATATTCCTTTTCCTTTCGGCAGATACTGACATTTTTGAATTCCTCAATCTTCCTATACATGTATTTTACGCTATTGAAACCCTGCAGCATGTTTTCCGCAATCCAAAAGCGTTAAGTTCTCTATTCATATGTGCGTGCGTGCGTGCGTGTGTTTGTGTGTGTGTGTGTGTGTGTGTGTGTGTGTGTGTGGTGTGTGTGTGTGTGGGTGTGTGTGTGTGTGTGTGTGTTTTTGTGTGTGTGTGCGTGCGTGCGTGCGCGTGGTGTTTGTGTGTGTGCGTGCGTGCGTGCGGGTCGTGCATGTGCGGGGTGTGCATGCGTGCGTGCGTGTGTGCGTGATTGCGTGCGTGTGTGATTGCGTGCGTGCGTGCGTGCGTGCGTGATTGCGTGCGTGCGTGCGTGCGTGCGTGTGTGTGTGTGTGGTGAGTTTTCCGTGCGTGCGTGTGCGTCTTGCGTTTTCCTTTGTGTGTTCTACGTTTTTTACGTTTTCCTTTTTTCTCTTATGCTTTTTTCTTTTAGGTGTGTTGCGTTTTGCATTTACATTTTGCAATTCGCTTGTTTTTGTTTTTCGCTCTTCTTAGTTTTTTTATTTCTTGTTTTGCGTTTTGCATTTTGCGGTTTCGTGAATTAGGTTACGTTTGTGTGTGTGCGTGTTTGTGTTTTTGTGCGCGCGCGCGCGCGTGTGTGTGTGTGTGTGTTGTGAGTGTGTGTGTTTTGCATCTCTTGTTTTTGGTTCTCCATTTTGTGTTTTGCGTTTCATATGGGATTTCTGTTTTGGATGATGTGTGTGTCTGTGTGTGTGTGTTTTGCCATGTTACGTTTTGCATTTTGCCCTTTTGTATTTTCTTCATTTGTGTTTTTAATTCTTACAGAATGTGTTTAGTGATTTGTTTTTCTGTTTTTTCCTTATTGCATTCTGGGAGGGGGAGAGGGCTCGCTTCTGTCTTTAACGTTCGAGTTTTGTTTCGTGTTTTTAGCTTTTCCTTTCTTTTTGTTTCGCTTTTTAAATTTCTTTTCATTTTTTATTTTTTAATTATTTATTATTTTTTTTTTTTTTTTTTTGCGTTTTACGTTTGTGTTGCGTTTGGTTTTAGGTTTTTTCCGTTCCCATTTTGCTCATTTGCGTTGTTGCATTTCGCGTCTTTTATTGTGTGTGTGTGTGTGTGTGTGTGGGTGTGTGTGTGTGTGTGTGTGTTGTGGCGTGGTGTGTGGTGTTTGTTTTTCTTTTTTTTTTCTTTTTTCTTTTTTTTTGTTTTTTTTTTGTTTTTTGTTTTTTTTTTTTTGTGTGTTTTTGTTTGCCTTTTGTGTATTTTTGTGTTGCGTTTTTTGTATTTGGGGTTTTTTCATTTTGGGCGTATTTTTCCTTTTTGGGTTTTATTTTTCGTTTTGCCTGTTTTATGTGTTTTCTCTCTTTTTTTTTGCGTGTTGCATTTACCTTTTATATTTTCCGTTTTGCATTCTCTGCTTTTGCTTTTTTGCTATTCGGATTTTGCGTCTTTCATTTTGTCTTTTAGTTGGCCTTTTGTCGCGTTTTTTACCTTTTGCGTTCTGAGGTTACTTTTTTTTTGTTTTGTTTTGTTGTGTTTTTTAGATTTTGCTTTTTTTTTTTTTTTTTTTCTTTTTTTTTTGCGTGTTGCATTTTTTTCGTTAGTTGGGTTTGTAGTTCAGCGTTTTGCATTTTGAGTTGTGCATTTTTTCTTTTGAGTTTTGCACTTTTTACATTTTGCGTGTTTTTGCGTTTCGTTTAACTTTTGCATTGTTATGTTGCGTTTTTACATTTTGCGTTTTTCTCTCTTGCATTTTCTCATTCGTTTTTTGCATGTTGCATTTTGTGGTTTGTCTGTGTTTTTTGTATTTTCACTGTTAATATTTGCATTTTCCTTTGGTCTTTTCTTTTTTTTTTTTTTTTCCGTCCTTTTTCTTTGCTGCCTCACTGTGCTGTTCTGTTTTGCGTGTGTTTTGTGTTTTTTGCGTTTGGGGTTTTTTGTTTCTTTTGTGTGGCGTTTTCTGCGTCTGCATTTTGCGTTTTGCGGTTTTTTTTTCCATTTGGAGTTTGCGTTTGGTATTTTTTGTTGCTGTCTTCTACGTTTTTTGTATTTTTGCAGTTTGGTATTGGGGTTTGTAATTTGTGTTTTTGTAATTTGGGTTTTAGGGTTTGATCTCTTCCGTTTCCTTATTTGCGTTTTCGTTTTTTTTGTTTTTTTTTTTTTTGTTTTGTTTCGTTGTGGTTGTGTTTTTTTTTTGATGTTGCAGGTTGCTGTTGCGTGTTTTGCATTCTGTTTTTGTGTTTTCCGTTTACATTTCGTTATTTTTTTTTATTTATTTATTTATTTTTTTTTTTTGCTTTTGGGGGTTTGGTATTTTGCATGTAACACACACGCTTTTTTTGCAGTTTCGGGTTTTGTGGTTTTTTCGCGTGGTGTTTTTTACAATTTTTTGTTCTGCATTTTGTATTTTAGATTTTTTTCTTTGCTGTCTGTGTTTTATGTTTTGTGTTTTATTTTATGGTTGGCGTTTTGTGTTTTCCGGTTTCCGTTTCAACTTTTTTTTGTTTTTAGTGTGGTGCGTTTTGGACGTTTTTTTTTTTTTGTTGTTGTTGGTTTTTTGTTTTGTTTTGTTGTTGGGTTTTTTTGGAGGAGATTTAGCAGATTTTGTACTTCCCCCCCCCCCATTTTTTTTTTTTTTTTGTGGTTGTTGTTGTTTTCCAATTAGTGTTTTACTTTAGCGTTTTTTGCATTTTCTTCAATTGCATTTCCTGTTTGCATTTTAGGATTTGCGTTTTTTTATTTCTTCCTTTTACAACGTTTCGCGATGTTGTATTCCTTTTGCATTTTTTTAATTGCAGTTTTTTATTTTGCAGTTTTAAATTGCAGGTTTTTAATTTGGGCTTTGCGTTTTTCTCTCTTTTGTGTTATTTTGCTTTTGCTATTTGTGTTTTGTGTTTTGCATTTTCTGTTTTTTTCGGTTTATATTTGTGTCTCGAGAGTTTTTGTTTTGTTTGTAAATCTTTTGCGTTCTGTGTTTTTCTTTTCTTTTTTTTTTTTGTTTTTTTTTTTTTTTTTTTGTTTTTTTTTTGTTTTTTTTTTTTTTTTTCTTTTCTTTTTTTTTTTGTGCATTTTGAGTTTTTGCATTTTGGTTTTTATGCTTTTTTCTATTCCGTTTTTGTGTTTTTTGCTTCGCTATGTTTTGCGTTTTGCCATTGCATTTTCCGTTTTGTGTGTTTTGTTATGTCGTTTTTGAATTTTAACTTCTTGGCTTTTTTGTGTGTTTAACGATTTTTGTTTTGTGCATTTTTTTGTTTCCCTCATATCCTTTCGTTCTCTTTTGTTTTGCCTGTTGCATTTTGGCATTTGTGTGTTTTCCGTTTTGCTTTTTTTTTCGTTTACCCCTGTTTTGCGTGGGTTTTGCATTTTGCGTGTTATTTGGTCTTTGCAGTTTACGTTTTTATGTTTCGTGTATTTTTGTCTTTTGCATTTTCCGTTTTATTGTATGTCTTTATGTTTACGGCTTTTCCTTTCTTGTTTTTACTTTTTTTTTTTTTTTTTCCCTTTCATTTTGCATTTTCTCTTTTTTGTTTTTCTGTTACTTTGCTTTGCATTTGCGTCTCTCTCCTCTCTCTCTCTCTCTCTCTCCTCTCTCTCTTCTCTCTCTCTCTCTTGTTTCATTTTCGTGTTTGGTCCTGTTTGCTTTGTGTTGGGCGATTTGCGCTTTCTGTATTTTTTTTTGTGGGTTATTTTTTTGCTTTTGTGTGTGGTGTTTGTGTTGCTTTTTTTCTCTTTGTTTTGCATTTAAATTTACCTCACCAACATTTTGACACCACGAATTGCCGTGTGGGGTGTCACTGTTGCGTCTTGTCCCGATTTGGGCTTTTTGGGGTTTCCTTGCAGTTGGCGGTTTGGGTTTCTGTTTTTTGTTTTAGTTTGACGTTTTGCATATTGGTGAGGGGTGGTTTTTAGCTTTCGAATTTTGGTGTTTGTGTTTTAGGTTGCCTGTTGCGTTTCGGATTTGCGTTTGAGTTTGTGTTTTTTGCTTTTTCAGTTTGCATTTGTACCTTTTGCGGTTTGTTTCAGATTTGCGTTGGGCGAGTGGTTTGTTTTTCGCATTTTCCGGTTTGTGTTTTTCACTTTTACGTTTCGCGGATTTACGGTTTTGTGTTGGGTTTTTTGTTCTTTTTTTTTGTTTGTTTGGGTTTGTTTTGTTCGTTTATGATCTTCTCTTTGAGTTTTTATTTACGCTTTGAGTTTCTTGTCGGGCAACTTGCATTTCGCATTTTGGGTTTTGAAAGCCTTACGTTTGTGATTTACGTTTTCTGTTTTGTTTTGGTTTTGTGAAGAGTGTTGTTGTGTGTGATGGGTAGGGTGTGTGTGGTGTGAGTGTGTGAAAAAGCGTTCTTGTAGTGTTGCCATGAAAGAGGATGTTCCAGGCTGGACTCATGGTATCGCGACACATCTGCTGCACCGCAACAACTCACGCAAATAACAAACAAACTCAAACATTTATTCAAGGACTGGAACAACTTTCGATCTTGATTAGCGAGTAACTTGAAAGAAATGAGGGCATGGGAACAGCCACATCAAACTTGCCAAACAAGTAGGTTAACCGTGCTCCCACTGGCAAGCAAATAACCTCCCACGGAAGCCAGACAAACACACACACCAACACTAACAAGGAAATAACTCCCTAAAGGATGCCCTAGATTTTGGACACAGGATCTACGTCAACAATGGTTAGAGATAAACAAAAATAGTTAGGATTGGTGAGGAAGGCACTCTGAGGAACAGATAGGTGAATTCTGGGATCAGAAATCACAATTCCCGAATGTCTTCTGACCGGACACCAGAGACAAAATGATAGTGTCACAAGCCAGCGTAGGAAGAAACATCAGACATTACTGCAGGGCCCAGGGTGCTGTTGTGCAGTGTGAATAGGCAGAAGACCCGAAAGTGGGACCAGAACCAAATGCAAACCCACAGTTTTGCAGCAGCGAGGGAATGGTAGTGATCTGTTGCAGCAGCGGGACCACTAGCCAGTGACCCTAAAAGGTCCTGAGCCAGAACGTACAGGTGTGATTCATCTGGCCAGGCCAGAACACGGTACAATCAGTCTGGTGTCGCTCTGGTTCGTGAACAAGGGGGGACTGCATTGAACACCCTTTTTGGTCCTCACAAATGTCACTCGAACTAAACAAAGTCCACCGCATTGGTTGCAATGACCTACATTTCCGGCATCTTCACTGGGATGAGCTGCAAATTTTCAGGACAAGAAGATGAACGACAGGTATTTGTTGTGACGTTTAGTAGAAAAACTCTGGCGCAGTTGCAGGGGGGGGCCCAGAGGCAACATCTCCTTCCACTCGTCTCCTGATGCCAGAGCCCGGTTTTCTTCCTCACCGAATTCTCGACTGTTGTTACAGTTAACAGGTCCCAATGTCAACGCAGAGCACGGTAGAATAAGGCTACAAGGCAGGACATACGGTACAAAGGACAGAATCACTGGCCACTCTTGGAATGTTTGTGCTCGGGTGGTCTTCGAAAAGTGTACTAACGCAGCACCATCATGATAACAGCTGATACCTGTGGTTCAGTAGAGGACTGGGTTCATGAGTTTTCTCCAAAACATTGCATGAGGCGCTTTTGTTGCCATGGCGCAAATGTCCAGAAACGAAACTTGATGAGGAGGGAATGACGGGTTTGGTTCCCCGTGCTGCTGAAAAGAACTCATCACAGGCCTCCTCCTCAGCCTGACATGCACAATATACAGGCCTGGCAAACAAGCGCACGTTGGTCTTGGCTGTTTTCAGCTTCAGAGATCCTTGGTCTGCTCGAGACGTGTTCTGAATTCCGAAAAGGGCTTACTCTGTTAAGTGGACTTAGGCTGACAGTGTCTTATGACTTTAGCATAGCGCTTCATTACAAATCTAATTGGAGGCCTTACTCTTCTTTGGCAGGGTGCCTCACGTTTATGAACAAACAATCTTTTTTCACGATCATTGTGAGGGGACGACAGCACTAGTTTCTTCGCTTGTCTTCTCAAAGACCAAGATGGTGACAAAAAAGACGGGTTTTTTGTCTATCAGTGAGCTAGGATCTTCGTTTGTATTCGTTTCTGTTGTCGCGCTGCGGCTCCTATAACGTAATGGTGCTGGTTGTATGTGTCAGCTGTAGTTCTTGAGTTCGACATCCAAGCCTACGGCATTAGCCTTAGTGCCATTATTTCGCTGGGACCCATCGCCACTTACCCTCTCACCATGACTGTCAGAGCGCTCGGCCGCTTCGACCAGTGCCCGGCACTGCGCTCCAACTCCACATCGCCGATCCCTCACACATCTTGTTCATGCGGACTGCTCATGGGGGCGGGGTCCAGGTAATAGTAGAAAGAAACACGTTGGTCGACTGTCCTGTGCATGGAACGTGTAACACTGCTCCTTCATCAAAGCCGGCACATCGGGTGCTTTGGGGTGAGCGAAGTTTTACGGCTTCTATCGTTCGCAGATAGGACTGAGAGCCAGATTTTTGGTCAAGAATAAAAGAACCAGCGGGAGTAAATATGCTTCAAGTACAAAAGGAAAAAATGAAGAGGGACTAGTCCTGAATACGGTTCCTTCGACGAGCGGGAACCTGAAAACTCTAGGGTGCCATCAAAAAACATAGGCGGCACAGAGAGAACTGGGGATGTCGGCGGTCTGTTTCTTCCTCCATTCCTAAACAAAAAAAGAAACAGCCTGGCTCTCCTCGAGTCTGTCATGAAAACTGCGATACAGATGGGTATAAAAACTGGTATAAAAAAAAAAAAGAATAAGGCCTTCCGCCATATAACATGCAGGGACAAAAAAAACAAAAAGGCCCAGGGGGAGACACGTGTGACGTTCATGTGCTAAACTGGTCTACTGTGAATCCAAAGTTCAGCCACGTTGTCTGTAAGCTGTCCTTACATCGCCTAAATGAGCTTGTGTGTCCACCCCTATTCTGGTGGCCACCACGTACCGCCACAGCATCCATGCTGCTTCCTCGAGAGAGATGAAGGACCATCGTAAAGCCAGGACATTACAATTAGTGCTTCTCCAGATTCTCAGTTACATCCCTCTGGAAAAAGGGTGAGTAAAAAGGGGGAGGCTAGGGGAGGAAGAAAAGGGGAAAAGGGGTAGAGAAAGAAAAAGAAAAAAAAGGGGGAAAAGAAAAGAAAAGGGGGGGGGGACAGTCAAGGGGGGGGGGGGGGGGGCCATGTCCACTGATACTTTTCGAAATGGCAAAAGTATAACTGATCACCACGTCTGACTGGGGTCCTGCCTGTGTTCAGAAGTTGCACAGACTTTCTTGTAACGTCCAGTAGCATGGCGAATCAGGGTGGCTGAGAATGTGGTCGGAGAAGTCTTCAAAATCCATGTGTGGAGTATCCAGCGGGCTCCAAACTTTGAAGTCTCCAAGACTGTTGCTCCATTTGTCGTGGCCAGGGGTGGTACGGTCCCGTTGCTCTCCTAACACAGATTCCGTTCGTAGATCAGCATACTGCAATGATTTCAATCAAACTGTACAGAACTTCCGTTTTTTTGCTGGGGACAGACTCCCATTCACAGTTGATCTGGACAGAGACTGCCCTGCAAGCGGCACTTAACGTCCCGATTAGGAGGCTTTGTACGTGAGCCCTTTCGATGGAAGTCTAGAAGGTGAATCAAAAGCACTCCCAGAAGAGAATCCATTTTTCCAGTGCCGGCACCTGTGCCACAAAGATCTGGATGCTGGAACAATGTGCGGAATTCCCAAACATGCCGTGAATGATTCCCTTTGACGGTAGATTGAAGGGACTGTATTCTGTTGGGGGTCACAGCTCACTGGCGTGAGACGGTAGAAAAAATGAGCGTAGCAAACCACGATGAACGGGAGGGCCCCACCTTCTTTCCTGACAGGGCGTTGGTGCACACACTCTTTGGACAAGTTTCTTGGGACAGGCTGGTTGTTCTATTTAGAGGAGTGCTGTGAAAACACCAAGCATCAAAGAACTTATCAACAAGTGCTTTCTGGCGGGCGTGTTTGTGACTCAGAGAGTCCTACATACAGTGGAAACGGAGTTTTCTTTCCTCCATGGATGATTTGACGGATTCCGTGTTGTGTTCTGCAGTCCTTGTGCGTTTCAACAGAAGTGAAATGTAAAATGATAAGCTGTGCATTGACCAGCATGAAGGCGTTGCCTGTTCCTGTTAGATCTCTCTGTAAGGCCGCAAACCTCCGCGAAGACATATGCGGATGAACGACGGGGTGGTAAGGTGAAGGTAAAAAAAACAAATTGCTCTGACTTCGCCTGGCAGTTCTTCGGTGAAAACACCGCAAAAAACATATCAACAGCAATACAGGTTAACAGTTTCTGATGTAGATGAGATTTTTTCAGCTTGAGGCCAGAGAGGATCAGAAGGATCCTCTGTGTTATGGATTTATTGTTCCATTTTGCTTTTGCCCAATGGCGGTTCCAATTTGTGTGTCCATGTACGCAGAAGCAAACCCTCGTTCCTTTCTTGTATGGAGCCTGTGCGCTAAGGGATGTATGTCAAGATTGCTCTTTCAGGTGGAATCTGTACTGTTGAGATTCATAGCGTGGAACCTCTGCGTCTCGACAACCGAAAGTCACTTAGCAGATATGACAGCACGAGCACCAAGAACAAACACGGAAATGTCCCCGAAAAAACTGATGTTCCCAGCTGGATTGGCATACCCTTACAGACCACCTGCTACACGGTAACACACACACAAACAGAGAAATAAACTCACAAAATATTCTAAATTAATAAAAATCAAGACAGGCTAGCCCGGATTCCCTAACATTGATAAAGTCAGCACAAGTACATGGACGAACTAGAAAAAAATGCGAATACAGGTAATCGAGTGTGATTAAACCAGTACATATGATGGCAGGATTGGGCAACATCACAAAACAAGCCCATTACTCCCAATAGAATGCTCTCACGGAGACACCGTGATCCGTGGCATAGCGCACACTAGCATACCGACCCAGAGGAAACCTCCCCCAGAGTAAAAATATTGTCAAGCTGGAGTAATATACCCTGTAGCCATCTACACAGCAACACAACATCAATCGAAGAAGAAACAAAAGGGGACATAAAGGCGGGAGTGTATTCAGCCTTTCGAGCTTGCAGTATAATATAAGTGATATAGAGACCGACCAAGGAACAAAATAACAACAACAACCCCCAAATCGATTTGATTGTAAAGCGAAAGTACAATATACTTATGCAAGAACGTAACAATAAACACGCTGAGGCGGAGGTGGAGGTAAGTCTTCCTCCCCAGAGTGCAAGAGGAAGGAAGAAAAAAGGGGCAAACAAACACACCGCGAGCGACAACTACTTCCCATTACTCCAAAGGCATAAAACATAATATTCACAGACCGAATCACCTAAAAAGATATGACAGCACAGAGCAGACACGAACAAAATAAGAAACATCCACCCAAGAGTGATGTTCCATTGAACTATAGATTATAAGGCCCTGTATCCGGACACACAGCGACAACTGAGCAATGAGGGTAAACATAACATGATTTAAATTGGGCTGTCACCAGCCAAGGTTTTCGAATTTGGTGGTAATATAAGTGCGTGAGAAGGGTAAATGTAGCGACCAGAAACATCAGGTGTGGGCGAAACTTCGAGTATAATGATTTGAACTAGAAGACATAGCGAAAAAGTGAGGCATGACCCAGTAAGGAACAATAAACCAGACACAGTCGTAACCCTTGCCTCACAAGATATCAATACACGCCCAGAAGGCCCAAAGAGTTGCCCAAACATACGCACCGAATCCTCGTTTTAATATGAAAAACCAGAGCACACAGAACATCAACAGGGAAACACATTCCAAAAGCGACCGTCGAGGCTGGATTCTTAGCGCTGTAAACAGGAACCATCTACACGCAACAATACTGAAATGAAAGAAATTAAAATTCAGCCCTATTAAATGCGGACTGACACAGCGAGGCTGGCTGCGTAGCGACACAGTCGACACCAACCTTGAGAAATGAATGAACTAATCACATGCAACTTCCGACTGAACACAGCCATTAAAAAAAATTCGATTTTGGAATATCTCACGGACGTGCGTTATGACGAACAGATACAAAGACTAGTAACCTGGCGCGTGTGAGTGTGACATAAAAACTAGTCAATAAAGAGAACGGAAACGGCGTGCTAGAGGATCCAGTGAACAATAGGAGATAACAACAAATACGGGTAACCCGGTGAGCAAAAGGGGGGGGAAGGACATTGCTCTCCAAGACAAGTCAATACACGCCATATAAACTCGAATATGGACCGGGTCCCACAGGGCCGAATAACGAGGCCTACGCAGATATGACAGCCGGCCATGAGCCACAGAACAACAAGGAAACGCATCCCAAAAAGGGTGTTTTCCAAGCTGATTATAGACGCAAGCTGGCACAGTATCCATCTACAAGGCACAACAAATCAACAACGGAGCGATGTCGAATGTAGAGGGAACATAAAGGGGGTGTAAAGACAACAGTGTGAAAGAACACGTAGAGAGAGATAGGGGGAGAATGTCCTGCTATCGTGATACTCTCGGTACGACACAAACCGATAAACGTGCTTACCCACGGTGAAAAGAACTCCTAAAGGCTTAATACAAAAAACAAAACTAAAAAACCACAAAGGCCCCTTGCATTCACATAAGAAATGAGTGGGCTGTGAGGACTATTGCTTTTGTGGTCTGAAGGAGGTTTTGTTGTTTGTTTGGGAGCACATGGCCTGGTTTAAGAACAAATTGGGGTAGCGATTTAACATCATACCACACAGTGGGGGTCCTTGCGGCCTAGCACGGGGTCCACCAGCAAGCAGCTCTTCCAAGGCATATGTTCTTTGGGCTGTGCGCGATCAGTACCGTGCTCAGGTATACAAAAAGGAGGGCCCGGGGCCAGGATTCGAAAGTCGACAGGACCGGTAACCGGGCGAAAACTCGACGGCGTGCCGTTAAGCCGCATTGCCGGGCACCAACAAGTGAATACACACAGCCCAGTCTATGGCACGGGAAGCCTGCACAGTTGTAAATGGGTCTTTGAATACGGTTTTGCATCCTCCCTCTGTCGGGGTCCAGGTCCATGAACACGGTTCATAATCCTTTTGCCACATCTCCCGTTCTAACCCCAAGTCACAGCCGGCAGAAAAAGCTAGGAAAATTAGTCCACATGATCTTAAGGGGACAGAACACAACAACAACAGACCCATACCGTTACAGGGAACGCTAGCGGCGAAGCACAAATATTCAATTTACCTCCTCCCTTATGAGACGTAAAAACCAGGCCACTTTGGTAACCCGTAAATACAGGGACAAGAAAGATGCGGGGGGAGTACCCCGATCAGCACCAGTTCCGGGCTATCCCCCACCAAGATGGCAGAGAAACGGGCAGCATGAGGGGAGACAAGTGATAGACACAGCATACACTTCGACAAATATAAGATGGCTTATTAACGGTTCTAGCCTCTCAGGCACACCACAACGATACGAGCATGTCGACAGGGGGTGGGGGTGGGGTGGGGTGGGGTGGTGTGTGTGTGTGTGTGGTGGGGGTGGGGGGGGGGGAAGAGGATCCATCACACAGTACTTCCATTCAACGTCTTCGTTAAGAACCGACGCCGAAGGACAAATAGGCTTCAGGTCATTCTGTGGTGGGGTGTAATATCCAACTGAATCTATCAAGTTCCAACCACCATAATACCCCATCCCTCATCAAAACAAGCTGTCATACGTGAGTTGTAATAAAAAGGGCTTGGAAACCACATTAATCAAAGGATGTTATGGGTGTGCGAGGGAGGTATGCGTGACGTGACTTACCACCGTGCAACAACTTTCCCCGCATCATCCAAGCGGTTTGAGGCAAGCAAAAGCCGTGTCAACGGTGTTAACCATAGCAACACACAACTCTTTTCAAACTCGCCCGACAGAACGTACACCATAGACATGGTATGAGAACATGCAATCCAGGTCAAACGCTCACACGCACAACCGCGCTCAACTAGGTTTGTGTCATTGTTTATTTGTTCCATCTCTGTCTGTCTTGACATATAGCACTAGAAGACAACATACATCAACCATGGCGGGAGGCGCTGACTTGATAACATACTAACTAATCGCAACAACACAGAAAAATAAAGCTTTATCCGTCAAGTTACGGCATCATGCTGAGAAAAGCAGCCCAAAGGTTGTCAGTCCTTTGACTGACTGCGCGCTGAAAAGCCATATTCTTGGAGAGCAGTGCCCACCCCATGATTCCTGAAATTCTGAAACCTCCCAGACTGATATATATGCCAAAGGACGTGATCTGTTTCCAACAGAAACTCCCTTCCCTAGAGGTACCTGCCCAACTTTGAAATAACCCAAACGATGGCCAGGCACTCCTTTCTACCTTTCTATCGTACTGTACCCGCGTTCTTCTGAATTGAAGTATTTTTCTGATTGATGCTTCGACTTTCTATCAGGTAGATGTAATGTTTTTTGAATCCGTTTGGACTGATCAACTGAGTCGTGAGCAAGAGAAGCCATTTCCGCAATGGTTTGCGCAGGTTGA
>JADBJO010001838.1:368939-371573 GCA_016801955.1 Conus betulinus
CAGCAGGAGCTGATTTGTTGGCTAGATGTGTCTGAGGCCATGGGTTTTTGTAAAACGTCTAGAAGAAGTAGATATTGACGACAACATTTTTTGGATCAACAGGTCTTCTCAAGACAGAGCCAGTGAAATTGACGTTGGAAGAAAATGCAAAACCTTACTGTGTAACAACAGCCAGACGTATTGCGTTTTCCACTTCAATCCTAATTGAAAGAGGAACTTGAGAAGATGGAAAGAGATGGTGTGATCAAGAAAGTGACTACTGCCACTGATTACTGTGCACCAATCGTTCCAGTCAAAAGAAGAACGGCAAGGTTCGTCTTTGTGTTGATTTTAAGAAACTGAATCAAAACATCACGAGACCCTACCTTATGCTGGTTCAAAAGATTTGTTCAACTTTGGATGTTTCCCAGCGGTTTTGTGGCGAGTGCCCCTCCACAGGGACAGTGCTCCTTTGACAACATCCATTACAAACTCTGGGCGATATTATTTTTCTGCGGGTGCCTATGGGTGGTATCAACTTGGGCCCAGAAGAAATCCAGAGAAAGCTGTCGGAGACACTGAGTGGTCTTCCTTAATGTGAAGTCATTATGGATGATGTTCTCATCCACGGACAGACACAAAAAGAGCATGACGAGAGACTATCGCAGGTGTTACGTCGCATTGAAAGTTCTGGATTAAAACTGAATCGTGACAAGTGTCATTTCAACAAAGTGTCATTCTTTGGACACACCATCAGTGCTGGGGGCATCAGACCAGACCCCGAGAAGGTGACCGCTATCACCAAGCTGGAGGCGCCAAAGAACGTGACAGAACTAAAGCGTATGTTTGGTATGATCAACTACCAGGGAAGGTTCACCAAAGATCTGTCAACAGCAATGAAGCCTATGACTGACCTGCTCAAAAAAGACGTTCAATGGAACTGGGACAGCCCACAAGAAAAAGCATTTGAAACAGTGAAAAAGATCATTAGCATCCTTCCATCACTGTCGTTCTACAATACTGAGCAACCCACTGTTGTCAGTGCTGATTCAAGCAGCTACGGTCTTGGAGCGGTTCTTATACAGCAAGACAAAAATGTGATCTTCAGCCCATTGCCTTTGCTTCCCGCACACTGACGGCAGCAGAACAAAAATACAGTCAATTGATAAGGAGCTGTTAGCAAGTGTCTGGGCCTGTGAAAAATGTGAAAAGTACTTCATGGGATTGAGTACTTTTAGACTGCTGACTGATCATAAACCGTTGGTTCCACTGCTTATGACCAAGGATCTGGACCGTGCACCTCCATGATGTCAACGCCTGCTGATGAGGATGGCCTGGTGCGACATGTTCCAGGAAAGAACCTAGTCATTGCCGACTGCCTCAGTCGCAGCCCTCTGCCATTTGAACAGCATGATGTGGAAGCAGCAAATGAAGCTCAGGCACATGCTGACATGATCCAGTCATCATGGCCACTCAGTGACCGTCGACAAGAGAGTCTATATATACAAAAGGCCACTAGTGAAGACGGCGAGCATCAAATGGTGATCAATTACTGCAAACAAGGATGGCCAACAAACGTCCTGTCTTCACTACGGCCTTACCAGAAAGTGAAATCTGATATTTCTGTAATCAATGGACCTGACATATTTCAAGATCGAAGTCAACGGAAAGGAATGTTGCACAAGCTTCATGAAAGTCACCAAGGTTTCAAGAGGTGCCTTGAGTTTGAAAAGCTGACAGTTTTCTGGCCTGGGAATCAGAGGTGACCGAAACGCCTTGTTGAAAACTGTCAGACTTGCCAAGAGAACAGACCAGCCCAGAGACAGGAGTCTCTGCGACCAACAGAACTCCCCTCAACGAACTTGGTCAATACTAGGTGCTGATTTCTGCAAGTACAAGGGTAAAATTTATCTTGTTGTTACCGACTACTACTCAAGATGGAAAGAAATAAAGCATATCAAATCCTTAGCAAGTGGCGTTGTTGTACTCCGTTTCAAACAACGTTTTCTCTGTTCATGGCATACCTACCCGATGTCATCGTGAGTGACAATGGGTCCTCCCTTCAATTCTAGAGACTTCTTCATGTTTGCAGAGGAGTACGGTTTGTGCATCACACTTCAAACCCGCATTTCCCACAAGCAAATGGTGCTGCTGAGTCGGCTGTGAAAACTGCCAAGAAGCTCCTTGCCCAAGCTGATCCCGATGTGGCGTTGTTTAATATATCGAACAACTCCACATTCAGCCACAGCAGTCAGTCCATCAGTTGCCCTAATGAGGAGACAGCTCCGCACCAAAGTACCAGTCCTGAGCATAAATCTTCAAGCCAGATATCAAAGCAAGCAGGACTACAAAAAGTACTACAACCAAAGACATGGAGTGCGTGACTTACCTGCACTGCAACCAGATGATGCTGTTCACGTCAAAACCAACAAGCAGAAAAAAAGGACAGATTACGGGCGAGTTATGTGTCCGCAGACTCCAGTGGCAGATCATATATCATCACTTCTCCATGTCGGGTCATCAGATGAAATCAACAACATCTTCAAAAAGTTCCAGACCTGCTGGACACTTCACCTGAGCCTAACAAAGACTTACCTGAAAGATGAAGTTTACCTCCAACAACCAGAAAGCGTCAAGATATGGGCGTGTGATCAA
>JADBJO010001839.1:0-41548 GCA_016801955.1 Conus betulinus
CATAATTCCATAAACATTCTGTCCGATTTAATATACCAAAAGTGCCTGGGGGGGGTAGGTGTGTCTTACTGACCTGGATTCTGCCATCATGGCGGCCGCCTGTATGAGGAGCTGCGACTGGTGGTCACTGTTGTAGGCCGGGCGTAGGCCACGTTGTCCAGCACATCACTGCCCTTCAGCCCGTACCTGCCAATGGCCAACAGTTTTACTTTAGCCAATGACCTGTGCCATCACTTGTAAACCAGCAAAACTTCAGATACATCCTGTCTTTAAGTAACTGATCAAAAATACAGTTTTCAACAAAGTTTGAACACAAAAATAAACTCCTTTGTGTTGATGACACTCGCACTCTCCATCTCTCACTTGGACACATACACCATCATACCACAACAGTGACCACAAAATGACCAACAGGCAGAAACAGCCTGTTTCTGACTCACCTGTCTGCCACAGCCAGCAGTCTTTCAGGTCGAAACGTGCCTTCTGTGTCTATGTACATGGCTTTTTTCCCTCCCCTCCTCCCATGTCTATGGGCAGCTGGAAACAAAATGGACAGCGAATGGAATCATGCTTCAAACCACCTTTCATCATGTATACAAAGTTCTGTTGATGGCAAATGTCAATAACATGTTGACCACACAGTTTTCACAATTAACGAATGGTGGGGGTTCAAATTTCATGTTCATTCATCAGGTATGAACTGTGTACACCTGTCACCAACGATCAAAGGCTGATTTCATTTGCAGGTACTTTCTGGCTGAGAAAAATGCATCTACATAATGTAGATCAAGCAAGCAAAATGTAACATTTTTTAATGGATAAGAACTGAGTGAGAGAGGGTACAGACTGGAAAAGGTAGTATAAGAAATGTCGAATTGTAACAAATGTGTATTCAGCCACCCTCAGGTGTACATAGTCACACACACACACACACACCTGACACAAAAAATCTACAAAATTCCACACATTGCATTACATTCTTACTCACACACATACTTCTACACACAGGCATGAACGTACACATCCGACACATTCAGTTTGGAGCTGAGAGCAGAATACAATTATACTGGCCACATCTGTGCCTCACTACAGTATATCACTATCAAGGTGACTTGGAAAAAGACCTGCTTCTAACTATCATCAAACCAAACCAGTATTTTTAATTGGTATGATCTCTGTCCTGTTCATACCGCTATATGTGGCATTCATATAGATATCTGTCATATGCCTGTAAAATTGTGTAATCCCCCCCCCCCCCGATTTTTTTTAATTTCAAAATGAAAAACCACACACCCACCTGACACGTCACCGCCATGGTGTGACATAGCTGTGTCTTTCCAGTCCTGAATTCCCCAAAGATCTCTGTGATGGATCCCGTCTCCACCCCACCTGTCGGTACCATTGTCATAGATAGAGACAACCACAGCCACTCTTCATATGTCAAGGTATGGACACACAACAACAATCAGGATTCACTGCTGGCCAGCAATAACACATTACATTTTTTCAATCTCGGCAGTAGTAACACCTTCTGTTACATTTTTATTTCATTTGTGTACTGTGATGGTATATTTCAGGGGGTGATCAAATGAGAATGAAGGTACTAGTTCAAGTCTCTACTACATTACATATCAAGAGACACAGAGTGAGCGAAAAGATAAAATCAAAATGATTCCTACATATCCAGTGACATCAGATGCCGGTTTTATACTCACAACACAAACCTTTCAAGATCTTCCTTAGTACTGGAGCAGTTTTCTCAAAACAGAATATCTATTCATCATCGCATGCCATGAACTAGTTGTATAGGGTGTGGGAAAAGAGCTTACAATCACCATTTGCAATGTAATTCTGAATGTAAGTTACATTTCACCAAAGCTCCCCATGACCCCCAAAACTTGACAGCACAGACTAGAGATGAGTGCCTACCTTGCAGGAGTTTGTCCAGCTCTTTGGATCCTGTAGTGATCTGGATGATCTCTGAGCGCTTCTGGTGGAACTCCGTCGCTGTGGTAAATCCCATGGGCACCAACTTGGCAGCTTCTTGCTGAGCACACAGTTGTTCCGCATGATCAAACACTTGCTCACTAACGCACAATTGTTCCACACGATCAAATACTTGCTCACTAACATAGTCACACACAATTTTTCCACATGACCAAACACCTGTTCACTAACACACAGTTGCTTCACATGATCAAACACCTGTTCACTAACACACAGTTGTTCCACATGACCAAACAACTGTTCACTAACACACAGTTGCTCTACATGATCAAACACCTGTTCACTAACACACATTTGCTCCACACGATCAAACACCTGTTCACTAACACACATTTGCTCCACATGATCAAACACTTGCTCAGTAATACAGTCTTTCCACATTATCAAACACTGGCTAGCTAACAATCTTATAGGCACAGCTAAAACAACCATTTCTTTTCTTTTCTCTTTTTTTTTTATACATATCTGATAGATTTTTGTTTCTTTTTTTTTTTTTTTTTTTAAAGCACACACACACACTAAAGGAAAATGTCTTCCTTCCTTTTTTTTTTTTCAACATATATTCGATGGATTTTTGTTTTTCATTTTAAAACATACACAAACACACAGTAAAGAAAAATGAACTGTGGAAGTATTCTGTTTTCTTTTGTTGTCTTATGCTGCATGCCTCTCAACAGCATCACTTCCATACTGCTTGTTCCAGCTTCCCCACAGGCCTGATATGGCCCCTTGCAGTCAGCTGGACTGTAAGCAACATCACCTCCAGCTTCCCCATAAACAGCAAGGTCGATCTCGTCCTGTCATAGAGTCAGCAGCCCACAGAGAACCATCAATAGCAGAATTTAAAAGTAATTATTATGACTCCATTGAACAACATGGACAAACGAATCACAAGACAAACACGACGCATTTCAACCTCTTAGGTCTTCTTCATGCAAGGTAAACAACACTCGTGGCAACAAAAAATGAAGAACGAGCAATCACCTATCTTTGTCGAATTCGGTACAAGATGGAAGAAGGCCCAGGAGGTCAAAGTGCATCTTTTTTTTTGTCTTGTGATTCGTTTGTCCACATTGTTCGTGGACTGTTGATAATCACTTTTGCCATTTGTTTAGATCTGCCCCTGTAGTCGCCTCACTTTGCAGCCATCACTATCAAGTTGCCATCAATCAGGCAACCCACCAGGGAAGACCTATGAAAGTCTTTGGTGTCAGCAAGCTCATGGGAACTGTTGCTGGACGGGTAATGCACCCTCAGAGAAGGATACTCACTCATGCTGGCCCTGCCCCATGGTAGTCGCTGTCGTCAGCATGGGTTAGGTATGTGGCTTCCTGCATATACTGAATCAGGACGCCCTTCAGACTGTGAACAGACACTGCCAGCTCCTCTCCCATCTCTTACGTCTCAAAAACTCTCTCACACTGACCACTGCCCTTGTGGCACAGGCTCCCAAACTCCCACCCACATCTTATAGTCCTGCCCCTCCTTTCAAGCCCTAGGACACCAGACATGGCCCAGTCCAGTTGAGGTCCAGGAGAAGCTGTGGGGACCGGTGGGGTCTCTGCAGCAGACTGTGGACTTCCTTACTGACCGGACTGAGGACATCACATGGTCAGGAACATGAAAGACAGAATGAGAATCAGAACAGTCACCACAGAAGACCACAGAAGCAGCAGTGCTGTATATCCTCCTATGTGTTGCCTCAGGGACATCTTAAACCCAACTGTTCCCAGTGAACTGCCAGTGTAAAGCTGTGTTAGAATGAGTCCCAGAGTGCCTGTAAATGACAGCTGGAATAAGGGATGTAAGAGTAATGCTCCTAGAAAGACTGAGGAGGACATAAACAGCATTGAACACAAACTGTTGGTGAGGTCACTGACCACAATTTTGTCGGCCTTGGCCTCGCTGATTCCCTTGATGGCCAGCAGCATCTTCTTCGGGGCGAAGGCCACAGACTCCACTGTGTAAAAGCCAGCTTCCTCCAGCTTCTTCACGTCTGTGCCGCTGATCCCGTTGCCCTGCCCACACACCATCACAACAACCAACGTCAGCACTGAGTCTAAAAAGAGTAAAATAACATGTAATAATGAATAAGAAGACCATTTCTCTCAAAAATACGAAGTCCAGTGCTAGAGTTCAAGTCAGCATTGGGCAAGGGAAATGTCCAATGCTAAAAGAAATTTCTCAGTAATAACAATCAAATCATAAAATTCATTTGTAAACAAACTGGGAAACTGCAAACTGATCTACAGATGAAAATGCACAATTCTTAAACTCACTCTCTCTCAATTAAAAAAAAAATCAGTCTGGGCACAACTTCTTCTTCACAAGTCACATTCATGAGTGAGAAATATCAACAGACAGCAAACACGCACACACACACACACACACGCACGCATGCATGCACACACGCGCACACACACATGTGCACACACACATGAGCACACACACACACACACACACACACACACACACACACACACACACACACAGTGACACACACACACACGCACGCGCACACACACACACACACACACACACACACACACACACACACACACACACACACACACATCTAATTCACCTATCACTAAACAGATGACAGTAATCCGAAAGCTAACCATCACAACCACCACCATTTAACCAAATGTCCAAGACACAGATATATGGAGACAGAAAGAGACATCAAAATCAAGGAGACCGATACAGTTGTACTGATACAGTATTAGACAGACATACTAGACAAATGCAAAACAGTACTGGGACCAGCCATTCCACTCTCCAATCTAACAGACACACACACACCAGATGAATACAGAACAGAACAGACCAGTCACCTCCAGTTTAGCACAGACACACACACCAGATGAATACAGATCAGAACAGAGACCAATCACCTCCAGTTTGGCACAGACAGACACACACCAGATGAATACAGATCAGAACAGAGACCACTCACCTCCAGTTTGGCACAGACAGACACACACCAGATGAATACAGAACAGAACAGACCAATCACCTTCAGTTTAACTCAGACCCACACACCAGATGAATACAGATCACAACAGAGACCACTCACCTCCAGTTTGGCCAGAGGCATGGACCAAAGGTATCATCTTCCACCGCACTGTCCTGCTCCTTCTGCTGTTGCTGCATCGCCATCTTGACCTGCTGATGTCGCCCCTCTGTTTCCCTCTCCTTTTGTTCAGGATGTCTGTGCAACTTCTTTACATACAATCACTATCTTTCTTTTTGTACACCTGAAAAGAGAATTACTTTAAAATCAATAAGCACAAAGAGAAAACTGCTGTGCTGACCAGTTTTTGTTAAAGTAGTTTGCACAGGTAATTTAAAGACAGGCTAGAAATAAACACTGAATTTGATGTGTGTACACATGGGTATTTGTATAGTGAATGGATTTTGAGGATGAAGTTTGAAATCGCATTTGTTTTCGTTCAAATGTTGCAAGTAAATTTTCACCAAAAGATCTACACTGGTCTATGTTTTACTTTCATCCCTGACAACAGAAACAAAGCTGCAATGCTTTAACAAATTTCTTTTCATTAATCTTTTGCCTTTACAGGAGAAAGGAACGTAAGTAATGAAAGGGCCATTACTGCTGTTGAAGAATGCTGTTTCACTTTAACTCCCCAGGGTCTTTCCCATGTTTGTTGTCAGATCCAAATCCTAGCCTGCCGGGAGACATTTGTGTGGCTACAGGTGCTTTCCTTCAAGCAAGTGAGTGTGAGACTGAAGGGAGAGCAGGGTCTGAACTTCACATCACACACAAGAGCCAGGAAAGAACTACCTGACTGTGTTATTTCACAGGGGGAACTTAAGTTATTTGAAATGACCTACATATCAACATAAGCATGAGGCTGGCATCTGGAAGAACAAGTTGATAGGTTTTTCATATTTTCAGTTCAACTTGTT
Organism: Conus betulinus; assembly: GCA_016801955.1. NCBI lineage: Eukaryota > Metazoa > Mollusca > Gastropoda > Neogastropoda > Conidae > Conus > Conus betulinus. Next base: position 5,941 of record JADBJO010001839.1, read on the forward strand.
TCTGAATTCTCAGCAGTTTCAGCTTTCTTTTCTTTTTCTATTTAAACAAAGTGCTTGCTCTATGTTCAGAATCCAAAGGGCTGCAACTCAATGACAGCAAAAGCTGATTGAAAGAATGTACAAAACTGCTTGCTTGTCTCCCTTTGTTTGATCCTATCTTTCGGCTCTAAGAAGGAAAATTTTTCAGGACAACAGACTGATCAGGTGACGTACTGTAGAACTTGAGCTTTGATTCAAAACTAAAACAATTCCTTTTCATTTGAACCTGTATCATGATCACTGAAATTAAAACGTAACATGCTGAGCGCTATTCTGACTCATCACATGACATGATTATGTTAACAAAAGACTATGAATAACCTGTATTTTATAAATGGATAAACAGCAAACTGAAGACTGCCATAACTGGTTTTTTTTTTTTTACACCTGATCATCGGCTGAGGGCATAAAACATGAGTGCTTACTTTTTACTTATTAACTGACATATGATAATAACAAAAGACTGTAAACCGATGCCTAATGTAAGCGTTCATCCAGGGACTGCCATCATTTTTTTTTTTTTTTTTCCATTTTTTTTACATATACTTACACATTATCACTGCCTGAGGCATGATACATGAGATTCTATCAGACTGTCAGACAGGAATGCCCACTGTCATTGCTCTTCTTTATCCTGGCCATTAACTAACTCAACTGGATAATGAGGTCACTGAAGAGAAATTGAGTTCAACGGACACTCTGTCAACAGCTTGAAGATCTTGACTTTGCCAGCGACCTGGCATGCTGTTGCACAACTACCCACAGATGCAGGAGAGAACCACAATACTTGTGTTGGTTTCAACATCCATAACAGGGAAACAAAGATAGGAGAGCAACACAATAATGCAGAAACAGTCACACCAAAGACTGCTCCAGATGAAGTAGAGTCTTGCATCTGTCTGAACAGTTTAGACAACCAGGACGGTACAAATGCAGATGTGAAAATAAGGGATGACAAGGCCAGAGCAACATTTCTAAAGCCTCAGGATCATCTGGAGCTTGAAAGTACTAAGAGAAAAAAACTGACTCTTAAACTTTGACATCAGCATTTGTATGCCCTGCTTGTCTAAACTATTAAACTCTGATAAGAAATCAGTGTTTTTATGTGGAGTCAAGAAACAGAGACAACAAAAAAGCACCATCAGCGAACTATATATCTTCATCACTTGCATGAGAAAAATTCTCTAGATCCACTGGCCAAAGACCAACAACAACATAGCACTGTGGAAAGCCAGCAGAAGATGAAATTGGAAGAAGATGGAGTAAATCAGATGAGACTAAAATCAACTTGGTATTACCAAACAGGACCACACTTGGAACCCCTCAGGTAAATGATGAGGAGCCAAGGAACACCTGGCAATGCAACTTCCAAGACTACCAGGCTACACCTGGAACCAACTAGTTGTGAAGATCCAGAACTTAGGACTCTGACACCTCTAGTTGGAAGTCCCTATCCCAAAAGAGGTCACAAAAGTCTATAACACTAGCAAAAACAAAAACAAAAAAAAACAAACAACAAAAAAACAAGCAGAAAATTCTTAAACTAATAGTAATACACTACAAAATGTGGGAGACTACTAATATTGATCCCTTCAGTTTCAATGATAAACATGCTATACATGCTTGGATGCCAGTCCCTGACTTTGGACAGCTGAACTCCTGACATGGAAATTTAAATCAGATGAATTATTACTGAACAAGTATGTTGTTATGCAGTTTGATTAAGAAGTACCTCAATGCTCTGAAAGTGCACAAAAATATTGTATTTTACCACAATGACAATGAGCAGAGGATTTTGTTTGTTTTGTTTTGTTTATCCCCTAAAAGCAAGACTAACTGAAAATTGTTGACAACATTGCAAGTACTCACTGCAAATCAATGACACATGTCATCTTCACATGTCCCTAGACCTAATACCATAGTAGCCTAGCTCAAGCTCAACCCCCCGCCCCCTCCCCACCCCACCCCCCCCCCCCCCCCCCCCCCTCCACCCCCCCCCCCCCCCCCCCCCCCCCCCCCCCCCCCCCCCCCCCCCCACCCCCCCCCCCCCCCCCCCCCCCCCCCACTCAAGCTCACCCCCCCCCCCCCCCCCCTAAAAAAAAAAGAATAAGAAGCCACTATGATAACATATAGATAGATCATGGAAGGCCTAGCTTGATGACTTTCACTAGCTTCGGCTTTGGAAAGTCTAGTCATCACGTTCAAGCTTTGAATATATGCCATCAAAATCACAACTTCACTAGTCAATTTATCACGTTCTGACAAAAAAATTGAAAAATCTACATTTTCCTTCTTTGTTCTTGTTAAAGTCTGCCAACCTGCCTCTGAGCTTCAACTTCCACCATCTGCTGCTATAAAAATCCCCACCCCCACTCCCTCTCTTCCCCCTCCCCTCCGAAATAATGCCACTGTATTGTATTTTGTGAAATTAGTAAACAATCCGATTCCCCAATAAAAAAGTGGTCCGTAAGTAAGAAAGATATCAGCGCCGACTGAACTAATGATGACTGACAGGTAGTGATTTACTTATTTCAACGGAAAGAAGCGCAAGATATGTAAATCGGTCTCTGTTTTTAAACGACATGTACAGATGTAGGAAGAACTCATCTACCCGTCACAATGACAAATTTATCAAATCACCCAAGTTCAAATGGATCACCCCCAAAATAAATGTACCTTACCCGCACAATCATAAGTTCAATGTGTTGATCACAAAAAGAAAACCTAGATTAAGAACCACTTTTCATGTAGAGTACAGGATAATCATAGAATAATTCTTACCACAAGGATATCAATAGATTTGTCGATTCAGATGATATAAATGCTCTGAAATAACTTACTTGCACCTCCCGCCAAGGAGACGTCACATAACAACTACAGTTCTTTCCCTTTATTGTTTGTTGACCTTGTACATGGCATGAAAATCTAAAGACAGGAAAATAACATCTTTTTAGTACAATCATCTTGAAGAATACAAAGCAGTTGCACAGACGTAGCGACTGTTGATGATGTTCGATACTAGTCTAACTGAAAAGAAAGAAATGTAAAGGCAGTGCTGACTGACGTTAGTTTCAGTTTTCAGTTTCATCAAGGGAGGCAACACTGCGTGCGGACTTGTCCATATACGCTACACCACACATCCGCTAAGTTTAGGGACCAAACTACGCATGATTTTGAGCTGATGGATAAATGAATTAACAACTAAGATGAGAGAATTGAAGAAGAGGGTCTCGTGGCTACGACTTAGCAGATGTCTGACCTACGCATTAGCCCAACGGCTGGTCAGACATTGAGTGCCTACCTAACATTGTTGTTGGTTTTTTTGTTTGTTTTGTTTTGTTTTGTCTTGGTATGGTATGTGCATGTAGTGAATGTACACGTGTGCATGTATGGATGTGTGGGCACTGGCCCATGTGTGTGTGTGCGCATGTGTGTGTGTGTGTGTTGTGTGTGTGTGTGTGTGTGTGTGTGTGGTGTGTGTGTGCACAGGCATGTGTGCGCATTGTGTGTGTAGTAGTAGTAGTAGTTTAATTTAACGTCTTTTCACAAACTATGTGATATTAGACAAGAAAAGGAGATAGAGATAGACAGACAAATAGAGGGAGATAGATAGAGTTTGTTCATGTTGCATACAAGTGTGTGTGTGTGTGTGTGTGTGTGTGTGTGTGTGTGTGTGTGTGTAGGGAGGGGGGGGGGCTGGAAGTGAGCGGAGGATGGTGCGGAGGATGGTGTACATAACATCAGGAAACAATCAGACAAACGAACAAACATACACTCACTAACAATATCAGATTAAAGCAAATACCTGACTGGACTACAAATCAAGCAGAAAGTAACTTTCAAAGCAAATCAATATCAGAAAAAATATCCGTCACAGACATGCCTGATAAATGTGGCAGAAATGCCTTGAGAGGCACAGATTCGAACAAAGCATATGTTTCATGAAATGTTCAACCATGGAAGGTGTGAATGAAACGGAAATATCTATAAACCCAGAGAGTGATTATCCAAAAAGAGCAAAACATATTGCCTCTCTGTGCATATCAGTTCATACACTGCTGATTTGTTTAAGAAAAGTACTATAGATGTTAAGTCTTTGTCAAAAACGTCTCTTATAGATTTCATTGGAAAATATCGCTCCATATTCGTAGCTGAAATGATAGCGATACTTATGGCGTTGACATTTCTAATTGATTTACCGCAGTCAATTTTTCAAGTGTTGTTTTGTGTAGATTCGCTGTCAGTGTTACATCGATCAAGTTTTTTAATTCAAATTCAGATAACTTTATTTTGAAGGAAATTCAACATTTAATCCACGTCTTGATATGTAAAGGAACAGATATAACTTTCTTCTGGGTTCCTTCACACTGTGGAATTTCGGGCAATGAACTTGCTGACAGATGTGCGAAAAAGGCGCTGAAAATGGAACGAGGGTACAAACTATTTCCATACCGTTCACTTTGAAAGAGTCAACAAATTTTAAAACAAACAGCTTGGGAATATTTCAGAAATGGGCAGAACAAAGCTGTTACTCATGTTCAGACACAAAAATAACCCTCTTTTTAGTATTGATCATTTCAAAAGCATCCAAATCTGCACATTTATGATATGCATCAATACAGAAACTTCGTTTCAGTATTTCATCGATTGAAACTGGATGCTTTTAGAACTGTGTGTGTACATATATCTGTGTATATGTGTGTGTCTTTGTATGTGGGCGTGTACGCATGTACGTGTGTGTATACAATGTGCGTTCATGTGTATGCGTGTATGTGCACACGCGTGTGGGTGTGGACGTGCACATGCACACATGTGTATATGTGTGTGCGTAGGAGCGAGTGAACATACACGCACACATTTCTATGTGTGTGTGTGTGTGATCGTGGTGTGTGTGTGTGTGTGTGTGTGTGTGTGTGTGTGTGTGTGTGTGTGTGTGTGTGTGTGTGTGTGTGTGTGTGTGTGTGTGTGTGTGACTGCGTGCGTGAATGTTCAAGAAGATGACTTAGGATCAATAACAAGAACAAGACCATCAATACAAAATATACGTGCATGAGCACACACACACACACATAATAGTAAGGACAACAACTCCTCCCCCTCAAACTCCCCCCCACCCCCTGAGAGATTCAAAGTCTTATCTCAGTTGACATGTGTTTCATCTTTTGTGTCTGTTATTGGAAAGGCCCAGTATGAGTTTGCCCCAATCTCTAGGAGTCTTCGCAGTGTTGGCCTTGAGATTATTCCAATGTTTGTTGGTTGGTGATGTTTTTTTGCTTGCTCTTCCCTTAAGTCTGGATGTGCGGCCACTTCCTCTCTTGATGTTCAGATCTGAAAGATGGTCTATGGTATAGTGGCTTTGCTCTTGTTTGCTTAAGTGATTCTTCAGATTTCTTATCACATCAGATCGGCCAAGCTGTATGCCTCTGGTGTGTGTGTGTGTGTCTGTCTCTGTGTGTGTGGGTGTGTGTGTGTGGTGTGTGTGTGTGTGTGTGTGTGTGAATCAGGATCAGAATCAGGTTTTTTCGATGAAAGCATTAAAGGGTCCTGCAGACATCAAGAACAGGGTAAAGTAATGCGGCATTTCTCCAATGTTGTCATGACTACACAGGTTGAGAAACTAATTTTGATAGTCTTTAGCGTCATATCAAAGTAATTGGAATATCTCTACACATTTGCTGGTTGACGCTGTGCTGAATCCAGCTAGCACACAAGACTAACTGTTTCTGAAACATTCAAGTTTGTTAGCTGATGTTTTATTTCTATCATTTTCTACAGGAAGGTGCGGTGCGCGCACTTGCGCATGACAGTCCTCTCCTCTCTCTGTCTCACACACACCCACCCTTGCGCTGTGTATGCCGAGGATACCGAGGCAGGAGAATCGCCCGGTATCGAGGACGGAAAGAGGGACTTTGCAGCAGGTAGGAAGAAATCCGAACTAGTCGAAACGATTGTCAGCATGTGAAGAGCTGGGATTCTTCAAGAAAAGAAAACGGAGCCTCTCTTTACAGCTGTCTCAAAAAGTGTTCAGACAAGTCCGTTTCGCCCTGATGAACTCCTTAACACGTACAACGGGGGACCCTCTTCGGTTTTCGCATTCAGGTCATGACTCCCAGATGTCCTTCTACTTCATGGCACTCTTACTTATATGTTCTGCCCCCACAAGGTGTTCGCCCTTGGAGTGTATACTGGTTTGGTTTCCTGCATAGTTAGATGACCCTTGACTTAATTTCCGCATTTCCACATCTTATGAAAGACATCCCAATGTGCTCGTTAGTGCATTTGGGGCTCATGTGAGTTGCATTTGTAGGGGGAAAAAGGAAAGGGATCATCCAAATAAATTGAGAAAGAAAAAAAAAAAACATGTACACAACTACTAGAGGAATATTGTATTCTGAACCAGATGATGACCACATTAATTTATGTGTTTCGTTTTTAGCCCCCCTTAGGTTACAAGTCATGTGGTCCTAGATCGTGTTGTCCTGTTTTTTGCTTGCTTTTCACAGTATTTTTGCCTGTGCCCCTGAAGCAACCTCGGTGGTTTGCTGCAGTTTCATACCTTCTTTGTTCCAATCTAGTGGAGGATTGTCCATCGAATCTGCATCATAAATGTTGGGATAATGTTGTGCGATTATGTGTATTCCTTTCTTTTCGTTTTCATTTCATTCACTTTCTAGTAGTGGTCCGTTCAAGGGGGGTTTTACGATACGGTAAAGTAAAGATATACTGTCGAAAAAGTTTGACATGAGCGCGCTCTCTTTTTGTAGTGATTTATCATCGCCCTTTGTCAAGTGATCACAGTGGTTGTGCTCCTTCCCTCGCTGTCTATTCTCCCCCTGGCTGGCTCGTTTGGTGTTTTGATCGGCGCTGGGGTGGACATGAGGCGCTGGGATGTCGTCAGTGGGGGTGCGTGCTCTCTGAAGTATACAAACTTGGGGTTTGTTTTCGTTGTTGTGTGTTTTTAATGGACTATATTGTCAAGTATCTGTTTGAGTACCCTGAATGGCCGATTTTGTATTTTAAAGGGGAGGTTTTTTTGTTTTTTTTTGGCGAACGCGCACGGACATCTCGCGCCGCGGTAGGTCCGTTCTGGGCTATCAATGGGTCGGTCTCCACGCTGTGTTCTATCTGTCCGCTCGCCCCGTATGGATGACACGTCTCCATGGATGCTGCCACTTTCTAAGTCCCCCGGCCGTGAGTGTCGGCATGGCGCGGCCGTGACACATGGAGCGCGTCATACGGCACGGAAGTCAGAACTGACACCCACAAAGGGCGTCAGATCTAAAAAAAAAGAAAGAAGAAAGATAGAAAAGACTTGGGGAGAGGAAAAAGCCTGGGCATCACATTAAGTGATTTGCCTAGCAAACGATTTGTTTGGGAAAGAGGGTTCGGGTTTTGGGTGAAGGAAGATGCAACAGAGCAGAAGAGGCCTTTACCTTCACCAGACGTTGTCTTGACTACAGTCCGAACAGTGCAATTCCTATATGCATACAATTCAAACCAACGTGAATTGTGGTTTTTTACCGTGTATACCTGTGAGATGCTGCGAGTCCTTGGCATCCCATACACACGACACCCAGTCCCTGGAGCTGATCTTAGACCGATGCTGCAGTTTCCCGAGACCAGACTGGCACGGACTCAGCAGAGTGCTTGCGTGTCGTGCACACCTGCCCTACCGGAGCGGGTCGATGTACGGGTGTAGCCAATGGTGTACGTGTGCCCGTCGGGACACAGGCGACACCGGTCAAACCACTGCCCCGCTCCTCGTTGTGTGTTGGTCTTTCACCCACCCGCGGTATAGCACGGTTGGTGCCGAGTGTCTGTGTGTGTCAGGTAATAGGTTTCTCTCCATTAATGCACTGCTTGTTGATCCGTCGGAGGCCATCTCTTTTCTTCATCCTTGCCTTGTGCTCGCCCTTGCCCGTTCCTCGTAGAATCTGTGTTAGCAAGTCGCTGTTGATCTTGAGCACATACGCCGATGACCCCATACCCTCCGAATCAATTTTCTCCGCATTGTACTGGGACCACCAGCGCGGGGTGCTGGTTGAAGGTGCGTGGTGTCGTGCCCACACTGTCTCGTTTAAAGGCTCTTGTTTCGGGTCTGATCCTATTCCGGAGGTCGGGTAAAATTACTCATCCAGAGTGTCATGATGTCCGTCTGCGCAGTCCACGGCGCCTCGTCCGAACTTTAAGAGTATGGGCGAGCTCAATGTCTGTCCCCACAATCGTAATAAACCTGCGTTTCCCACCGCTCGCACAGTATACATGCGTCTGACACTGAGACCTAATGACGCGATCTCCATATGAGCCATTGTTATTACTTTTCCCCTGCACACCCACTAACAAACCTGCGGCCTGAGAGCGAACATATAGCTTCCTCTCGTAAACGGAGGACAGATGCGGACGCCCGTCGTATGGGAGTCGTCGAAAAACAACCGTTCACGCCATGGTTGTCTCCGCTGACACCACCAAAAGCATTTTCCTTGGGGTGCTAGTCGTTTCTGGTCGTGCTCTCTGACCCATATGCCAGGATCAAGACACAGGATGATGAACAACTGAGCTAATGTAAGAGGGGGACCAAGAGGCCTGTGCCTACTCGTATCGTGTGGCTGCACGCGTCTCTCGCGCAGACGGAGACTCAACACACGACACCGCGAGAAACACTAGGCGTCGCGTTTCCCCACAATAGGTCGGCCTACCACTCCTTGACAAAGCACGTGACGTCTCACAGTCCCGCTATGCCCTGCAAACAGGCTTTGTCGCTACTCACACGGAGAGTCTAGCGAACTTCTAGCGGCCACGACCAGCACCCGTCGAACGGTGGTCATGGTCGCAATTCCGCAATGTACGGCGCGATGGAGTTTCCCCCCGATTTCCCTTCTGCTACTACCCAACTGACTGTGTACTTGCTTTAGTTGATAGCAACGCACTTGATTGGGTCCGACCTACTCTCTCTTCTGAACTCTGACACACAGGCGCTTGATCCACGCGGTGTCAACACCAAAAGTGGGGAGCGATGGCGCGTAACAAAACCATAGCGGCCGGACACACACCCATCAGTTGGACGAACGTGAAATCTTAAAGTCATATTGAGAAGGACAGGAGCAGACAGGCGCCTGAGGGACGCAGTGAGCACTGTCAGTCATGTTTACAGATGGTCGCACTGGACTGAAAGGCACAGGACGCAGTTGTTTAGAGAGTACATAATCTTTAGGGCAAAGGCATGAGTTGTGTTCTCCAAGGAGGAGTGGGCAAGGACCCACACTTTTACTGAAGGAGTAAAGCCAAGGCTTGTGTACTCCTTTTTTTTTGTTGTTGATAAAACAAACAATTTTGGTATGGATACGAGTCTATGCTAAATTGGCAAAATCATCCATGGCATATGGCAAAGGTTAACACGATATTCACATTTTCGGCAAAGGTCAGTCATATATTTTTTGTCCACATTCACTCACAACTTTTTCCAGGTTTAGAATTCTGTACGTCATCATGCTTTTGTCATCCCTTCTTGATTTCTCTCTAATTTATGGGTATCAATCGGAGAGTAGAGAAATTGAGGATTTGTGAATGGTGATGGTACTATCAATAACCATCAAGAGGTGCTCTCTCAATTAGTGCAAAAAAATGAACTTGGCTCACTCAGGTGCTACACAGTGAACATGTGGCAGATCACTGGTGAAGCTTGCAGGCACATCATTACTGTATCTGCGACCAAGATACCCGTGTGAATGCATGCACATGTGAACACAGACACACCCTTCATCGTAAATGATGCCACGCATTTTCATCCAGCTTTGATGCATCTCTTCTGAATGTCTGTTGAAAATTATCTTATTTTTTTTAACCAAGCTCGAGAAATAGATTTGTACAGTTGTGCCCCCCCTCCCCCCTTCCTCTTAGGAACCATTAGGCTGTAATAAACTAGCTGAACAGGTAAATTTCTGAAAAAAAAAAAAAAAAAAAAACAGAAAAAAAAGATGAACTTCTTTACCCACAGTTTAAGGTCCCAACAGACATTTTGGTCATGTCATTTTTTTTTGTGCATGTTTCTTTCAGTTTGACATGCTTTGCAATTGCAATTTGTGTGGAATATGAAAGTTAGAAAAAACTACAGAAGATCAAAAAGGTCAAGGAATACCTGTGTGAAAAGTGCCAGGACATCTATGCTGTTGGTTCGGATGAGGAATTTGCACGGGCCCTCGATGCCAGGCGCCTGAAACTCAACCTGCCACGAGCAAACGAGACTAAAGATTGGGAGAAACTGGATGCAAAAATCGTCCAAAGACTCGATGCACTGATAGGGAAAAGCACCCTGGAACACAAACTAGCCACATATGGGGACATTGTGTATGCCACATGTAGAGACCCCTATGGAGCAAACTACCCCCAAAAGAAAAACCTCAAGAAGCAAATGAAGACCGCACTGCCAGCTGAAAAACAAGGCTTGGAAAAACTCTGGGAAGACCTGAAAGCAAAACACAGCGCCCTCAGCAAAGCGGAATCTGCGAGGAAGAGGAAGAGCAAAAAGAAGAAGACACAAAAGCGCTTCTTCAGAGACCCCTTCCAGTTTGCCAGAACTCTGTTTGAGCAGCCAAAATCTGGGACCCTAAGTGTGGACAAAAGAGTTCTTGAGCAGCATCTGAGGAAAACATACTCTGACTCACAGAGCAAAGCACCCACTCGACATTCAAGGTCTGGTGTGGCCAACCAACCCTGAGGAACAGTTCAATGACAAGCCTCCAACGTTGGCGGAAATCAAGAAGGTGGTCAACAAAGCCAGAGCCAAATCATCACCAGGCCAAACGGGATACCTTACCAGCTGTACAAGAAATGTCCCAAGGTGCTGGAGTGGCTCCACAGGCTGCTGCGATCAGCTTGGAGAAACCAGAAGATCAGCGGCCAGTGGATGACGGCAGATGGTGTGTACATCCCCAAAGAGCAAAACTCAAGTGACATCAGCCAGTTCAGGCCAATATCACTACTGAACGTCGAAGGGAAAATCTTCTCTCTGTCATGGCAGCAAGGCTGACCAAGTACCTCATGGAAAACAAGTACTTGGATGTGTCAGTCCAGAAAAGGTGGCATCCCAGGCGTGGCTGGCTGTGTAGAACACGCCACAATGATCTGGGATGCAATCCAAAGAGCAAAAACAGAAAAGAGAGACCTGGACGTAGTGTGGCTTGATCTGGCAAACGCATATGGATCTGTACCCCATGAGATGATACAGTTGGCTCTTGAGATGTACCATGTGCCAAAGAACATCCGCGACATGCTCAAGAAGTACTTCAATGGCTTCTCAATGCGGTTCTCTACCAAAGGAGTACACAACAGATTGGATCAACTTGGAAGTGGGCATTGCAATGGGCTGTGCAATTTCCCCAATACTGTTCGTGTTGGCAATGGAAGTCATCTTGAAAGCAGCAACAAGCAACGCAAGACAAACAGACCTTGCGATGGATACAAGATGCCCCCTCAAGGCCTTCATGGATGACACTACAGTGATTTCATCCAGAGAAGACGAGACACGTCATGTGCTGGAGAGGCTGGATGACATAGTTGCCTCATCCAGAATGAAGTTCAAGCCAAAGAAATCACGGAGTCTCTCACTGAGGAAAGGAAAAGTGGCCGAATCTGTGGTCTTCAGTGTTGCCAACCAGGCCATTCCAACAGTTACAGAAGAGCCAGTCAAGAGCCTTGGAAGATGGTATGATGATACGCTGAAAGACACACAAAAAGCAAAAGAAACCAAACAGATGTCGGAAGAAGGCTTGGAGACCATTGACCAGTGTGGGCTCCCTGGCAAATACAAGGTCTGGTGTGTCTGCAGTTCATGCTGATACCAAAGCTCCTATGGCCTCTGATGATATACGACATCTGCACCAGCATAGTGGAGGCAATGGAATCCAAAATCAACAAGTTCACAAGGAAATGGCTTGGTGTCCCACCCTGTCTGACTGACATAGCGCTGTACTGTCGCCAAGCAAAGCTGAAACTACCACTGAAATCCATCCTGGAAGAATACAAAGCAGGGAAGATCAGAGACTTCAAAGCATGCTGGAGGACTCAGGAGACAAGTGGGTAGAAGCAATCAAGCCCCAGCTGAAGACAGGCAGAAATGGAAAGTTCAAGAAGCGATGGATTCTGCAAAAGAAAGTCTCAAGATCAGAGAAATAACAGGACACACACAGACCAACAGACAAGGACTGGGGGGTGATCAAAACTGAATGGTGGTCAAAGGCCAAAGGAAAAGCCAAAAGAGACATGATGATTCAGGAGATGAGAAAAGAAGAAGACCAAAAAAGACTCCAAAAAAAGCAGTCCAGCAGAGCCAGCAAGGGCAATGGACAACGTGGGAGAATGCACTCCAAAGAAGTCACTCTTGGAATGACATTTGGCACATGGCCCCTCTCAGGATCAGCTTCATTCTCAGATCTGCATATGACCTTCTGCCCTCAAATGCAAACCTGGTGAAATGGGGAAAAACAGACGATCCTTCATGCCCCCTCTGCCATGAAAAACAAACAGTGGAGCATGTCCTAAGCTCATGTAAAGTAGCCCTGGCTCAAGGAAGGTACACATGGAGGCACAACCAAGTGCTCAAAGAGATTGTACAAGTAGTCTGGGCTAGTACCACACACACAAAAGGGAAAATCAGGACTCCAAAAGCACCCGCAACATTCTTCACGGCAGGAGGCAGCGAATCATGGCCAAGAACAACAGTGCCACTCGGAACATGCAGGCAGAGTCTGCTGGACGGGGCAGATGACTGGGAGTGCACTGCAGACCTCCCAGAATGGAAGAGTCACCCAGAGATCATCAGCAAGAGTGCATGAGACCAGACATAGTAGTCCACTCTCAGTCAACCAAGCAGCTGATCATGATCGAGCTCACGTACCCATATGAGAATAGAATGGAGGCAGCTCAAATCTACAAGACTGAAAAGTATGCTGATCTGGCAAACAGCCTGAGGAGAGAAGGCTATCAGGTCAAAGTCCTCACTGCAGAAATTGGAGCTAGGGGGTTTGTGGGAACGTCTGCATACAGCCTCATGAAACAGCTCTCAGTTGCAGGGAGGGAAAAAACCAGAGCCCTGAAAGCAATGGCAGAAGCAGCAGAGAGGTGTTCAAGCTGGATCTGGTCAAGGAGGAACAAAAGTGAACTTCATAAGGCTTAACTTTCCTACAAATATCAGGTGTCCCAGTGGTTAGTGTGCGAGTCATTAAGTGGAAAATGAGCATGTCCAGAGGGGCATGGGTTCGAATCCCAGCCATGGCTCGTCCCAAGATGGGAAAAAAAGGGGGCAGCAGAGGGACATCCGGAGTCATGAACTGGGTGTGGCCCAACTCCCCCTAGAGTGTCAGGAGATAAGGGCCGAAACACTTGCTTGAAGGGGGCTTCTCTTCTGAGGACTCTCTGCTGCCACGCTCTCCATGAGTTTCTTTCTACTCTACCAAAGGAAGCCATATTTGCATTTACACTTGACATGGCATCAAACCATTTGTTTAACTCTTGTTAAGATATTGCAAAGAATGGCTTTTCAATTAACTTAAAAAATTTGTAACTTAAAAGAATTGTAACTGTACAACAGTGAATACAGAAGTGCAACTGTAAATGAGTTGTCTTACAAGACACAATTGTGATACTTGGGCCCACATGTTATGTGTTTATTGAATTTGTGAACTACATAGGCATGGGCATACCTGGTAGTGAAACGCGCGTATGGACATAGGGAAGGACGGACACACATAGAAGTTCTGGTTTTTTTTTTTTTTGGTGCCAAGACAGACTATGGTAATGGAAGCACAGAGTCTGGAACGTCCTCGGTCCCAGCTTCAATCATGTGCATCAGGGAAGAGCTTTTAAAACCAGATCAGTGTGTTTGTCTATGAAGGGCCTCTTCAGTGTGCCCCTTCGACATAAGTCACCAGTGTACCCTGCTGAATGGGCTTGGACAGTAAAGGTCCTATTAGCGCACTAACTTGGGTATATTTTGATCCTCTGAACATCCATCCATTCAGATGTGCAAGAAGACCAAGTTTTCTTACAGTGATGTGACCTATCTCCAATTATGTTTTGCGCAGCTATTTCTCTCTGGGTTGGAGATCAGTACAAATTGATCCTTCGATATCAGCCCCTATGAATATGCCATTTGATCTTGACATGAACACACAGCAGGCATGAAGCAGAAATGAAATTCTGGTTTTAAAAAAAAAAAAATTTTTTTTTGTATTTTAGGGCATAGACTTTGATGATACTTTCACAAATTATGGAACTCCATGAGGCTTTGTTTTTTTAACTCATAACGTACATTCTAGTGTGAACCAGACAAGTTAGCCATTTTTGTTTCATTGTTTTCCTGTACAGAGTTTGATTTTTCTTCTTCATCTAGAATTCTGTGGTTCACCATTGGCCAGATTCTGCAATCAACATTTTGGAAAACGAAAATCCCGCAATGAAGACTTCCCACTTCTCATTGATTCAGCGCAGTTTGTGATGATTCAGTTTGCGGGACTTCTTGTGATAATCATCTTTTTGCGGAGAGAGGACAAAAATTGTATGCAAGTGTGTGCAAGGAAAAGAGAGAGACAGAGAGAGAGAGAGAGAGGGAGAGAGAAGGGATGGGGTGGGGGACTCATGAGCGAAGAGATACTTACATCCAGTTCATTCAATGCATAGAGACCAAATACTTGTTCATTGCAAAAAGTTTTATACAAAACGTAGAGAGGAAAGACATAAATGAAATCCCTGAAAATTCACTGAATTCAATAAATACATGATCACATAATACTAATAATGACTCTGATGATGAGAAACAGGTTATTTTCTGTAAACAACCCCATCAATTGCAACTGCTGCACAAGACATACGAACAAGTAAAGAACATGACAGCCAACTTGTTTATCTGCTGAACTCCACATCTGAAGGTGTACGGCCTGAACCAAGACAGTGTCTTGACTATAGTAAAAACCTTTTACAGTCTCCTGGGTCAGCTGATGTGAAAAGCTACAACACCCCATTCGTAAGAATACATGTTGAAAAAGAAGTAGGCATGAATGGATCTACTGCTCATGTTTGTATTAAGTGGGTCATCAAAAAAATTCATCCAAAGGTGGAGTATGGGTGTCTAAACTGCAACACAGGAATAGTCCCATGCATGCAGATGGGAAAAGTGAATAGAATCCAAACTGTTGTCAGAATCATGAAATGGATGAGGCAGACAACCTATACATTATCTGTACACTATTTACAAATGATACATTAGTCAGTTCAGGCAGATCTACCAAATACTGTATACACAGGATGACAAAGACCCAGAAAGGTTTTCATCAAGCTTGTTACTGGTCTTACATGCTTGAATTTCCACAAATCCCTCATGCTCAGCATGATCAATGTACAGTATCACTTGATTGTTAACTTAGACACACAAAGTCAGGGGGGATGGGGTGAGGTAAAAAAAAAACACAACCACAGTCATTTAGGATGCGACAAGATTTCAAATACTTCATGTAACCTTATTAATACAGACATTTGAAACCATCTCATATAAAATCCTGCTTTGTGAAAGTATGGGGTCTTTCTTTGACCCAGACTGGAACATTTGCCAAAATGTATGACACAGAGAAAATGCACAGAAAGGATAATGGGCACACTTACTATGTGGGAATTCATCTCAACAGTTCTGATTCTCTTTAGAGTAACTAGACTCAAAACTGGATGATAATATCAACATTCTGGTGAATGGCTGAGTGCCTTCAGGATCACAATTCAAACACACTCAGAGCTAAGCAGCATTGGAACAACAACTTATAACTTTTCAAAGTCAAACTTTAGGAACCAGGGGATGAAGTGGGAACTAAAGACTTAACTGGAAACCATTGTTTTACTCCTGACTCAAAACAAAAACGTAACTTGCATTTAGTTGCTAGAACCCATAGTACTTCAGCTTGACTATGCTGTCCAATCCATCTCCCCAAATGAACCAGAAACTTCACAACATGTGACAGCATTTTTTAAAAAACTGGACCCCATACCCCACCCCTCCCCCGTAAATTTGGGATGTCAGTAGTGATTTTAGAGAATGGACAATCCTGGAGGAAGGGTGGAAAAGTCAAGGGAGTCAGCAGCTACGCAGTACTACCATCCCTGTTTTACCCTATCAGCTCAAACACCAGCTAAGCTTCGACAACCCGCTCTAACATCAGCCAGGTTTTGACGGTCCACTCTTCCACCTGCCATGTTTTGATAAACAGCTCTTCAAATGTTAGAAATCAAAGAAGAGTGAGAGTGGACAGACACACACACAAAAAGAGGACAAGTAAGTGGATGACACTACATGACGGTCAGTTATATCTTGAGAATCTGCCCTGCTGCAGTGGACACCAGTGATGTGGGTTCAGTGGAGGTGGGAGGGTGAGGAGGAGGAGGCGGGCGGGCGTAGGTTCCTCCCACCTGGCCCTTGGCAAGACGACCTGGGTTGACGCAGCAACAGCCCTGACAATCCTGTTAAACATTGCAACCCTTTGATTAACAGCAACAGCCCTGACAATCCTGTTAAACATTGCAACCCTTTGATTAACAGCAACAGCCCTGACAATCCTGTTAAACATTACAACCCTTTGATTAACAGCAACAGCCATAACAATCCTGTTACAACATTTCAACCCTTTGATTAACAGCAACAGCCATAACAATCCTGTTACAACATTTCAACCCTTTGATTAACAGCAACAGCCCTGGCAATCCTGTTACAACATTTCAACCCTTTGATTAACAGCAACAGCCCTGACAATCCTGTTACAACATTTCAACCCTTTGATTAACAGCAACAGCCCTGACAATCCTGTTACAACATTTCAACCCTTTGATTAACAGCAACAGCCATAACAATCCTGTTACAACATTTCAACCCTTTGATTAACAGCAGCAGCCATAACAATCCTGTTACATTTCAACCCTTTGATTAACAGCAGCAGCCATAACAATCCTGTTACATTTCAACCCTTTGATTAACAGCAGCAGCCATAACAATCCTGTTACAACATTTCAACCCTTTGATTAACAGCAACAGCCACAACAATCCTGTTACATTTCAACCCTTTGATTAACAGCAACAGCCACAACAATCCTGTTACGCGTCGTTTTGTCTTGTAATCTGTATGTCTATATTGTCTTGCGAAATCACTAACAATTCTTTTAAAAATTTGTTTCAATTATCTCACTTTGAAACTGGCTAAGAGGTATGGAAATAAAGACTATTCAAACAAGGAAACAATCATCAAATATATTTTGCAAAAAGTCCATCGTATTACCGAGCATCAGCTCAAAAAAGTTCCCTGGTCACTGATGTAAGATTTTTTCCATTTGAAAGTTAGTGAAGCAATGACTAAAACATGTCTTCTGATGTTCATTGTTTATTTATGTGTCATAGTTTACATGTTGATGTCACAATTTCACTCTCAAACCCTGCTGATCCTGAGGTAGGGAATTTTCTCGAACTCCCAGAAAAAGACAGAAACACATTATTCTATGTGGCTCAAAATTTCAGTTCAAACCTTTAACCCACCTTGATAAAGTATCTCAGATCAGAAGGAACAATCAAGACATGAGGAATGACAGACATTCTGACATGGTCCTCAAACTGCTGATAGTCTGCATTGACGTCATCAGATGGTGGGTACAGAGGATAGTAACTGCAAACACACAGAGGCCATGATTTTACCACTGTGGATCTAACGAATGCCACATTTCCCCCAAATCTGATCTGAAATCTCTAAAATGTACCCAAATATATTCTGAACTTCACCTTCCCATCATCACTGTCTTTGTCCATGCTACATCAGAACACTTGTGATACTTGGAGCTGCCAAGCTCTGAACAGACTTGAGAGGAATATTTTTTGAAAACCGAGCAGAATTTCTGACTGCTAAGAGGAATACATATGCTATCCAACACTTCCATTTCTTTACTTTTGTCAAGTGCTTTCATGAACTTGAACTTGAACTTGAACTCGATTTTAGGGCGCAGTAAGCCTCTCGGCTTTTCAGATGCCCTAGTCTTTCTTGTTTTCTTTAGATTTTTTTTTTCAGTATGGAGTGCGCATTTTCATTTTATTGTGACAATGGTCACGCATCATATTTGAATTTTTTGTCCATGATACCTTTTTCTTTTTCCAGAAGGTCTTTAAATAGATGAATGTTTTTTGCAGCTTTTGCGACTTCTGTTAATTTGTTCCAACTAGGAGCAATCCTATTTGAAAAAGAATTTGTTCTAACATTGCTGGAAACTTGTTTTATGAATATCTTTTGATAGGAATTTCTTGTTCTTTCGTCACTCACTAATGTGAAAAAATTTTCCTTTTGTATATCATCTAAACCATTGAATATTTTATATGTTTGAATTAGATCACCCCGTAGTCTTCTAATTTTCAATGATGGCAACTGTAGTTTTCTTAACCGATCCTCGTAGCTTAAGTGGCTGATACTTTTTATTAATCTTGTTAATCATGGAATCGCTGTCCCTGCTGACACATTGTTGCTCTTTTACATGTTTGAAGCATACTGTCACTAGCTTCATCTTATGACTTGGGTCATTTTCACACTTCAGTCATCAGGGCTTCTGTAGTGTCTTGACCCAAGGAAAGATAAAAATATGTGAGGTTCTTCCTGATAAGGCTGAACACTTTTTCACAGGCCAATCGCTGACTGGGATCAGCAGCACTCCCATCATGACTGCAGAAAGCAACCTGAATCTGCACTTCTGTTCTCATCTCTTTTTTTCTTCTTTTCTGCCTCTGGGTTAATCTGTTCAGCTAGTGGTTTGGGCATGATGACGGAAAGAGCTGAACAAGAAGAAGTTTTCAGACAGCTCTTTGGCTATACAACAGCAGCTGTGCAAATCAACTTTTCTTGTGAGCAGAATTTTTTGTACATCAAGCAGAATGACGTGTGTTTGAGCATAATATATTCTTCTGAAAGCCGGATGGTTGGCAGCTCTGATATTCAGCAGTAAAGGATCTCCCCACCCTCCTTGATCATGCAAACCAGGAGGCAGATGTTGTGACCAGTCCAGTCCTTCAAGTTCCCCATTCAGAACTTTAGTCTGCTCTGCTTCGGGGACCTTGCCTCTCTCTATGTAATCCACAGCACTGTCTTGGCTAGGTTCTCATGATAACATGATTAACCAACCAATCTTACAGTTACAGCATCTAATGACTATGTGGAGAGGTTCATGTCTCTGAGAGATGCGACAAGTTTCTGGCCTATAACCACATGTGCTGACATCCTGCCTGACAATATCACTCAACCTGTTCCATGCATGAGATCATCAGGTCCTCTGAAACATGTTTGATCTTTTCGCTTATGGTCCATTGTCAGTGCCCACCACTCATCTTCTGATAAATGTCAAAAACATTATCTGGATGTTGGCAGACAGCGTAGTTTGAAGCGTTAGTGAAATGAAGGGGGGGTGAGGGGTGGGGATGACCACAACAATGCCCAAATGATTAACAATTGCTGTTCAAATAACAAACGAACACAAAAAGGATTTTTTACCACTACAAGTAATTTCATGATATATTTACCATACAAACACTTAATCTCCACTTGGCATGGAATGTTTTACCACTACAAGTAATTTTATGATATACTTACCATCCAAACAAACACTTATCTCCACTTGGCGAGTAACATCACCATTTTTTTTTTTTTTTTTTTTTTTGCTGTCCCAATCTCTGCGCCACCTCAGGGGCAGTGCACCCACGCCGCTCATTCCGACACCCCGTCCACAGCCATAGCCCAATCGGCCCCGCCACAGCCCCGGCACCGACAATCCACAGGGAGCAGCCACTGTCAAGTCGTCAAGAGGCAACCCACCGGAGGAGACACTGCACTGCTGCCGAGTCACTTCGGTGGTGTTCAGTGGCGCCTGTTCTGATATAACATACGCAGGACACCACCTTAAGCCCCCTACTGACGACAATAATTGCTTAGTCGCGGAACCGGCGTGAGTGAGCTCTCTCCCTCCGGAGGGCGCCACCACGTCCGTCCCACGACAGCCCCCATGGACTAGCCAATACTGGTGACCCCGACGGAACCAAACCACGACCACAGACGTGGAGAGGACATCGAAACTGAGGTCACCATGAGAGCAGGGCATGAAGGGCCACAGAATTTGAGACATTTTTTTTTTTTTTTTTTTTAATGCTGATCGATGAGAATGAGGATGATGATGATTAAGATGATGCTATGGATTTCCATTTCAGTCTGAGACTACATGACAGGGCTGTACTCTACGCTTCCTTTCATAATATATCCCAGCGTCAACCAGGCCCGAGAGATACAGACACCTGCAGTGTTGGTCAGAAAAATTTGAGCAACACTCTCAGAAACGCCTCCATTAAGTGGATGAAACTTGACTGTGTGGTCCCAGTCTTCCCACCTGAGTCTGCAGCAAACTCATAGGAGCCGGTCGGGCAGAAAAACCCACATGACTCTGATGGGATTCGAACCCACGACCTCCCAGCCGGGAGTCCGCGACGCTAACCACGTCGCCACGGCGGCTGGTTAACATCACCATATTATTAAGATCCCTAACAAAATAAAACTCGAGGAGCAAAGAGCTAACCCAGCCTCCATGCCAGAACGGCATATGGAGTGATCATCCTTAGTGCGTTCTCAGCATTGTTCATATTCGAAGTAGCCTATCTCCACTGACCTCAATACCATTTGTGGCAAGGGTTTTACTGGTAGAGATGGCAGTCGTTCTAACTGAAACAGGCCGACCATCACAAAGATTAAGACGAATACTGAACTAAAAAAAAACAATGCCATTACTATGCCCAACCAATTCTCGCGTAAGTTCAAAGGTAAGAAAGGGGAACATCCAGTTTAGGGGACACAGGTCTCATGCGTATCAGCAAGAAGGCACCACTTGTGGCAAGAACATACAAGAGAAGCTGTCAAGGTAGCAGCAGGGTTTTCAGTCGACTTGAAAGAAGCCAACAGCGAAGGGACAGACAGCAAAGGAGCGGTGACAGACCATAATTTTCAGTCAAAATTCCATCTTGCAAAGCCAAAGAAATGGGAACCTCTCCTTCCAAGGTGAAAGCAAGCTGGAACAAGCATTATTGGGGCTCCAAGCTGAAGAGCTGAAAGCGGCAAATTCCTCCACCTAGGAAAAGAAAACCGAGCTAGTTCCGATACGACACAATGTTGTGAACTCACCAAGGGGTGAGTGTACGCCTTTCTGGTATGAAGTTTCTTCCCTGCTCTCCTCATTTTGCCTTGTTGGAGATCATGATGACATAGTGAAGTTCCACACCAAGTAGGGGTAAGGTGTGTGTTTGAACAGGTAAATGTGAGCACGAGAATCACTGTGTAAATTTCAACGACATATCTGTGTGTATGGATACAAATGAGCAGTCACTGGAATAACATATCTTTGTGTATGAATACAAATGCGTGCAGTAACCTGAAACTGTGCCATTCTTTTTTGTGCTGAACGCATGTGCATATCAGTCCAACAATACACACAATTGTTTTATTTTATGCGCTTCAAGACAGGCTTTCATCTTTTTATGTTGTTCACAGTTAAGGTGAATCATAACTCAATATAAAAAATAATTAAATAAAAAACCACCTAAACCTAATTAAATGACAACAGAAGAGTGAATTACATAATAAAACTGCATGTTGCCAATTCAAGCCCGACACAAGAGCAACAGTATATACCTGTGCTGGTCCAACAAGTGCTGAGCCAAACGTCCCAGTCTGTCGGTGCTACCTGGTGCACACCTGTTGAAACAGAGCAAACAGGTAACCATCTCATGAAATGCTCAAGTCTGTCACTAGACAATAAAAAAGAAAAAAAGAGAATGATCTTTGGTAATCTTTTCAGCATGCCAAAAAACTTCAGAGACAGCGATCACAGATGTAACAATCCCTCATCAAGCTTTGGCTGTGTAAAGGTGAGAACTATCTGAGGAAAGCGAATACCACACATAAAGGATTTTGTACTGCAGAGCTGTGAATATTACTCACCAAGCCTCTTCCTCTAAAATTATAATGAGTTAAGAAGAAAATCCATGTATCTTTGTGCGAAATGGCATAGAATATTTGTAATTTGTGTTTGTCTGAGAACACACAAGATGTGGATTTATTTCAACTAACCATGAGTAATACTTGACAAAACTGTAGCTGAGTGTATGGAGCATTTTAGTCATCCCAGCTCTCTGATACAATTAGAAATCTGCTGTTATCTCAGTAATTATAAACCTGACGAAGAAGAAAAAGCAATGACTTTGATCTGTAAAATATTTTTCCGAAATTTGAGCACATGAACAAGAGGTGTGTTCGTTTTGACCCAGGTGACTAACACTTACAATGACACCTCTTCAGCCCCCAGGTGCAAGAGAATGTCGGTGGAGGTGATGCCGAAGACAACGCCGTTGATGAGTAATGTACAGGGGTCGGACACAAAGTGCAGGTGCTGGGAACAAAACAGCTACACCATTCAATGTCACTCAATTGTACAGAAAACAAATAAGCACTGTACACTATCTTCAAGTAACCACCATTCAAACGAAGATAACCAGAGTGAAAATCAAACACTCACCTTCAGTATAAATCTTTATATCACTCTTGCTTTATTTACCCATTCATTCATTATCTAATGCAACTTGCACTTTTCTGCAACATGCTCTCTTACAAAACTTTCAACAGATGAGAACAGCTGGGAATGTTGTTCAGTTAAAAAAAAAAGAAGAATGTTATCTATCCATGTTCACTCTAACAAATGATCAACCCACACACATGACGTTGATATCAGAGAGAAAATAAGCTACGTATCACCAGGTTTTGGCACAACTGACTCAAGTGATGAGTGGTGACACACTTCTGAATGTATCCAAAGAGAAATGTCCTCCATTTCTTTAAAGAAAGTAGCTCATGTCAAAAGTGTAAAGCTTTCTCATTTGTTTAAGACAAAAAGAAAAAAAAAAAAAGTTATTACGATTCGTGATCTGTTGCAATAAAAATCCATATGCAGAGTAATCAGTAATGCATATTAAGGAAAACACACACAAACAATTCAAAAACAAAAAACAAACAAAAAAAAACCCACCACCTTTTGTTCAAAATTCCCATGTGTCATGTGTGCACCACACAAGGTCCAGAAATCTGATCATACGAGTGTTCAGCTACACTGCAGGTAAGACAACTGAAGGTAAGAAGACAACTGAAGGTAAGAAGACAACTGAAGATAAGAAGACAACTGAAGGTAAGAAGACAACTGAAGACAAGAGACAAGCCTTGAGGCTGGAAATACACCCTACCTTTAGTTGTGGGGGTCAGGTAAAAGGACCCTGGGGATACACCCTACCTTTGGCTTGTGGGTCCAGGTAAAAGGACCCTGGGGATACACCCTACCTTTGGCTTGTGGGTCCTGGTAAAAGGACCCTGGAGGTACACCCTACCTTTGGCTTGTGGGTCCAGGTAAAAGGACCCTGGGGATACACCCTACCTTCGGTTTGTGGGTCCAGGTAAAAAAGGACCCTGGAGGTACACCCTACCTTCGGTTTGTGGGTCCAGGTAAAAGGACCCTGGAGATACACCCTACCTTCGGTTTGTGGGTCCAGGTAAAAAGGGACCCTGGAGGTACACCCTACCTTTGGCTTGTGGGTCCAGGTAAAAGGGACCCTGGGGATACACCCTACCTTTGGCTTGTGGGTCCAGGTAAAAGGACCCTGGAGATACACCCTACCTTCGGCTTGTGGGTCCAGATAAAAGGACCCTGGGGATACACCCTACCTTTGGCTTGTGGGGGTCCAGGTAAAAGGGCCCTGGGATACACAGGTCATGATGGGCGTCGCGCCAGAAAGGCACCACCACAATCTGACAGTTCAACCTGAAAGCAAACCATTCATTTGGTCAAGTAGCAGAATTTATATCATCTCTATGGCAATGTTCTGAAGTTTAAAACGTATAAGCCCATCCAAAAAATTCCCATGTATAGCACACACTTTTTAAAAAAAACTTTTTTTTTTCAAAATGCATATGCGATTTCAATCAAAGAGAAACTACACAGACTTTAAGGCTGACCATTTCATAGTAAGTATATACAAGCAGTTGTTTCCCTTAGTCTATGTGCAGTTGACATATCAGATTCCACTTTCCCCAAGCAAGACGGAAGGTTAAAGTCAAGTCTCATGTCCAGAGGTTGACCAACCATGTGATGCTGATATGGTGAAGGGAAAATCACTTTTATGTACAATCATCAAATTTTTCCCCGTGTATTTCTGTCCCTCCTGCAGGGAAAAGTCTATTGATTGTATGCTCAACCAAAAAATAAACAATATAAATTGCCATTGGAACTGCAAAATTGACAACAAATGCATTTGAAATTTTTGTCAGCACAAACAGATTGTTTCCAACAGCCTCCATTAAGTTAATGATGTTTTGCCAATACTTTTAATTCATCACACTGCCTTGAACGTGGGCAGAATGAAGAACTTGTGATGGGTGAAAAAATCAGACACTGAACATGTCTGTGTCACAAAGCTGAATGCAAACAATAACCAACAATCAGTATGCATGGCAAATTTTCAGTTTATTCTCAAACCTTTTTTTCAAGTCAAAGACCAAGGTCAACAAATGATAGCATGTGGAACAGACTATCTATCTCTAAGTGGTCATCTCTCGCACTATACACACCAGTTTCTGCTCACACCATCTCATACATGCCTCACACCTGTTGAATTGCTATAAATCACCAACCAGAGTAAAGAACCAAAGGCAAAGAAACTTTGAGTTAAGCAAACAAACAAACAAAACAACAACAAGAAAAAAGTTGTAACAGACATAGGCAAAGATCTTGAGAGACTATCAATTAAGGGAAGATCAGTTCCAAAGCAAAGTCATCCAATTCTTCAAAAAGCATTTGCTGATGGAGGGTAAAAACGTTTTAAGATACGCACACAGGCTCTTCACACAGTCAACTTTTAAAATTTTGTGACACTGACAAAAAAAAAAAATGGCACAAAGTTACGAGATGCAAGAAGTTAAAATCAGTTTACATATCTAAAAAACAAACATTGTAAAAGTTCTAATCTAAATCATAGATAGCTTGTATGCTCTGGCCATTTTGTACAAGACTGCTGAATTTGTTAAAACGCCACTAAAACTTTAAGCCACAAGGTAACCAGAGGTCCATCTTCAGTATATTGCCAAGCTTCCTGCAATCTGGTGAACCCAAACAACATTCCACTCCCATTCAAAAAAGGTACTCAACCACTAAACTTTGGATTTTGATTCCAGTCACTTATCTTTTTTACGTGATGTCAACTTTGAAAAAATACACATTTCTTATACTGCGCGCTGGAACACACACACAAACCCCTCCTCCCCCAATTCACGGAGAGGTTGTGGCCCCCAAACCTTCTGAGACCCACTATACTGGCATGCAGCCCCAGCCTCTACTGTGTGAAATGAAGACTCACTTCTCTGTGTCCTCTGCTATGAGCTCCATGCACTTCCGGAAGGTCTGATCGTAGGTCTCATCCATCCTGCCCCCCTGCGTGTCACACATCGCACAACATGGAATGGATCATTGTCTCAACTGTGCATCCACCCCATACTTGCCACAAATATGTAGCTAACAGTGATCATCACAACAACAACAATCAAAGCAACACACACACACACAAAAAAGCCAAACAAATGCATGAAAACAAACAAGCCCTCTTGCAGCCACTCTAGTCTGTTGACATCTCAAGTTTAAAAAGTAGTCCAGATTCCAAGAACATATTTCATGCCAGAAATCTGTCCCGTCTTTTAAAAGTCCTGTTTACTTTTTCATTTTTCTGTAGACTGGATTGTGTTGAAAAATGCAGACCTCTTTGCCTTAAAATCTGCTCTCAGTGTACTTTTCAGTAACAATGAGTGTATTTCCTGATCTTGCAGAAAGTGCAGTTAAAAAATGGGTTCTTCTACACACAGGACTTCCAAGCCTGATTAACCAGCATTCCTTGTTACAAATTTACTTCTCTCACCATTTTTGTTGTTGTTTGTTTTGTTTTTCTTTTAAATTTCACAACCTGTCCTTGACACTATTGTTCCAATATTCTGGCATGTTGTTGAAGAAGTAGACACAGCCAAATACACTTTTGCATGCACGACTTAGACAGAGTTGTCGCTCTTTAGTCAAAGCATACCAATACCATGGTTGAACTCTTCAAGTGCAATTATCTTTCAAGAAGTTTGTTTCAAGATTTTTTTTTCCTTTAAGGATTTTTGTGTTTGTTTGCTTGTTGTACTCATATTTTCACCAAATGTGTAAAAAAAAAAAAAAAAAAAAAAAAAAAAAAAAAGCTAAATCTTGTTGATAAACAAAAATCTAACACATATCCCTCCCCCCCCCTCCAAAAATCTGAAATAAACATAACTTTTGTTTGCTTGACACTTTGTTATTGAATGAGGGCAAGTTCTCATTTCGTCCTCCTCAATAAATAATAATCTGTCATGTTCTCTGCTTCCTCAATGAATGTTACCTGTCTTGTTTCTACATAATTTGAAACTTGATGAAGCCTTTAATGAGCCCCCCAAATAATCAGTGGATTTATAGAAGTCCTGAGGCAACACATCACTAAAGAAAGATTACATAAGGCTACTGAGGAAAATCTGAACTCACTTCAATGATGCTGTTCTTGATGTCCACAAAAGGTCCAGTCTGAAAACAAGATGCAAATAATGAACAACAACCAAGCTGTACTGATAACCCAGTTTGGTCTAAAAACAATACAACAACATCAACTGGGAAAAAAAAGTAAATGCAAACAAAGTATATTCACTTAGATTCATTCAAAAATTCAGTATCTTAACAACAAACTGAAATTATGCAGTACTTGATACACCTATGCATTTGGTGCAGACAACAGTAGGAAATCTGCATGGGAGGTAATCTGTGTTAGTGTTCGCCTTCAGCGAGAGTGACATTACTGTTTTCACAGGAGAAAAATGGTATTGGTGGGAATGTTCAAAGCAATCTAAACCCCCAGTCAGCTCAACAGTTCAATTAGAGACATCAAATACCAACTTAAATGTGAAATGGTGTGCCTGCAATGCAGGCTATCAATATCCAGTCATTATCCTGATAAAATAAAACATTTGTCTGTTAGATGTAATTCCTTGGCCCATACACTGAGAAACACTCGATCTGCAATGGAAAGACATGTGTTAGTTTTCCCTGAGTTTTTCCTGGAATCTATGTGCCCCATCAGTCAGTACAACAGTTCAATCAGAGAGAGAGAAGGCCAAAACATGGGTGTGAAACAGTGGGCACGAAATGCACCAATTATCATTGATTGATTCAGATCTACAGGTCTTGGATTTGATGCCACGTTTGTTTGCAAAATGACACACGCACAAAACTGTCTTATGATCCTGATTTATAAACTCAGAAAGGTAAATCTATTTCAGTATTTGCATTAGAAATACAGGCATTATCTTCCTAAGAATTTTTTCCTGGAACAGGTCTGTTGTGTCGGACAAGTTCTTGGATGTTGTTGTTGGATTGACAGGGGCAGCGTTCTCCCTCCAGAGGGGGCCGTCATCATGCAATTACTGTCATCAGTGTAAAGCCTATTAGGTCCTGCATACACTGAATCAGAACAGGCGCCATTGAGCACTGCCTAAATGACCTGGCAGCAGTACAGGGTCTGCTTTGGTGAGTGGCCTTATAGCTACCTGATATTAATCTCTTTGAATTTCTGCCACTAGGATTGGTGATCCTGGATGTGGTTGAACAACGGAGAGCTGAAACGAGCAGTAAGGGAATCGTATCGCTGACAGGGCATGTACGATGAGAAAGAGACAGAGAGGAGAAAAAAAAAAAAGGAATAGAATAAAGGCACCTTTACCTATTTCAGCAAAATGCTACACAACTACACTACTGTCAAAAACTTCAAACACATTTTTCTAATTACAAAAAGGGGTAAACTTTTCAACCTTCAACTATGAACAAAAAACATCACGTACCGAGAGCTGCTCAAGGTCTTTATCACCGACGAACGTCATCCAGCCATACAAGCAATACACAGAACAGGGTTAGAAGCAGCTGTGCAGGAGTGGGGCACGACACTATACAGCAATCTTTTATCATGG
Organism: Conus betulinus; assembly: GCA_016801955.1. Classification (NCBI taxonomy): domain Eukaryota; kingdom Metazoa; phylum Mollusca; class Gastropoda; order Neogastropoda; family Conidae; genus Conus; species Conus betulinus. The sequence goes on from JADBJO010001839.1 coordinate 34,131, forward strand.
CACACAGAACGGACATGGTCAGGGGCAAACAGGGAGGTGAGGGTGTGAGAGAAGTTCTGGTCAGAAATTCTTTACTGTGGCACTCAGCATTAACATCGTAAGGGGCAAACAGGAAGGTGAGGGTGTGAGAGAAGTTCTGGTCAGAAATTCCTACTGTGGCACTCAGCATGGACATGGTCAGGGGCAAACAGGGAGGTGAGGGTGTGAGAGAAGTTCTGGACAGAAATTCCTTACTGTGGCCATTAGGATGGACATGGTAAGGCACAACCCGAGAGGCGAAGGTGTGACATAAGTTCCGGACCTTGCCGACTGTGGCATTCACAACCATTCTGATTAAGAAATTTCCTGGTTCCCCCACCCTCCCTTCAACCCTCACAAGTGTTAGGTCTCCTACAATATTCATCCCCCCTCTGCTTTTCTACAGGGGTCTGGTCCTGAAGAAGAAGTGCCATGAAGGTTTACCAGAATGCAGACGTCCGGCTGGTCTTTGCGGATGACATCCAGCAGCGTCCGCAGTGGGTCGTAGCACAGGTCATCGCACACACTGAAGGGGCCTGCTGCGATCAACACCGCCAAACTGGACCCCTTGGACACAGGAGGAAACAACAGTCACTGGGTGAACACATTAGTTTGACAGGACTCTTGTTCTTCAGTGTCATTTTACTACAGGAGCTGCTATGTTTAACTCTGTGTAAAATAAACAGATTCTCTCACAATCAGCATGAAGAAGACTGCAACCCCCTCCATGGAGCCAAACATCACAGTCAACAGCAGGAAACTTACAACTGCAGGTCAATTTGTCTACCTTGGTAGCACGTTATCACCAACTGCCAACATCAACGAGGAAGTTGCATATAGGATTGCTAGGGCTAGTGCTTCCTTTGGCAGACTGAAGACAAGGTGTGGGAAAGATAAGGAATAAGTGCCAGATACAGAGGTGCTTCAGAAGGCCCAGGTGGAAAGCATTCATACAATGCTAATACGCTCTCAACTAAGGTGGGCAGGACATGTACACCACATAGATGAAAACTGTCCCCCAAAAAGACTCCTCTATGATGAGCTGCTGGAAGGCAAGTGTTCCCATAGAGGACAACAGAAGAGCTACAAAGACGCACTGAAGGCTTCACTGAAATGCTGTAGCATGGTCCCTGCCCCCTGGGAAGAAGCTGTGTAAGATCACTCAACTTGATGCAACATGATCACATCTGGAGTGAAAGACTTTGATATGAGGCGAGTGGAGGCACAGGAGCAACAATGTCGGTTTCTGAAAAAAAAAAAAAAAAAAGAACTAGCACCACCTTTCAGCCTGGCTCATCTCAAGTTTGTCCTGTCCACACTGCAATTGACCATTCAATGTGAAGATTGGCCTGATCAGCCATCTTCGTACACACACCACCACCCAGTGATAGCTGAAGTTGTGGTCATCTCCACCCACGAAGGACAAAAAAGACTACATGCGCTGCTATGTTTAACTTTGTGTAAAATGAATAGATTTTTTGTTGTTGTTGTTAAGCACATGTATAACACTAGACATTTAAGAGAAAGGTTTGAACCTGTGTTTTGTCATTTGCTTATTCTACTGCCTATGAAAATGCTCTCTTCTGTGATGCTGATCACTCTATTTTACTTCTTATACTTACCTGTCCAAATCAATGCTTTACCCGCACTCACTCTAGTTCCATTATGGTGCAATGTTATGAACTCACACAGAGCAATCTCTCCGATGCCTAAAGTGAACTCTCTGTTCTCCAAATTTTATATTTTGGAGATCGTGACATTTAGCAGTACTCCTTGCAGATTGGGGATAAGGCATTTGCTTGGAAAGTTAAATATATTGGAAAACTACTTTCAGTAGTAAAGTTCCTATTCTCAAACTAATAGCGATATAAAGTCTTGCTTGATTAACTGACTCGTGATTGTGATGAACAATGATGACCCTTTCATATCTTGTTAAAATTTGTGTGTTTACTTTTTAGTCTGGAAAAAACTGATAACAGAGCATTCTGCCACTATTTTTTGAGCACGTCATGACAGAATATTCATTTTCCTGCATTAACTTATGCTACTCTGACCGACGGCACGTCAAAGAAAGTCGGTACCTGGTTTCACTCTTGACGGTCAACTGTGGGAACAGTAATTTCACACTCTGCACACAGAACAGCAATAAAAGTGAGCATTACAGAACTCAAAGAGGGAACTGCTGAAAAGTCAAAATGGCAACCAAACTTGGGTAGGACAGATGAGGTGGACATGTAAAAAAAAAAAAACAAATTAAAAACAAGCATTTGCAAGAGCAAAAAAAAAAAAAAATCCCATACTGAATGGGCTCAATCCTCATGTCTAAAATATCACAAAATCTAAAAAGGATCATATGAAACATTACAAGATCATTTTTACATGCACAGACAAGGAACAGACAAAAAACATGAAACCAAAATAGCATATCAAAACCCTAACTGAACACACTAAAGGAGAAATTAAGTTGCTATTATTTCACTTATGTTACAGACCAAACAACCCTTCACCAGACCTGACAGGAATGTTTCTAGCTGAAACAGGAATAATGGACATCCATTCCAAAACAACTCAAGAACTTCACGCTACTGACTTCCTTTCATTTATGGACCTGCGTACTATTAGCACTTAAGTATCACTATCAGTAAATTCCACACATTGTCAATATGTTATTGTGCTTATCTTTCTCCTTGTGTGCACACACATGCTCTGTGCTTTCAATCTCAAACATTCATTTCTTATTTAATTTTTCTTTTTAAGTGCAAATGCAATTCAGACTCAAGGCATTCATTTCTTGTGGCAGTATTTGCTTTCTTCCTCTACTTTTCTGCAACTGTCTTCAATAATTGAAGGATTTATAACATGTTTAAATATTCCATTAAAAAATGAACACACACACACACAGGCTCAGCTGCAGGAGCAGGAAGACAAGAGAGAGAGAGAGAGAGAGAGAGAGAGAGAGAGAGGGGAAAAAAAAGGGGGAGAATTGTTGGAAGACTATAGAGTTGCACTTGCAAGTGAATTGTGAGATTTAGCTCAGCATGATCACAAAATTCACCTCTTGATAGTCTGCAAAACTGACACATTATAATATCAATAAAAAAATTCTGGAAATACCATCCCTGTTTTGACCCTCAACGAAAGACTTGCATGATAAATTAACAACAGAGTTAAACCCTTACACCTGTAGTCACAACACAAGTCACGCCATTATGTCATGGCCGACACCGGTTGTCATGACGTAAGTCAGGCTGTAGGGTTAGCCTTGCTAACTTAGTTTCACCAACACACACAGATATGAAATAATGGCTCACTGACAAACTAATTTGCATAAATGACTGAACGAGCCCCTGAACATGGACTTTCAGCATTTTAGCTTAGTTTATAGTTAGCAGCAGCTTGTAATGCATAACGCAACTCAATTTGTTTGGCAAACAAACAATGGTGGTGCCCATGTGTAATCATGATTTTGAGACTGGACTTGGAGAATGACTGGGTGAGTGATAAGGATGAGGGGAATGTCAACATGCCATTAAATGGGGAAGAAAAAATCAATGTAGCTCTTCCAGATGATCTTAAAAATTTCAAATGTAAATGACGACAGTGTGGGATAACTATTACATTTGTTGATAGTAACCATTTTGGGGGGGGTGTTTTTTGTGTTATCAGCACCTGATTTCAATGTGAAAACTGAACTGTACCTTATTCATTCTTACCTGGATTACCTGTATGGAAGACTGATACAAACCACAGGACTTTCCTTTAAAAAACGCTGTAACTGATTTCTGGATTCTGTGAAACATCGTTGACTGGATTATTTGCGAACAAGCTCTTGAGTATGACAAGCAGGATGTGCCACCTGTTTTCACCTGTTATTTTCATATTCTAGACGAGTAAACATCTAATAAAACACTCACACCCAGCTCTATTTTATATTATTCTTTTTTTCCAATTACTAACAATTTTATTCTGCATGTCATGTTCAAATACAAACAGTTGTAAAGTTATGCATGCATATTATACAAAAGGAACTCTTTTCAAACTTACCTTCTGTTAATGCACCAGGCAACATATGTGATAGTATGTTGTTAAATAACCAGAGTGAGGGTTAAGCCTGGCCATTTCTACTGGCATCTGTTCTGTGAATTTGTGTGATGTCAACCATTAGGACCACATCAGGTAAGTCTGAGATGAATGAGCAAACGTTTGCAACTAACATATTACACATGGACCGCGTTAAAGATTGATGCTTCTGTGCATGCTAGCTCTTGTCACTGCTTCCATTATAGCAAAGGGAACATTCTGACTGGCTGTCAAATATCAATCACAGGCTACACACACAGCAGCTGTGCAGGTTTGTAAGTCAGGTTGAATGGATGTCATGCTTATTTTCTTTCCTCCTGTGAAATCATTTTTACGTCAGCATAATGAAGAGCAACAAAGGGAAACATATGCTGGAGAAAAAGGCTAGCAGAGTGGCAGGACTGTGTACATAAACACTGAAGATGACAAGAGTATCGATATTGAGGACTTCAAAGCAATTAAAACTGTAATTACTGCACAATACATACCCACTCTTCATTCAGCACAACTGAAAACCAAATACCCAACATCTGGGTGGGTTGTTGGGGGAAAAACACTGCATGCTTACCGAATGAATTTTCTCAATCAACAGCTTCTTCCCCGTGGGCATTGACAGCATCAGCTGCTATCACCTGTGTGAGAACAGAAAAAAAAAAAGTCTTTTCAATCAACTCAGCCAGTGTCCTAGGTGCTGAATCTTACGCACAAGCAGCTGAATGCATCCACACCTAAAAGCACATCTCCTGAAAGAACAGTTCTGTTGCCGTTTTCTCCTTTGTAATAAGCATAATTTTATGATTCCTAATTCCAGGGATATGATAGGAGTCTGGGCAACAAAGCTTACTGTAAAGGGGACTGTTGTAAAAGCCATGCTGGGGGGTGAACCTCCCCAGAACATTCATCACTGCCCCACAAACACATTCTGCTGTTGACATCAACTTTTACCTGTCTGGCATGAACCCTCAATCTACCTCTTAAAGGCATCACCTAACCAAGCACATTCAAACTTGTTGCAACATTCTCCTTATCATTTTTTTCAATTCTAACATCATTTGTATCTGTCAGAGCTTCGTTATGGTTCATGTTCCTGCAAACAAAATACACCGCAGCTACACTGGTCAAAGCTGGCCAACCAGTACAAAGCTTACCAAAACTCTGCACTGCATATGATCAGATATCCCTCCACAAACTTTGTGGTCACTGTTCATGCCAGTGAAGAGCAGAAGCAATGTTTGTCGTTTGTTTTCTTTAAAAGCATATTCAGAGGCAGTTTTCACATCTCTGGCAGTTCACCTCCGCCTCTTCAGAGCTCAAGACCAAAACTCAGTGTAGACAGTGCTGATGGCACATGACTTCTGGGTACTGCGGTGAACATGTCTGTTCTATGATAACGGCTGTACTGGCTCTTGGGCAACACCAACATTTGTACATCATCACATGCTGAATGAAATGCATTTTTTTTTGGTCTCATGTCTTCTGCCATACTTCTTCTTCGTACACTCAGACAGGAACCCCAGAGGCAGAGAGTAGAGTGACGAAGGGCTGTATGTCAGCCCAGCGGAGGCCCTCCAGAGAATCCACTAGAGCTTCTCCCATCGTCAATTGTTAGCAGGCCAGGACTCTGCTCTTTAGGCTTTTGTCACGTGTGGGAAGTCCTAGTAAGTCCTGCAGAAAATGTTCGGTTACACAGCCATCAGAGAGCCATACCGGCATGGGCGCAGCCTGAAGACCTCACCCAATGGGAGAAATTTGTGAAACATGTGGTGGCCTCCCCTTTCATGGCTAAACCAGGGACATCGGCCAAGTGCCGTGTGTGGCGGACAGGTTTGGGTGAGTGGGCAGTGGGTGCAGAGTGGTTAGAGTCGTGGGAAAAAGACTGGAACACACAGTCGAGTTTTCAGCCACTTAATGATTGCGTTTTTGTGAGAGGTGTGCTCAATTTCCTGACCAAAACACTCAGGTGTCTGTATCTCTGTTAGAGTACAGCCCTGTCAGTAGTCTCAGACCGAAATGGAAATCCGTAGCATCATCTTAATCATCCTCATTCTCATCGATCAGCATTAAAAAAAAAAAAAAAAAGTCTCAAATTCTGTGGCCCTTCATGCCCTGCTCTCATGGTGACCTCAGTTTCGATGTCCTCTCCACGTCTGTGGCCTTGGTTTGGTTCAGTCGGGGGGTCACCGGTATCGGCGAGTCCAGGGGGGCTGTCGTTGGACAGGACGTGGTGGCGCGGGTTTTGGTTGAATTGATGAGCGGGCAGTGGGGGCACTGCCTACTGAGGGTGGTCGGCCGCAGAGGTTGGTGACAGCAAAAAAAAAAAAAAAAAAAAAAAAAAAAAAAAAAAAAAAAAAAAAAAAAAAAAACGGACAGGACTGTCTAGCCTCGCCAGGTCAACACTCTACAGGTTCTTCCCACTAATAGATACGCCAGGACCTGGACTGTATCAGCCTCCACAGTCAACACTTTATAGTATTCAGCTTGTCAACAGGATCCTGCACAGAGAGAGACAGAACTACTGCTGCAGACTCTATTTTAGTGGTATTCAGTGGTACCTGCATACAAAGGACACCATCTGATAGACCTGTTGGACAATCAGTGTGTGTCTGCGTGTGTGAAATTGAGACTACAAGTAGTTAGCCCAAACATTAAAAGGCAAGTTGCCTTTCAGGGATGCCAATTCTTTGAGCTAGGAATAAAGCCTCCGACACTGAAACAGGGGGGTTGGTTTTGTCGTTCATGGCGAGTCTGGGCACAAACCTGTCTCGGAAAGAGAGCCATATCCTTCAGATCCTGTAGGATCGACGGGGAATGGAGAAACTATTGGACCCTTCCAGCACCACAGGATGGCTGTGCAGCTTTCTGACCTGTCGCACGCTATTCGTCCTGTCACCGGCTCGCACCTGTCGAACAACAGTGACAGTACATACATGACTGGTCACACGCTATTATTCCTGTCACCGGCATCCGCAACCTGTCGACCACAGTGACATTACATACATGGAATGTCACCGGCTATTGTTCTGCATCACCCCCGTCACTCCAGTGGTGAATACCACACAGATTCAGAACACAAACACTGACTGTCACACGTATTATTCCTGTTCACCTACATGACCTGTCGACCACTGCGACATTACATACAGATTCAGAACACCATTACATGGGACTGGTCCCCACGCTGTTCTTCGGCATCAATGCCTGGTCACTCAAGGACATTACACACAGAGTCAGCAACACAACACATGACGGTCACACGCTATTTTCCTGGCACCTGCATGACATGTCGACCACAGAGCCATTACATAAACATTCAGAACACA
>JADBJO010001839.1:50122-55122 GCA_016801955.1 Conus betulinus
AAGTAAATGCACAAGCAAAGCGGCAATACTGGTCTTCATTTTGTGAGAATGAGGTGTCAAATTTTAAAGATATGCAAAAAAAGCTTGGACACATTTAAAAACAATGAAAAATGGAGTTAACCTACCTCAGTGCCCTATCACATTAAACAATGCAGAGTTTCCATCAAATTTTGATAAAGCTGAAGCTTTTGTTGATCTGTTTGCAAGAAACAGTAGCATAGACAACTTAACAACTAAAAAACACCGTGAAAATGAAGAAAAGAAAAATATTTATAATAGTCCACAGCCAGTAGAAGATCATTGTTTGAATACCTCAATAACATTGCAGGAAGTCAAAGAATGTATTATGAATTTGAAATAAAAATAAATCAGTGGGCCTAGACGGCATTTCTAATGAAATGTTAAGTCATCTTCCACAAAATATGATACAGTTTTTGCATTCGTTTTTTTCAAAAATGTTGGATAGATGGTAACATGCCTCAAATTTGGAAGCATTCTATTATTGTTCCAATTCACAAAAAGGGGAAACCACTCAGAGATATACATAGTTATCGACCTATTGCATTAACATCAAATACATGTAAATTGATGGAAAAGATTGCTTTAAAAAGACTTGTTCATCATTGTAATAAACATACAATTATACCAATCAACCAAGCTGCATTTCAGACAGGCAGATCATCAATAGAACATTTGGTCAAACTCACAACGCATGTAAAGCATCAGTTTGCACGTCGTAAAAACGTACTTGCAACGTTTTTTGATATACGAAAAGCCTATGAACAAGTATGGCACAAGCGGCTTTTGCTTAAATTAAAGAATATTGGTATTAATGGAAACATGTACAAATATATTCAATGTTTTCTGCATCGCAGACATATTCAAACAAGAGTAGGAAATACCTATTCTAACCCAAGACATTTACAAATGGGCTTACCCCAAGGATCGGTAATTTCTCCAATTTTGTTTAATATTTGATTTCTGATCTACCCAAAGGTCTTTCTAAAGGTACAGAGTTAGCTCAGTTTGCTGACGATATATGTCTATGGAGTAAAGTAACGATGAAAAGAAATACTCCGTTAAGATCACTGAACTATATTAAAATTAAATACCAACACGAGCTAAAAAAATCAGTACATTTTTACATGAAAATGGACTCTCTTTCACCAGAAAAAAACGAATTTGATGCTTTTTAATTCTGGAAATGATCCAAATAAACTTCCAGTTTTCACCCTAGACGGCACTCTTTTAAACTACGTTAAAAGCGTTAAATTCTGGGGTGTAATCCTTAGTAGTAAACTAACATGGAATACTCATATTGACCATATTTTAAATAAAGCAAGAAAAAGTTTGAATTTCCTTAAAATTGTCAGTCAAACAATCTTGGGGGCAAGACACTAAAAGTTTAACTGTTTTAGCAGCAGCCCTGGTACGCTCAAGACTTACATATGCTCAGGAAGTATTTTTTAATGCACCTAAATATCTTTAAATAAACTTCAGAGCACTGATTGCAAAGCCTTCAAAATCGCCCTTGGGGTTCCCACACACACGTCAAACTTAGGGACATACAACGAAGTGGGAGTTCTACCTCTATCTGAAATTAGAAAAGCTTCTACTTTAAAATTCATCTTAAAAAGTTTCTCACAAAAAAATTTTTGCTCAGAAGAGGTATGTTTAGATTCGGAAGGATTTTGGAAAACGTGCACAACATATACAATCCACAAAATCTATTTATTCATTTTCCTCAGATCTTCTAAAAGATACAAAAATAGATAAAAATGATATCGCCGGAAAACCAACGTTTTCACCCATTCCAAAATGGGTACAATCAAAAGCTTCCTTTGACATTGATTACAATGATTTAACTAAAAAAGGATTCTCCCAACATTTTGAGAAATTTTGTCTACTCTCACTTAGAAAATAAGTACAACCATCACTTAAAAATATTCACAGATGGCTCAGTATTAGATGATAATAGCACGGGAGCAGCTTTCATAATCCCTAGCTTAAAAATATAGAAAAGTTTTTTATCTTGGTAAAAGTCTGTCTATATATAGCGCAGAATTACTTGCTATACTCAAATCATTGGATTTCATTTTGAATTTCCCCATAAATAACAGCCAATCGTAATATGTGCTGATTCAAAAGCAGCATTGAATGGTATTAAGTCTTCTAATTCATGTGTACGATTAGACATGATAACTGAAATCAATCATATAGTACACCTTCTTTCCCAAAAAGGCATTAATATTACTTTTTGTTGGGTGCCTTCTCATTTTGGTATATCAGCAAATGAACAAGTAGACAAAGTTGCAAAAAAGGCAGCTCAAAACCTTAGCGGCACAATAACAATAAAAGTTCGCTTAGATCTGGCAGAAATGTTTCTCTATCATAAATAAAACATCTCATGATAATGCAACAAAAACACTGAGGAACTCGGACATATATTATTATAACAATTGCATCAAATGTAATGACAAAAGCAATGGGATAACATCATACAAAAGATTTATTTTTCTCATCCAGGGAGATTGAAAGTCTGATCCATAGGCTTCGTTTAAACTCGTTTAAAACAAAATACTGCAAAGATATTAAATGTATGTGTGGAGATTCTATAAGTGTCAATCATTTACTGATTCATTGTCCCAAAACAAAAGAGCTTTTTGATAAATCAGGTATTGAGGGTTTTGTTGATGGATCGACTCCTTTATCACTATCTAGTATATTAAACAATTTTGCTACTCTTGAATCTGTTTCCAAATGTTTATTAGGCTGTTCACTTAATATTTATCTTTAGCAGTTGTGATTGTTACCGTTACAATTCTAGTTTAAAGTTCTGATGAATAGGATGGGGTGGGTGGTTATGATTACATTCCCACACTCGCGCGCGCGCGCGCGCAAACTCACATACGCACACGCACGCGCGCGTGCGTATGCACACATGCACGTACACACACATGCACGCACGCACACACACACACACACGCGCGCGTGCGCGCGCGCGAGCAAGCACGCACGTACGCACGCATGCACGCATGCTCGCACACACACACACACACGCATACACACACACACACACACACACACACACACACACACACACACACACTCACTCACACACACATACACACACACGCGCGCGCGCGCGCGCTTGCACACACACAAGCATTCACACACACACACACACACACACACACACACACACACACACACACACACACACGCACAAAGACACACACACACACAACACACACACACACACACACACACACACACACACTCACACTCACACACTCACACACACTCACACATACGCACACACACACACACACACACACACACACACACACACACACACACACACACACACACACACACACACACACATCTATATCTAATATCTATTTCTATCTATCAGTTCATCTATACACACACTTTAATATATAATTTTCTGTTGAGGTGAACGGAGGAGTGTGTTGGAGAAGAGGGAGACCGTGGATTAAATCCGAAATGAAAGTTGATGGAAGAGAAAGCAGAATGATGAGAGTGTGTGTGTGTGTGTGTGTGTGTGTGTGTGTGTGTGTGCGTGCGTGCGTGCGAGCATGTGTGTGTACGTGCATGTGTGCATGTGAGTGCACGCACGCGCGCGTGCGTGTGTGTATGTGAGTTTGCGCGCGCGCCCCCGCGCGCGAGTGTGTGTGTGTGTGTACACGTGTGTGTGCGAGCAAGTGTGTGTGTGTGTGTGTGTGTGTGTGTGTGTGTGTGTGTGTGTGTGTGTGTGCATTCAAGTGCACATTTGCTTATACTCTGTATGCTGCGCTCTCATGTTCCTGGGAGAGCCTTAAAAATGGCTTCTGCCATCAAGACTTCAGAGTTCTGAGAAGGAAGATAAGGTGCCAGCTGGAATGTTTCCAGTGCTTGTATTGAACTGAGTACACCTTGCTCTATGGACGAAAGTCGATCTAAAGAGGGTTTCCAGATGAGTGTTCGAGGACCAATTTATTAGATGGCTTCCATATGGCGTCACTGACGGTTTTGATATTTACATTGTAAAGCCATTTTATCAGTTTGCCCTGTTCCAACCTCTCCATCTGACCCTGTCCTATGCTCCCTCTCCCTTTCCGATTTCGTATTAACAGGTGTGTGTGTGGTGTTTGTTTTTTTTTTTTTTTTTCCAGAGTCACCTTTATGAAGATAGAGGAATTTGTTTGTCTCTGGGCCAGTGGAGAACTGTCTGTGCTTGTGTTCTCACGGTCCTTTTGGCGATATGTGCACGTATTTGACAACAGACTGAAAGACGTCCAAGATGAAAAGTTATTGATAGACATCAAAGTTTGCCCGTGTGTGTGTGCGTGTGTGTGTGTGTGTGTGTGTGTGTGTGTGTGTGTGTGTGTGTGTGTGTGTGTGTGTGTGTGTGTGTGTGTGTGTGTGTGAGAGAGAGAGAGAGAGAGAGAGAGGGCGCTTGCGTGCATGTGTGGATGTGCGTGCGTGCCTGTCTGCTTTCATGTGGTGTGTATGTTGTATGTATGTATGTATGTATGTATGTATGTATGTATGTATGTATGTATGTATGTATGCATGCATGTATGTATGTATGTATGCATTCATGCATGCATGTATGAATGTTTGTGTGTGTGTGTGTGTGTGCGCGCGCGCGCGTGTGTGTGTGTGTGTGTGCCACGCGCGCGCGCGTGCGCGCGTGCCTGCGTGCGTGTGTGTGTATGTGTGTGTGCGTGCGTGCGTACATGTGTGTGTGCGTGCGCGCGCGCGCCTGTGTGTGTGTGTGTGTGTGTGTGTGTGTGTGTGTGTGTGTGTGTGTGTGTGTGTACATTTATGCGTGTGGGTATGTACATGGGCACAGGCTCATATACAATCGCTTTTCAAGGCAACCATGTGCAATGTGTGTGTAAAGACAAAAAAAATTATGTAATTCCTACATGGTTTTCTCATCAATAAAAAAGATACTCCTGAATCATTCAAACATATCTCTTAAGCGGGGA
>JADBJO010001839.1:60122-62622 GCA_016801955.1 Conus betulinus
AAGCCAAAAGGACAATTTCAGGTAGTGTCACACCCTGGAGTCTGTCTGACCCTGCTCCTGATTAACCCCGCACTCCATCTCTCCCCCCCCCCCCCCCCCCCCCCCCCCCCCCCCCCCCCCCCCCAACCGTTCCCGAGGCCTGTATTTACTGTCTGGGAGTGACTGTTGGGAATATTTAAAATACCCCTCCCTTTCCTTTTTTTTTAATGATTGATTCTGGCTCTGATGCGCGATAGGGCAAAAAGCATTCTGTGCTTTTCCTTGCATCAACTTAAGGAGGGCGATGCCCATTACTCATCAGGTTTGTTAATCTAGGACAGGACAAGAGTGAGAGCCCCCCCCCCCCCCCCCCCCCCCCCCCCTCCCCAAGTACGCACAAGTTATGGTCATACCATTTCATTTTGGGGAATATGAAAATTTTTGAACGTTTATAACTTTTGAGAAGGAATTTAAAGTAAATCTACTAGTTAACAGGGACAAACAAAATACAAAACAAACCACGCATTTCGACATTCATTCAATGCCTATCTGGCGCCGAATTTGAGAAGATAACAGACTGCTCGTTCTTCGATTTCATTGTCCCGATTGTTGTTAATCTGGTCTAAAGAAGATCTGAGAGGTCGAAATGCGCCGTGTTTCGTCTTGTTATTGTTTTTGTCCCTGTTAACTGGCAGATTTACTTTAATTTCCTTAAAAAAAATATTTCAATTTCCGCCTGCAGTCACCTGACTTATAAACTTACTCTTGAATGTTTATATCTTGTTGGGTCATCGTATATTGCATGATGAGGGTGAGGGCGGGCCGTTCAGTTCAAAGCGATTTATCATGGATAGGACTGGAATGATCCTCCTTCCCCACCCCCACGTACATCTGTGTAGTCAACATGTGTCCAGATGATGTTTCCCGTGACATGCAACGTGAGCAGCTTCACTTCTCGTTGGTCAGCACAGCGCTGCTAATCCTCCCATGGGCAGTTCATTTGTAACGGAACCAGAATCATCTCCATTCTCGCTCTTCATGCCTCAGTCCACCGTATCTCCTTACGAGTTTATTGTGTCCTGTAATGTTCATTTGGGCATGAGGAGTTTTTAGCTTGACTTCTCTGGGGGCAGTGTAGAGAGGGAGGCGCCCAATTTGCTAATTGAAATGGAATTTAACAGATAAACCACTTTTTCCCAAGGTAATTGGTCATGCTTAGGAGTAGAAGGGGAGGGGTGGTGCTCTGGGCCTGTCCCACAATTACTCTTCATTGATTACACTGGGATTTGGGGTTTGATGAATACATAATAATGAATGAACAGGAGCGGGAAGGAGGGGGGGGGGGGGGGGGGGGGGGTCTGGGACAGGCCCAGATTACTGCCTGTCAACCCTAGACCAACTCTTCTTAAGGCGTTTTGCTGCGAAAAAGCTCTACAGTAATTTCTGAGAGTCAGTCTAGGTCAGTGCCAGATCCACCCACTGTACATCATTGGAAACGGCCCACTGTACATCATTGGAGAACGGTCCACTGTACATCATTGGAGAACGGTCCACTGTACATCATTGGAAAACGGTCCTCTGTACATCATTGGCGAACACTCTACATCATTGGAGAACACCGTACATCATTGTAGAACACTGTACATCATTGGAGAACGGTCCACTGTACATCATTGGGAAACGGCCCACTGTACATCATTGGCAAACGGCCCACTGCACATCATTGGAGAATACTGTACATCATTGGAGAACGGTCCACTGTACATCAATGGAGAACGGCCCACTGTACATCATTGGAAAACACTGTACATCATTGGAGAACACTGTACATCAATGGAGAATGGCCCACTGTACATCATTGGAGAACACTGTACACCATTGGAGAACGGCCCACTGTACATCGTTGGAGAACACTGTACATCATTGGAGAACGGCCTACTGTGCCTCATTGGAGAACACTGTGCATCACTGGGAAACGGCCCATTGTACATCATCGGAGAACGGCCCCCACTGTACATCATTGGAGAACGGCCCACTGTACATCATTGGAGAACATTGTACATCAACGGAGAACGGCCCACTGTACGTCATTGGGGAACAATGTACATCATTGGGAAACGGTCTACTCTACATCATTGAGAACGGCCCACTGCACATCATTGGATAACACTGTACATCATTGGAGAACATTGTACATTATTGAAGAACACTGTACATCTTTGGAAAACGGCCCACTGTACATCATTGGGAAACGGTCTACTGTGCATCATTGGAGAAAACTGTACACCATTGGAGAATGGCCCTGTGTACATTGTTGGAGAACGGCCCACTGTATATCATTGGAGAACACTGTACTTCATTGGGAAATGGCCTACTGTACATCATTGGAGAACAGTGTACACCATAGGAGAACGGCCTACTGTACATCACTGGAGTATAGAGAACGGCCCACTGTACATCACTGGAGAACGGCCCACTGTACATTATTGGAGAACTGTGCACTGTACATCATTGAAAACGG
>JADBJO010001839.1:67622-75122 GCA_016801955.1 Conus betulinus
CAAATGCACATTCAAAGGCGTCAATTGAAATATGAGAATTTTTTAAAGACAGAAAAAAAAGAACTTGAGAGAAATGGAGGCTGGGATTACGGAGGTGCGTTATATTAGATTGAGATTTTTTTTTTTGTCGATTTTTTTAAAGTATTTGTGTAAAAAAAAATCATCGGCATGTAATTATACCATACAACATCAAACTGTTTTGATCATTGTTGACTTTAGCATTATAGAGTTCGATTTTGAATCTGCAGCTCAGCTGGCTCTGAAAAACTGAAGCATTTGGCCTACGTCTTTCGATCTTACACTTGTAAATATAAGATTTAGAAACGTCATAATAAAGTCCAAAAATTGTCTCTGTTTGTATGTGTTTGTCGACTCCAGAGATAACAATATCGCGTCTGATTTTAATGGTAAACGAGTTTCGGCATTTTTCGTGAAATAGATTTTCAACCTCTTTCCGAAAGGTTTGAACGTAATTGCACATCCGTAAAAGTGTTGGACTGAATCTCTCTGTTCATTGCAGAATGTGCACAAAATAGAACTCTGCCCGTTATATACAATCTTATATCCCTCTGCACCTTTGCCACTATTTCTCTTTCCCTCTTCAAACATCAAAGCAATAACATATAGACGGAATACACACACACACACACACACACACACACACACACACACACACACACACACACACACACACACACACACTAAGGGCCCATATATACTGGTGTCCAGAAACATCAATTCTGTGTGACCACATGTATATCCAAAACACGGGAGACAGGGAGCATCAAAGTATGGAACTGGCTGACATATTCCTTGTAAGGGTCGAACAGCTTATGGGTGTTTATGGACTAGGGAGGGGAGGAGAAGAGGGAAGAACAGAGTGGGGAGGGGGGAACGAAAAAGCCTTGCTGTACATACAAATCAGATGCCAAACCATACTGATATGGTGTATGCCTAGAATAAGATTTTAACATTTCAAACACTCGCGAACTGGGAAAAAAAACTGTTGGAGGGGGGAAGGGGCAGTGTGGATGGGGTGGGATGGTGGAGGAATTAAAAATATCTTCCAAGTGAATGAGATTTAATAAGATAAACAGTCAACATCGCCAGGCTCCAACCATTCTCATAACTGGGATTGAAGACACTAGACAAGGTCAGCGAACGGTTAAAAGGACTTGATCTTATCATGCAGAGGCTGAAAGTGAGTTCTTGTACTAGTACAGTCAAATAAGAAATGAGGGATATCGAGAGTCTGTCCACATGCACAAGCAGGTGCCGGTTTTAAATGTCTGCCTAACCAAAACATTAACCCGCAACCTATTTACAAGGTTACGGTTTGGGATTGGCCCTGGGGGATTACAACATTTTCTTGTTGGTTTAGTCATATCCCATCAGTGCTTCCGAGCTGAATCTTCAAGGTATTGTTCCTGTCTTATGTTCCAGATTGAACTTGTGAGAATGTGAATAGCTTCAGATGGAGAAAGAAGGATATCAAAATTCAGAACATTAGATTTATTTCTTGCAGCTTCCTTCGCATAAAAATCAGCTAAGTCATTGCCACGTAAACTGGAGAGTTCTGGAAACCGTAACAAAGTTATATTGATACCCCGGGTTATTGACTGATGAATGAGAAATAAGATCTCACATACCAAGCCTGAACGAGTAGACTTTCATTGACAATGTAGAGCCGTAAGCGCTGATTTTGAGTCCGATAATAGAAGTATTTGTCTATGTGTAACAGGCATGTCAAGTATAAATTCAAGTGCTTTCAAAATGGCAAATAACTCTGCTGTGCATATAGACCACCATTTCGTAATATATAATTTCTTTCTAATGCTAAGCGCTGGTATAACAAAGGAAGCCCCAACATGGGAAGAATCTAAAACAGAACCATCCGTGGAAACATGTGGATAGGAATCGTATTTCCTCTCTATCAAGTCTTTGACATAGGATGATAGTAACAGGGGATTATCTGTTTTATTAAGATCTCCGTAAGTGTAGATGATTTCAGCCTGCTCTGACAAGCACAAAGGGTATGAACAACATGGAACAGCGGCAATACCATCAAGAAACAGGTTACAGTTCTGAAACATTGGGGAAACATAATTACCTAGGGACATGTACACCCCTTTGTTACGGGATCTCTTTTGAAATATACGTACTTCCATCCAGTTCAGTAATTACTGAATTTGGGATGATTCTAGCACTCATTGTAAGATTACAGGCGCATCTTAGCCTGTGTTCATTTAAGGGTAACACACCAGCCTCCTTGTATGTCAAATCAATTGAAATCCATCAGGGAAGTCCTAATGCAATTTTTACAAGCTAACAAGTCAATACTGGTAAGCTTGTGTAAATCTGTCTTTCCAGCTGGAAAAAACTTCTTGGCCATACAACAGAATTGAACGAACTAGCTATGAGGCACTATAGACGAGATTAGAGATCCCCAGTTAATCAGAGGTATAGCAGAAAGGACACGTAATAATGCAAATTTTTCCTAGCCCTTTCTAGAGAGTAATTAATATGTTTACTCCAAAAAAAGTTTGTAGTGGAAGATTACACCAAGAAACTTAACTTGTTTGCTTGGGCATATCAAATTATTATCAACCCTTATAGAGATAGCTTCTCTGCCTTCAAACGCAATTGTTTTCTTTGTAAAAGACAACAAAAACCGTTTTGTGAGCAGATAAACCGAACTCATTTGATTTCATGTATGAAAAATATTGTCAACTATTTCCTGAAACTGTTCGAGGATTTTCCTTCCTTTGGTTTGTTGTTTGGAAAAATTGCCGTTTACATTTCTCCACAGAGCAACATAAGCTGCATACAGAGTTATTGTGGCACATTTTGTATTAACCTGTTTGATATCGTAAAGCATAAGCGAGAAAAGTGTTGGAGCGATTACACTTCCTAGGGAAACACCCATGTTAACAGTCCTGGAAGTTGATAAAGTTCCACGTATATTGACTTGGATAGTTCTGTCCAATAAGTAAGCTTTTTAGACATTGGAAAAAAAACGACCTCGTGTTCCTACTTCACGTGCTTTGTACAACAATTTAGAATACCAAACTAAATCGTAGGCTCTATGAACATCAAAAAACGTCGCAAGGGTCGTATGACGCTTGGCAAGAGCTTTTTTTTTTTCACATTTGAGGATAAGTGGACAATGTGGTCTTGTGACTCCTCAACCTTTCCTAAAACCAGCCTGGAGTAAAGACAAGACTCCATTTTTTCATGGAAATATTCTGTTCTGTTTTTCATTGTTCTTTCAAAACGTTTTCCAATGTGAGGTGTTAAAGCTATAGGTCAGAAACTAAAGGGAAGAGTTTTAGTTGCTTGTTTAAGGACTGGGATGACAATAGCTTTTTTTCCAATCCAGGGAGCATTCCAGCATTCCAACATATCTGAGAGAACTCCAACAACTTTGATAACAGACTCTCAGGAAAATGCTTAATCGTGTTATAGGAAGTAGTAGGATCTGAACCCGTGGATATCTTACCTGGCTTTATACGCTTAAGTGCGAAACAGAGATCTTGCATTGTTGAATTTGTGTTATATATAAAGAGTTACTTTCTATGTTAGGCTGCTCAAAGTTTTGGTATTTATCCTCAAACTCTTTCTACGAATTTGTTCAGACTGAGATAAACACTCAGTCTGACTCACTGAAGCGAGAGTTTTTGCTAATATTCAGCCTTTTCTTTATTAGTCTATAAATTTTATCGTTAACATGCAGAGCAGGCTGAGGAGATGGAATGTACCCTTGATTTTTTAAAAATTTCTTTCCATAATTTAGAAATGTCATGTGGATGTTTAGAATAAGTCATGATCAAATTACCATAATACTGTTTTTTGGCATGAGCTACTGCTTTGTTACTGTAGTTATTGGCAATTTTGTATTTACTGTGGAGTTCGTTTATTACTTGGAGTGGCTGTGAATGACGACCGTTCATCAGTTTTGAAATGCTTCTGTGTTTTCATTTTTTCCGGCTAACTCACATGAGGAGTTCACACAAGGGTTTGAGGCTCTCTTTGGATGGTGTTTAAACTTTGGTTTTGGATTGGCGCAATCTGCTGCTCTCAGTATGAGATTTCGTAATTCTACATAATTGTTTTCAAGATCTTCTACTGGTTCTATGTTATGATTAAGATTGAGCTTAAGAGAACCAGTAACTAGAGTTTGGGTTTAGGTCCCAGTTAGCTTTATCTTCATTGTATTTTGTCAGTCCGGGAGTGTGCTCAGTTTTCTCTGGACTCACTAAGATCTGAATTTCGACTGGAAGATGGTCACTATCCAGTGGTAACTGAATAACATTCCACCTACAAAGTGGAATATACCCGGAGATACTAAGGACAAATCAATTGATGAATTTTTCTGATCAGAACGATCAGGAATTCAGGTGACAGACCCGTCATTCAGTATCGTTAGATCAGCATTTATTATAGTGTTAGCACACACACACACACACACACACACACACACACACACACACACATGTATACACCAGCACAGATAATAGTGTGCTGCACCTACAGTTAATTGGAATTAAAAATGAAATGCAAGGAGATTACATTATAGTTTGTCAGTATTGTGAATAATGCCAAAGCCTTGCGCAGCCTGTGTCTTAACCAAATTCCAGAGGTCAAAGACATATCTTTTCAGGAAAGACGGGTTCACAGTCAGTCCTTCCTCCCTCCCCTTCAACAGTGTCTTTAATCATTTGTTGCCGTCCGCTGACGACCTATATGAATGAACCATACACATTTAAGAGAGAGAGAGAGAGAGAGAGAGAGAGAGAGAGAGATGATCCTCAGGATTCCAAATCCCGCCAGACGTCAATTTTAAGCCAGTCAGTAAATTTAATGGCACGAACACGCAGGTATGCACTTGAATCGATATACGATCACCTGTGATAGTTCACCTCCATAAAACTCCTACAGGTTGTCTCTCATGATCATCTAAAGAATTCTGAAAACGTGACTCGTGAATCAGACTCTATTTGGAATCATACGAAACCATCCCGGTGAGCAGACGTTAATCACAGAACTATCTGTGGCACGACTGTCGAGTTATTTACGTCTCTCCCCTCACTACCATACCTGCTGGTACTCTGGGAGGATGTCATTTGCTGAAGAAGGCAATATATATATATATATATATATATATATATATATATATATATATATATAGAATTATAAATAAAGCTTGCTCTTACGTCTCAGGTTGTAGAAATAGGGGGGTGATAAGCCTTCATATCTGCAGTGGTAGATGATTCTGCCTAACTGACAGTATGTGCTTGAGTGGGAGAATGGGGAATAATAAATGCTTCTCACAATGAACCTTCAGCAAGCTTTTAGTCTCCGAAGCGGGAAGACCATCTCCAATGGGGAGGAAGCTCACTAACATATAACTCCTGGTCAGATACCGATATTTCGAAACCTGATTGTTTCTCCTCAGTGACCACGGAAAGTGGTAATTTGACTCCTCTGCCTTTTCGGTGTTAAGAAGAATGCTATACCAGAAAAAGGCTGGTGTGCAATACCGTAGTATGTTTGTTGAGTTTTCAAAAAACCAACCAAAGGTGCCACCTAAGAAGCAAAAGAAAATCATGAAAGAGCAAAACAAGCTACATTTTCTTGTGAAAAGTAGAAAATATAAAAAAAGATAACCTCTTAAGACACAAGTGCTGAGGGCCGGTTCTTGGAATGAATCCGCAAGGGACTAAATTACAAGAAAACAATAAAGTCCAAGGATAAGTACCGAGCACCATTCCAGCAACTTACAGAGCAGCTTGGCGTTGCAATGACTGCAAGAAATATTCTTATAGTCTCTGAAGCAGGAGACCATCTCCAATGGGGAGGAAGCTCACTAACATATAACTCCTGGTCAGATACCGATATTTTGAAACCTGATTGTTTTCTCCTCAGTGACCGCGAAAGTGGTAAATTTGACTTCTCTGCCTTTTCGGTTTCAAGAAGAATGCTATACCAGAAAAAGGCTGGTGTGCAATACCGTAGTATGTTTGTTGAGTTTTTCCAACCAAAAGTGCCACCTGGTTGGTTTTTTGAAAACTCAACAAACATACTATGGTATTGCACACCAGCCTTTGTGTAAAAGCTGTATCAATGTATAGTAAGTATGTATGGCTGTGTAAAGGCACGAGGGCGAACTGGTGCTGCTATAACAGATTATATTAACTGTACTTCTAGTGTGAATCAGGGTGATGTTTGTAGCTCGGGTTTTGTTTTCGTTATTCGAAGATAAATTAACACAGGAAGTTATACATTCTGGAAGGCATGGTGCACATTTTATGAATGAACTTTTGTTCATTCTGCTCGTAGCTGACGACATGGTCTTGGTATCAGTGACAGCAATTGACTACAATCTTAATTGAACCCCATGCAAAGAGCTACTGCTACATTACAACTAAGAGTTGATAAAGCAAAAAGCAACATAATCGTATTTAGACAGGGCGGGTATCTTGCAGCGAGAGAAAGATAGACATACAATGGATCTATAGTGCCTGTTGTTAATGCGTAAAAATACCTGTGTGTATACTTCTCCACGCGCTTGAGTTTTGTCTATTCAATAAAGCAAAAAAAGAAAGAAAGAAAAAAGAAAAAACGCACTGCTGTGCATACCAAAGAAATTATCATTACTCCATAACGATTCCATTACCTTGTTTTTGAAGCTGTTTGACGGTCAAGTTCAGCCGATGGCGCAACATGGAGCTGAAATGTGTGGTCTGGATGCTGCTGTTGTACATTGTAAAAAAAAATCCATCTGTTTCCTCTAAGGAAATTTCTTAGGGTGTCGTTGCACACACCAAATTATTTGGTATCTGGTGAAACAGCTAGATATGCAATTTACGTGAATTCCGTTGTAAAGTGTATTCGATACTGGTTAAAAATATTACAGATGCAAGATCACAGGTTACCACCCAAAGCGTATAGAATGCTGTTAGAATTGGACAATAGAGGTAAGAAAATCTGGGTAATAAATGTTAGAATGGAACTATGTGGTTACGGATTTAGTTTTGTATGGCTCAACGAAGGTGTTGGTGATATCAATCTTTTTATGAAGGTGTTCCGAGAAAGATTGATTGATTGCAGTTGACAAAATTGGAACAACCACCTACAAAACAGTAAGAGATTTGAATTACACAGAACGTATAGTCATTTACGTTGTTTACCAGTTTTTATATGTCAATGAAAATAGACAAGCATTTCAAACACATTATGACCAGATTTCGAATCGGTGTGTCTGATATTGCTAGTCATTACAATTGCTACAGACAGCTATGCGAAAGAAATCTGTCCATTGCGACGAAGTTCATTTTGTGCTGGCTTGCCAAATGTTAAGAGATCTTAGAGAACAATTAATCCCGCAAAAGTATTTTAACTATCCTTGTCTGTTCATGTTAACGTTGTTAATGTTATCACCAAATGAAAGTGCCGTTAAAAAGTTAGGTATCTATTCATATAAGGCATTAAAAGAAGTGT
>JADBJO010001839.1:80122-100122 GCA_016801955.1 Conus betulinus
AACATTGCATTTAATATGGTTATGTATATCATTCTGTAGTTTGCTTCCAGAATAAATGAAAGAAGACATAAAAAGATTAGTTCGTGGGAGAGGAATGCGGATATTACGTTTGTTACGAAACATTATTGATGGGAAATTTTATTGTTGAGATAAGCTGGCGTTAAATTGTTCACAATATTAAACATGAAAACAGCTTTGTTGTAACGGCATTTAAGACTGAAGGGGACAATATCTAATCGTTTGTAATCAGTAGGGATAAGAGAAGAGGATTTAAGAAGAATTAGCTTGAGAGAGCGTCTGTATAAGCTGTCAGAGAGATTTTAAGCAATTTTGACTGGCCAGATCCCAACATGTTGATGCTTAATCAATATCTGGCTGGATGTATGCACGAAAAAATAGCTTCCTGGTATGCTGATCAAGGAAATGCTTTATTCTCTGTTCAGCTGGAATGGTTTTTTTGGAAGGCATTTTGTAAAGCATAGAAATATGTTCAGACCACGATGGGTTATTGTCTATAGTAAGTCCTAGTAATTTGTAGAAACTTCTTCTTATGCTTTGTTACTAACTTTTAACTCCGGCAATTTATTCTTAATGTTCTGCCGTTTCTTCCTAGTTGTCACTAGCATGAATTTGGATTTATGAGGATGATTGCCATATGATTTTCTTCCATCCAGGAAACAAGCCATAGTATATCATTTTGTAAGGAGGTTCATACCGCATCAGAGCTTTTATTTTCATTATATATGGTGGTATCATCTGCAAAAATTCGCAAGAGGATATCAAATGAAGTGGAAGGTCATTCATATAAATTGAAAATAATATAGCACCTAGAACCGATCCCTGGGGAACTCCATATTTGTTCGTAGCAACAGAAGATAAAGTAGAATCTTCACAGACTGCTTGTCTTCTGTTGTGAAGAAAAGATACTATGAGTTTTACGGAATTATGTTTAAACCGTACATATTTAGTTTGTTAGAGAGGACACTGTGATCAACGGTGTCGAAAGCTTTCGCAAAATCAACAAAATTGCACCAGTAAATAAATTATTGTTTATGATTAAATGTCATTTCTCAATGAGGTTAGTCAGCATGGTATGGTACGAATGATTCCTTCTAAATCCATTCTGATTTGGATGAAACAAGTCATACTTTGTGAAATGGGACTGTTTAATATGTTTTTCGAGAGGCTTAGACAGAGCAGATAGTATAGATATGGGTCTATAATTAGAGGGGTCAGATGGATCACCAGACTTAAGAACAGGCAAAACTTTACCGTCTTTGAAGGCTTGTGGATAATAACATTTTTCAATACATAAGTTATAAATATATGTAACATATTGAGAGATAATGGGCGCTGGTATCTTCAAAATTTTACTATCTAACCCATCCAAACCATGAGAACTCGACGGTTTTAATATATTTAACTCCTGATGCACTTCATGGACGCCTATGTATGGAAAATGGAGTTTGTCAACAATATTTTTTGACCTGCAGAAACATTTCACTCGATTTAAATCATTAGCCTGTGTGTTGTTTATCTTTATTGTTCTCTCTGCTACCGTGGTGGTGGTGGTTTTATTTTACGTCTTTTCATCCAGCAGATGATATTAGACGAAAAAAAAAAACACCTCTTAAGCCATTTCAACACATGCATCTGCATACACTTATGAAAAAGAAAACAGCATATCAGTTAAGGACCATGGTAATAGTCCAGCTACCTCAGAACTGGCTAAAGTGGCGGCAAACTCAATTATGCATGAGCCAGACAGAACTTGACTCTCATTTTCATTTTTGTCAAGATTGATACCTTTCGCCATATACATTTCAGTTAAAACTGGACAATCTAATAGAAGGAAGGTGATGAACAGAGATGAATTTTCCACAGACACACACACCTTCAGGAGAAAATTTGGTCTTCCATGTGTTCAGCCTTAATTTTGTGATAGTCTTAGCCAGATAGCGTGACCAGCTAGGCAGTGTGTAGCATTTTTCACAGAAAAAGGTTTTGTAAACGTAGTGTTCCAGGTTGAATAGTATTTCACACTTGGAAGGATGTAATGGCAAATTTAGCACACATTCTGAACAGTTTTGTGCACCACGTTTAGCTGGATTATCTGCTATTTCATTCCTTCTGAGACCACAATGTGACGGAATCCAACAGAAGTCTACGATTATATCCGAGACATAATACAGTGTATGATGTACCTTATTTCATATAGTAAATCTTTTCTGGCCTTACAATCCCAAGTTTGCAATGATTGCAATATAGACTTGGAATCAACACAAAACACTAAAAAAAGATATTGGAGTACTATGTACACAAACTAAAGCCATCAGTATAGCATACAGTTCTGCAGTGAATATTGAAAACCCATTTCCGAGATGAAAATGTTTTCGTATATTCAGACTTGGAATAACAAAACCAGAACTGCTATCAGCTGTGTCCATAACTGAAACCATCAGTATAGATTTTAACGTGATTAGGATAAGAATGTTCGAGGTACCATAGTAACATGTCTGTTCAGATATCAACAGATAAATTAGACGTATAAAAAGAAGCAGATGGCGGTGCTGTTTTCCCGGACAACTGATTTATAGTCTTCCAAATAGATTTTGAATCTTGTTTTATGAAATTCTATCACCAAAAACACCTCTCCGTGCGGATCTTTTCATTTCAGCGACCTTATTCCGTTGTTGCCTAAATTTCTTGTCTTTCCCTGTTGTTTGTAATAAATTGTCACGAATTCTAATTTCAGCATCTATTTCTTTTGTTAACCACGGTGGTTTCTCGTTTAATTTAACATGTTTAGTACGAAGCAAGACATGCCTATTGAAAATAGGAACAAAATATCTTGTACTAAGCAGCAAGTGCATCATCAGGATGATTGTAGTGATAGACACAAGAAAAATCTGCCATATATAAATCAGCCAGAAATTCTTCAGGTGGAAATTTTTATAGCTGCAAAACAATATACACTTATGAGTGCATGTGGGGATTTTAACTCCTTTCTTTGACCATGTTAAACACACTGAAAAATGATCACTAAGACCATAGACGGGTATAGCAGTTTCTACTACGTTGTTAGAATTAGTAGCATAAATGTGATCAGGTAACGTTTTTGTCTACATGTTATCCGTGTAGGTGAATTTATTAATTGAGTGAAATTGCACATTTCATAAGCTTGTATCCATTTATTCTGTGATTTGAATAAATCGATGTTAAAATCTCCAAGCCAGATTATTTCCATAGAATAACTTAATACGTCTTCAAAGCATTGACTCAAAACGATCGAACCACTCGACTCTTTCTTCTGGGTTTTTGTATAAAAAAAAAATAAAAGAACCTGCCAGGGTTGGTTTTGTTCCTTTCAAGTGAATCTCTAGCCATAAGCATTCAATTTCATATTCATCAAACAAGTTTAGCCATCTATAATTAACAGATTGGTGAATATAAGCCATCGTATCTGTTTCTAGTTTTGCTGTGGCATCTCGTCTAAGAAGGTTGTATCCTAGGATCGATAATATATTGTCAGAAATTGAACTAGATAATCGTAATTCAGAAACAACCAAAGACATGAACATTTTCATTTGAATTGGATAAGATAGAAGGCACATCTGTTAGTTTGTTCATTAGGTGACATACATTTGATAATCTATTTTGAACCTAGCTTTACAGAGCCACTTTAATGTGCTACCGTTCTTGTCCATGACAAAATCAATACAATTACGGATGATAATTAAAAGGAAAACACATACAAAGAAATGTGATACTCAATATAAAAGATATGCAAGATTAAGCGAAAAAAACTAACAGAAAAAAAATATGAGAATATCAATTCTATCCAGCGGAGTTGAACACAAGACTGAAAGTAAGAAAAGCAGCCTGAACATTTTACCCGAGCTAGACACAAACTCAAAATATATATATATAATATATAATATATATATATATATATATATATATATATATATATATATTCTGTGTAAAAATAGGATGGGTAAAAGGAAGTTTTAAAATCGACAGGTCTGTTTCGAGCGCTGGCTCTCCTCAGGATGGTTTTGGGTCGTCTACTGCCGGTGTTATATGGCCCAATGTCACTGTTTGCACGTGCGGATTGGCTGCACGTGTTGTTCGGTTTTTCGGGTTGTTTACAGTTCAGGGTGCCTTTACTGACAACGATTTCGATTTGTGCCTGCAGTTGTTTACTATTTCTACTTTAGTATTTAGAGTTGCTAAGTGTGGTTTGCATAGTATTAACCATTTTTTCTGTTAAACATAGGTTGCATCTTTTGGAAATGTTATTGTATGGTGATGCCCTTTTTATGATTTTCCAGGATATGTTATAGTTTATTTTTTGTCTTTAAGTCTCCAAATATATTTGCTCAGTTCTGTTTGGTTTTTGTATTTTTCTTTGTTGAATGACTGTTTATGGTTTGCGTACCTGGTTTTGAAGTGATTTTCAGTGATCCCTATGTATGTTTCTTTTTCATTTTCTGATGTACACAGTGGCTTGGTAGAGGCATTTGTTGCTTAAGGGACACTGTTCTGTTTTTTTTAGTACAATTGCAGGATTTCCTTTCTTCACCCTTCTTTGCTGTGTTGTTTTTCATTTTGTTGGATGAATCAATTATATTTTTAAGGTTAGGCATGCATGAATATGACAGTTTGATGGTGTTCTTGTTGAATATTTTGGACAGTTTGTGTTCTTTTGGGAAGGATGCTGTCAAATTTTGAAGAATTCTTTCCCTACGTTTGTTTTTACTCGTCCATCATATGGAGGGTTGTACCATGTGATTTTCCTTTTCCTGCTTTTTTTGTTTTTGTTCATGTTGTTATCTGGGTTGTATTGTAGTTTGTAGCTGTAACCACGTTTTTTGCAATGCCTCTTGGTATTCTGCTGCTGCGTTGTTGAACACTCTTTCATTATGTGACAGATTAGATAATCTCTTGTTTATGCCATTGGGTATGGTTTTTAGTATAGATGGCGGGGTGGTTGCTATTGGGTTTCTTGTATGGTTTATATATGTGGTTGTTGAGGTCTAGTGTTATGTCTAAGTAGTTCACTACCTTTTTGTTTTCTTCGATGGTGATTTTTAAGTTTGGTTTTGGAAAATTTTGCATAGTTCTTTTTTCTTGTTTTCGATGGTTCTTGGATTGTTGTTTAGCGCGGCGAGGCCGTCGTCTCTGTACAGTCCGACTTGCTTTCCGAGTTGTTTTTGGGATGTGGATAACATAAACAGTCCGACCAGTTCGCATGTTCGGCACCGTCATACGATCCCATGGTCACATCAAATGTTGAGTTTTTATTCGTTTTCTTGATCCATGTTTCATTTCTGCTGTAGAGTAAAGTTTTCGTGGTGTGAAGAGAATGATTTCCATTTCTGACCCTGTTATGTCTGTGTGTTTATTAGCAAATTTAAGAGCTTTAGTGAGTAGCTCCTCATCTATGGATGGGTGAAGTCTACTATGTCGAATGTGATGAATACTGTGTTCTTCTGTTTGTTAAGTTTTTTAACCATTGGATAACTTCATATGTGTTTCTTCGATAGGTTGTATTCAGTGTTTGATTTTATGTTTTTTATGGCTTTTTCTAAGATTTTCTTACTTATTTTGCCCAGTTCAGATTTAGATGGGTTTATTAGTCTACATGTTGGGTTGTTGTGGAAATTGGGTTTATGGTTTTTAAGGGTATTGAAGGCTTCTTTTATTGCTGTTGTTTCCACCCTGTGACCTAGGTCCATGTGGGTGTACGTTCTTTTTTTTTTTTTTCGGATGTTGTTGTGTATGGTTTTATCAGCTTTTTTTGCAGTTTTTCTGAATGTTTTTATCAAGAAGTTGTGAGTACTCGTCGTTGGTTCCATTTTGTAGTAATTACTGGTTTTGTCAGCCTTCACGAATATTTTTTTGTCATTTTGTATTTGTTTTATTTCATAAAAAAACAGGAAAAGGAAAATCACATGGTACAACCCTCCATATGATGGACGAGTAAAAACAAACATAGGGAAAGAATTCTTCAAAATTTTGACAGCATCCTTCCCAAAAGAACACAAACTGTCCAAAATATTCAACAAGAAACACCATCAAACTATCATATTTATTCATGCCTAACCTAAAATATAATTGATTCATCCAACAAAATGAAAAGCAACACAGCAAAGAAGGGTGAAGAAAAAGGAAATCCTGCAATTGTACTAAAAAAGAACAGTGTCCCTTAAGCAACAAATGCCTCTATAACAACATTGTATACCAAGCCACTGTGACATCAGAAAATGAAAAAAGAGAGCCAGCGCTCGAAACAGACCTGTCGATTTTAAAACTTCCTTTTACCATCCTATTTTTAACAGATGTTGCTCCCCAAGGGGTTGAGCACTTTAAGAATTTATTAGGCATTTTAGTGGTATCCTTGATATATATATATATATATATATATATATATATATATATATATATATATATATATATATATATATATATATATATTTCTCACCAGTATGCGAACTGCCCCTATCCGAGTTTTCCGAGAACGCCTGCCACACATGAAACGAGCAATTTTTAAATAATATGGTGCACTTCACATCCAAGAATAAGAAAACAAGCACAAAGTCTATCAGCATACTTTTGGATACATGACCAAGAGGAAATTTATATAAAGTAGACAAATGTTCATGCACAAAAAAACCCACAGCTTCGTCCTTGTGGGTTGAACACAATTAACTAACGACACATACCACCGGCAGGTGGTTGTCGCAGAGCTGGTGAAGATCACTGATGTCCTGGGTAGTACGCCAGCTGTGATGCCAAAGACATTAGTTGCTGGGCACATTGGTTAACAGGATTGTTAGTGGTGGGCCAACTTGGAATACTATAGATGGAGCCGGCATTGTATTTACAACATTGACAGGATTGACAGTGGAAACTGTCTGGAAAATTTCTCTCCACGGTGATCAAGGGTATGGTAAGGGTATGGGTCGGGATGTCTGGGAAATAAGTGATCATTTGATCCGAGATGGGAAGGGGATAGGACGCACTGGTGAATGATGATAGGTTCAAAGTGAGATGTGGACCTCTATTTTCGCCTGACTGGGCTGTGGGGGGGGGGGGGGGGGGGGGGGGGGGGGGGACATTTCTCACATACATCATTCCCCAGCTGATGTGGGGGTAAAGGCCGATGGATTTGGCCTTGCACTGTTTCAGCAACAGTCTGGTTATCATTCCAGGAGGACACAAAGGGAAGTGGGATGAGGATGATATAGGGGGGGAACACCAGCTTGTTGGGAGGTTTGGGGATGGGAACTATCAGCTTCGGTGCTAGCCTGCAAAGTTCTTCCTGTGAATCTGGGTAATACTCGCGCCTTATGAGGAGGGCCATAGATGCCAATTCGTCTGGCCTGAGGAAGAACTCTTTTTTTTAAGTTTATTGCCAGACTAGCAGTCCCCTCTCATACTGGGATGTGTACTGTCTTACATAATGCCTGACGTGGAGCACCACTTGCAATAATGAAAGCACTGCGGTGGTCGATCATGTCTACTTTCATGCTGGTACAGGCAGTATATAAATTTCTATTTGAAAGTGCTATTGCATTATTCAATGGGTTCCTTCCACCGAGCAGGTACTACAGAACTTAAGGCTGTATAAGCTGAAGGAAAACGAGTCTGACACAAATCAGTTAGGTTATGCCAAACCTCAGTTGGAATTGGACCTGCTGGACAGTCATTTGTACCAACATGCACAATGATAGCTTTTACTGTTCCTGTTTGTCTAATCCATGCAGCCATTGGATGATATCACTAGTTCTTAGGCCAGGAATACAAATTTTAAAAAGAGGGTCATTATTTGTCTGTAGTCTCCTTGAATCAATATACCTAATGACAGAATCACCAACTAGAAGAGAAGACGTTTCATTTGGTATTTTGATTTCACCAAGACGTCTTCAGGGTGGGGGGGGGGGGGGGGGGGGGGGTTCTTATGAACCAATGGTTTATGAGAATCATCGAATTTGGGTGAATCATCAATATTGAATATACCGTTAGCTTTGGGGAAGTGGGAGTTTTTCTGAATGTTCTCATTTGATTGACCTTGGCTGAGATTAGCCAGTATGTCAAACTGATTTTGAACAGGGACATCCATGCTGTCAACATCATGTAGAGCTGCCGGCACAGGCTGGGACGTGCTGTCCTGATGAAGTTCACCAATGGTCTCGTTTGGAATTGTTGGACTATTGGACACGCTACCATTCACTTCTGAATGTGAGGAAGGCGGACAGAAAAACTGGGCCACAACAAAACTCATCGTTTTGATTTTCATCAGTAGTCTGTGTAGATATACTTACAGAAGACATAGACTTTTTCTTAGCCAGTCGTACTTCTGACTGAAGTGTGCCAAGGTGGGTTTTCAAGGAATGGTTTTCTTTGATCAAATTTTCAAGTGTGGCGTGGAGTTTGGAAATAATAGTTTTTTAATCCATCAAGATTGGAGTGTAAAGATTCCATCTTTTTATCAATATAGAGTTTCAAATCCTTCTTCTTCAAATGTTTGAGTCTTTTAGTTTAGATACCAAGTCAACATGACGATCAGTCTGATCATTTAACACGAACTCGAGAGCTTTTTCAAAGTTTGTTAGTTTTTCAGACGTCGCATTTTGCAAAGTGTTTTTCGTAGGACAGAATGTCCGTCTACGATAACGTTTAGACTGGGATAATTTGGGTGTTGATTTAATGCCTGTCTGTGGCGGGGGTTTTGCACACATTGACCTGGGAAACGGGGGTTTTCATTTTCATTCCCTAGATTTTTTTTTTCAAAGCCATGGTCATCTCGATGAGTTTTCAAAGGAATCTTCTGTCAGATTATCCTCGGCGGCCAATGGAGATGTTTCAGAGATGTCACCAACAAGATTTTGCACAACACTGCTGTCAATCACATCGTCTTCTAGAGTTGGTTTGGAATAAGTGTGACAGGGTAAAGAAATTTCGCTCTCATCACACACGGGGGTGGTAAAAAGAATGTTGTCATTCCCGGAGAGAGAGAGAGAGAGAGAGAGAGAGAGAGAGAGAGAGAGAGAGAGAGAGAGAGAGAGAACGAACGAACGAAATGATTTATTGCTTTAAAGCAGTACAGCTTCCTTAGCAATTTGATTTGATCCCCATGATAGGAATAAACTCGGTACATGTTCGTCTGACATGGAAACCATGACAAACTTGTCTTTTTTCCAACACAGTTCTGACATAATTCATGTCACTGGTAAGGCACTGGTCACGATGATTCCGTCTGCAGCGTGAGTCTTGAGCCCAGGCTATCATCCCAGGTAGAAGAGGATCAGGCCGTGTAGCGTCTCCAGCGTCCGTGCAGCACATGCCTGGATGTCAGCGTGTTGTGTTCTGCTGACACGTTTTCCTCGGCGGAGACTGGCCAGTTTTGTCCGCTCCTCTGCCAACACATGTGTCTGTCATCCTGCTTCACAAACCAGAACGAACAGTCACTGTCATCTGGCGTACACGGAACCTCCAACACCAGATCGTCCGATTCACAGAGTAATATGTCTGATCCACTGGAACGATCAAGAGCGCGATTTTTCTGAATGATTTGTTTCTGCTCTTGTCTCTCAAGTGTTGCTGGACAGATTTTTCGGTCAGAGTGGCAACATAACTTTTAACGACACTTGTACTGAAACCTGCCACGAGGTTTTCATAAACCGGCTCGATGTCCGTGTCAGCTGGTGGAGAAGGACAGGGCTATCGATGTACTCACATGTTTCAGCACTATCGTTCAGGCGCAAAAAATTATTCTCCTCCGATCTTACTGGATCATCCAAGCTAACCGCATGACTTGAGTGTGTAGCCACAGTGTGTTTCCGTTTCTGTGTCATGATCACACAGGTTTTCAAGTCTTGCATCGGTCGAACGACGGACTGTTCAAAACAGTTACAGTGGCTTCATCATGTTGTCCACTTGCCTGCTTCTCTTGCTGCTGCTGTCGGGCTCTCTGCTGGTCTCGTCGGATCTGGCTGGGAGGTTTCTTCCTGTAGTACTGACCTGTGTGTTGCGGTTCAGGACAGGATCCGCCATGTTTGTTGACATTTGGAAAGAGGCCGGCTTGAGTCGCAAAACAACCACAGAGTTTTCACCTTCACCTGCAATTTTCCAGCTTGTGACGTTATTGTCCGTTAGCAGGGCGTTCAGGGTCGTCTCCACAGCTACTGGCAGTCCAGAAACCGGCATGTTTGCGAGGAAATTTGTCAAATATATCGCAGATCATCAGTGTGCGCCCTGTTGCTTCTGCTCACGTCACGTCGACCAATTGAGAGAGAGAGAGAGAGAGAGAGAGAGAGAGAGAGAGAGAGAGAGAGAGAGAGAGAGAGAGAGAGAGAGTTAATGCTGCTGCTAGAGAGGAGTAAGTGTTCATGCTGGAAAGGTAACCCATTTTTCTTGTTGAAGCATTTCAGCACCAGTTGCATGTCGCATTTACTGTGGCGTCTTCAACTGAGGTAAGAGAGTCTGTCTGTCTGTCTGTCTGGCGCGCGCGCGCACAGACATACACGCGCGCGCGCACGCACGCCCGCAGGCACGCACGCACGCACGCACACACTCACAACACACACATGCACATGCACATGCACGCACAAACGTGCGCATTTGCGGGCACTCGCACGCACACACACACACGCCCACACACACACACACACACACACACACACACACACACACACACACACATAAAGACAGACAGAGAGAGAGAGAGAGAGAGAGACAGACAGAGACAGACAGAAGAAAGACAAAGAGAGAGGGAGAGACAGACAGACACACAGACAGACAGAGAGCTCCCATAGCGACATTGGTACAGCCAAACGACTTTCCATACATACCCTGTTCCTTTCAAAGCCTAACAGCTGTGTGTAACGTTTCCCTTATCCCTAGAGGAATGTTCCAAGTAAGTCTGCACCACTGGGTCTGTTGGTGTCATTTGGTCAATGGAGGAGAGCATTTACCGGTAGGTCTGGCGAACGGTTGAAAACTTTGAAACCATACGTATCTGCTGGGTCTGGTTTTCTCCTTACCAGCATTGGAGCGTAAGAAAGTGTAAAAGAGTGCAGTGTGTGTGTGTGTGTGTGTGTGTGTGTGTGTGTGTGTGTGTGTGTGTGTGTGTGTGTGTGTTAGAGAGAGAGAGAGAGAGAGAGAGAGAGAGAGAGAACTCGAACTCGGAACTCGTTTTTATTGAGTAAACACAAAAGTGTTCGTTTCAAGCCCACCACCCCCATTAAAGGCAAAATCAAGCATTTTCCTTGCGAATTTTAAATGCATTGTACTGAAAACGTGATAACTATAATACTGTGTTTTCATCTCCGCCTCTATATCAGGAATGTTTATTCCTGGATAAATGTCACATCTTTTCCTAAGTTATCATAACTTTCACATTTAAATAAAGCATGACCTGTTTCAATTTCACTTTTCCACGAAGGACAGGGTAATTGTGTTGGACTGATATCCTTTATAAAGCGAAGTTTATGACTGAGAATTGGGGAAATCCCTAGCCTAAACTGAATATAACAATCAAGAAAACCTTCTTTGCCTATAGCTAAAGTATATTTCACACTGAAACACATTTTTGAAACCACAATTATATTCATAACGTTCATTAGAATGAATAAATTATGACCAAGATTGCCTGTACTGATCCATAAGTCTTTGCCTAAAGACAGCAGAAAAGAAGCAACATCGCCGACATTTTTGTTGTTGTCATACATGCCTGAATCCATTTTTACATAGCAAGTCTTTTGTTTTGGAAGACCATGCACTTCATCGATTTCCCTGTAGATGTACCGTCATTTCATACACTTTCTTGGATAAGTTATCGTCTGTTAAATTAACCACTCTGAGCACAACTTTATACATCTCTTAGTTGCATGAATAAATATAGGGAGCCGTCCCAAGTCCCCTAAAACCATCTTATTTGGAGCCTGAATCCCAACATTAAACACTTTTTTTTGCATGCAAACATGTGACCTTTTCAAGAACGTCGAACTGTTGGAAACCCCATACTTCAGATCCATACCGTATAACAGGCATATTTGAGCATCAAACAGTTGAAAAAGTACATTCTTATCAATATTTTTTTTTTTTCCCACCACATTCCCGGTCTATCAGAGAAACCTACATGGAGATTAGGCTCCTGATGTGAAATGGAAATCTTATCTTTTTCTTGGAGTTTGGATGGGAGGGATCTTTAACGGAACGCTTAACAATTGCATGATATAAATTGAGAAGAAAGTAAGATTCGGGTATCTGGAAGGGATAATCATGAAAAGTACTACATTATTCCAGTTTGATTTCTTACAGCGAATAAATACCATAGCCAGTACATGTCTTCACCTCGTAACCAATCTCCCTGTTTGTGTATCAGCACTCCAGCTCTCTCTCTCTCCTATTTATCCCCGGAATCTCCCCCCTCTCTCAAACGTATTACCTCACCCTCAGTTTCATTTGCACCCTCGTCCAAGTGCACGCGCACGCACACAAGCACGGGCATATGCATCCGTACACACACGGACTGGGACACACGTATGAAATAGTTGATCCTTTTCTTTCTTGCATCGTATCCCTCTCTCTCACCTCCCTCTCATCTGACCAGCCCCATCCGACCCCCTCGACCCTTGGCCACCCCCCCCCCCCCCCCCCCCCCCTCCTGACCACAACCTCACACCTCTCTCCATAAATCCATCTATCCATTTATTTCCCGACTTCCCTGTCCTCCCGTCTGTATCTCAATCAGTCTACTCATCTATCAACCTATATCAATCTATCAAATCATATTCATTCAAGGAAGAGCCCTCTTTCCATGCCGGCCTCCCCTACCTTCTTTTTTGACCTGACCTCTCTCAATTTTTTTTTTTTTTTTTTTTTTTTTTTTTTTTTTTTTTTTTCCTTTTCCTCCTCTCCTTTTTTTTCTTCGACTCGCATTCTCCATTCATATCTGTATGTACTGTTACCGGAGAACAATCTCCTGCTAGTTCAATGCCCTGACCATTGGTACAGAGTCGTCTGGGTTTGTTTCTGTAATAGTATTTAGTGCATTGACAATTTTCATTCTGAGTGTTGCAAAGAAAATGGGAAAAAGAGGAAGAGAGAGGGAAAGAGAGAGAGAGAGAGAGAGAGAGAGAGAGAGAGAGAGAGAGAGAGAGAGAGAGAGAGAGAGAGATTTGGAGGAAAATCAGTGGTCAGTAAGCCCAAACAAATGTAAGTGTGAAGCTCTCGCCCATTTACCGACAAGGTCGAGCCTCTCCAAGAACGATCCTTCGCGCGAAGAACAAAAAAGCAAGGAAGGCACCAGGAGAGACCGGACACACACACACACACACACACACACACACACACACACACACACACACACACACACACACACACACACACACAAAAGAAAAAAAAAAAAAAAACAACAAAAACGAAACAAAACAACAACAAAAAAACCTCCTCCCCCTTCCTCCCCCCCTCCCCCCCCCCCCCCCACACCTTCCCGCTGTCATTTCTATTATTGACATTTATTAAAACGATTTCTGGACTCATAAATGTTTTAACGTTAAGCGCTCGGGCATTCCCATACTGTTCCGTTTGACATTTCAAGCAAAATACATCGTTTCAATAAAGAATAAAGGCTGCTACACACATATGTATATATGTAACTAAGAGATAGAGAGCAGTCAGACCGCCAGACATTGTAAACAAATGATAATCACTGCTTGCACCAAAAAAAGTCTACAAAGGGGCAGAGAGACATACATACACAAAGAGAAGAGAGGTACGAGGGGCGCATGAAAGGAGAAGGGGGAGGGAGAGAAAACACAGAGAGACAGATAGAGACAGATAGAGGAACACACAAACAAACCCAGAGAGAGAAAGAGAGAAGGAGAGATAGAGAGAGAGGAGGAGAGAAGATAGAGAGAGAGGGGGGAAAGGGGCAGCGGGGGTCAAGATCTGCATAAGTTTCTCACATTCATTTTCTCTTTCAAAGATGGACTGCAGAGATAAAGCGGATTCAGTTTTTTTTTTAAATGCTTATACACATTTTCCCAATTTAGAATGAGGTAGTTTATGTACTTATAATTTTCCTTATTATATTGCATTTTTTACTGACACCAAATAATATATCTCGTCTTGATAATTTCAGGGGAGTATTTATTTGTGAGTGGATTTTCTTTTCAATAAAAGTCCCAAAAATGGTTTACAATTGGGCATTCACAGAAAAAATGTTCAATGTAGTCCACAGCCTCAGGGCAGTAAGAACACTTGTTACAATCTTTTATCTTCATTTTATTTAGAATAATATTTGTAGGATATATATTATGAAGGATTTTCCAGTGCAAAACTCTTAGCCTTGTTTCTTTAGTGATTTCTTTCGCTCTGGACCATGTTGAACTATCGAGTTCGAAACCAAGTTTTTCTCCTCCAAAAGTGAAAAGAACATGGGACCTCCAGGTTTCCGGTTTGTAAGATTTTCTTAATGTTTTTCGGCTTTGTGTTATAGCGACTTGCGTCGCACTGCCGAGTTTCATTCTGTTGTTCACCTCTATGTATCCACTGTAGCCAGGTCCGTGGAATAGCATTAACGAGGATATTATATTCCAGTATTACATTTGCCTATTTTCTTCAACAATGTTTAGTATTTCCTGTAATGTAAGTAATCTGTTTTCAGTATGATGCATTACATCTTTCACCTTTCGATTCCTTTCCTGTACCAGGTTTTAAAAAATAATGTTTTGTTCCTGTATGTTATAAGTAAATTGTTAAACAATAATTGATTCTGAAACTCAGAGCTCTTCAGTTCTCCTTGTT
This sequence comes from Conus betulinus, assembly GCA_016801955.1. Classification (NCBI taxonomy): domain Eukaryota; kingdom Metazoa; phylum Mollusca; class Gastropoda; order Neogastropoda; family Conidae; genus Conus; species Conus betulinus. The sequence goes on from JADBJO010001839.1 coordinate 94,943, forward strand.
TCACAATCTGCTTGGAGTTCAAATAGGTAATTAAGACTTCTTTCCAGAACTCATTGTCGACTCTATCTATTCCTTTCACGTCGTGTGCTCTACAGTTAATATGAAAAATATTGTTCTGTTTGGCTAGTTTCTGTAAGTGCCACTTTGGTATTAAACTCCAATTTTGTTGATCGGTGGATTGAAAGAGTTTTCCTGCCCACTGTAAATATAAACATTTTTGAAATTCTATTAAATTTTACCAAGCTGAGGCCTCCATCTATAATCCGACTCCATTACTTTTCTCTTCACTTTTTCGAAAGCCTTTCTGTTCACATTCTTATCAATGCATCCTAATGTCCACAAGGACTTTAGTATTTTCACCGTTTTCTTACTCTGGCTTTTGTGGCAAGTGCTGAAAACAGCTTGGTTAAGAGTCAATTTAGTGGTGAAGTACAGGCCTACATATTTGTATTATTCACCAAAGCAATGTTCTTATTTCCATACTACCATTGCTCATTCACTCCAAGGAATCCACGCTTTCTGAATACAATCACTTTCGTCTTGCCCAGTTTTTACAGTCGAATCGAACTTGTCAGCAAAACTTTTAAGAATGTAAATTAGAGACTGCAAGCCACGAGCGCAGTAAGAGGTTAAAATTGCATCATCAGCAAAGAGCAGGATCAAAATCTGTATTACATTAGGTGTTAGTTGCACACCTTACTGCCCCTTCTGTGTGATCTCAATCGCTAATTCATTAATCAGACTGGAAAAGAATGTTGGCGACAAAATAAAGTCTTGTCTCACACCTTTTGGGCATTCAAATGATCGGTCGTTCAGTTCATCATCACCAAACCTTACACACACCGTGACTGCTCTGTACATACCTTGCAGTGTTCTCAACATTTTTTTTCCACCCACTCCCGCTTGTCTTAAAACGTTCCACATGATGCCCCTATTGATAGTGTCAAAACATTTCTGAAAGTCAACAAAACACACATACAGTTTTACTGATCGTTTAGACAGGTACACTTCTACGTTATCATACGAAACAAATACATTGTCCACAGTGGAATAACCATGCCGCAACCTCCCTTGCTCCTTCAACACCCGAAGGTGCTGGGGAGGACCCAGAGAAGCACTGTCTTCACCTGCCTTTAGAGCAGTCCTGTACCACCCTGGAGGCCTGCGCTGTGTTGACGATGGGTACAGGCACGCGCAGGACACTCCATTAAGATATCAAGGGACATAACTGCTCTTGAACAGAGGTAAATCAGACTACAGGATGCAACTCATAACAGCCTTAAAGTAGCATCCCCATGGGTGTACCAGCCCATATTTCATGAATGCAGCGCCCACAGGGGAAAAAGACCACCCTCCAGCTGCCGAGCACATCCCACAGACCCAACCACACCTGCCCACGGACAGATGAAGACAGTGCCACTCCAGACACAGCCAAGCTTTCGCCCCTAAAATGCTTAACAATGATACACTCCTGCAATTATTTGTAGCCTCTCTATTACCTGCTTTATGTATAGGCACAATCACTGCCTCAGCCCATGCATTTCAGTATTCGCCTGTATCAAGGATATGGTTGAACAAGGCGACAAGAAAGGGGAGGCATACTGGAAGCGAGGTTTTTAACATTTCACCAAGTAAACCATCCACGCCAGGTGATTTTGTTCCACATAACATATTCTTTTCTGTTCTTCTGTTTTTTGCACTGGTATCACCGTTCTTTTAAAAATGTTCTCCGTTTCAGTTGCACCTCTCTTTTTTACCGATCTACAATCGTAGTCGTACCAAGGGCTTTGTTTCTGGCCAATGTATATTTTTCTTTTCATGCAACTTGCCGCAGACACTCGATCCTCTGCAAGGCAACTGACTGCATCATTCACAGACGCCGTTAACAAATCTGCTGCTCTATGTAATGCATGCTGAAACTGCTCATGCCTAATGTTAGTTTCAAACTCTTTTTTCTTTTCTTCAGTCCTGGCAATTCTTTCTGTAAACTTGTTTTTTTGCATGCAGTTGAATCTGAGTTTTAGTTTTATTTACCATCAACACTACAGGCGAACGTTTAGATTCAAATCTCTCAAGTATTTCGAGTTTGGATGCCACATTGACAAGCTTTCGGGGCACTAGAAGTAATCGATCACACTACTACCTGTAGTACATATAAGTGAATTCACCATTTTCATTACCAGGGCATGTGCCACTAAGAATCTTCAGGTCCATCATGTATTTTCCTCTGTATTTTCCTGCTGGACATAAGCCTCATTTTCACCCTAATGCTCCTCCAATCCATTATTTAACTGGCCCGTTAGGGCATTGAAATCTACACAAAGCAGAAAGCAAACCTTTTCATACTTTTTTTAAACATTGTAATAGACATTGTTCAATATCTGAAATACTAGATAATGTAGTATCAGTTTTGTAAGCATAATATGGAGAGTCAACAGGGCAAACATAAGCATAGAAAAAATTATGTGGTGGTTAACTACTTGCAATATTCTCGCTAACTTTAAAAGAACACATATTATGTATCAGCATCGCAATTCGAAGACTCCACATTTTTAACAGAATTCTTTTTCACAAGAATAAGTGTACCACTGTTATGCCTGCCTTGCTGACTAATTTTCACAGCTGCTTTAGAAAAATTGTGCAAATTCTGGTAAACAATCAAGCTCTGTGTTGAATTCGAGAAACGTTTCGAGTAAAAACACACGATGCCAAAATCGTTAAGAAAACGTCTGGAATCTAAGTCATCTGGTTTGGCCACGATACCCTCCACATTCCATGTTAGAAAGCGCACGGCATGCCCCCCCCCCCCCCCCCCCCCCCCCCCCCCCCCCCCCCCCCCCCCCCCCCCCCCCCAGATGCGCGTGGCGGTGGCCGCATCATTCCGTCGCCGCACTCAGCTGTCTGGCGTCAGTCCTGCTGTGACAGCTGAAACATGTCCGATACGCCCCTGTGAGGAGCCTCCTGCTGTGACCCTCCCATCAACGCCCGTTCTCTGTGACCTCAGTCTGGTCTTAACGCCCACGCCTCTGTCGGACAGAGGCGTCTGACGCTCAGTTTTCCCAGAACCTGGAATTCCGTGATGGTTACCGTCCTCGCTGCTGGGGTGGCAACCCAACGACCTCCACCAGGATTCCACGAAGAGTCCACTCCATCATTTCCTCTCCTGTACCATAATCGATAGCTCCACCAGTGCCACCGTCATCAGAACCCTACCCTGTCCCGTAGAGGCAAGGAAGGGACAAGAGGGAGGTAACAGACCGGTATCCCGACAACGCCGCTGTAGTGAGGCCTGTCTGTTGCTGTCACTACCCGCGCCATCCCCCCCCCCCCCCCCCCCCCCCCTCCTCCCATCGCCTCCAGCTCCGTGGTTCCTATTGACATCCTCCCTGCCACTACCTTCTGCACCACTACTGCTGCTGTAGATCGGCCGTCGTTGATGCTGGTCTTGAGGGACGGCCAGCCTGGGGGAGACAATACTGCTAGTGATAGGGGCTGGCATGGCGGGGGTGCGGATTTGCTGTTTGATGATTGCTGGCCCCTTCCCAAAGCTGACTTTTCCTGCCGGTTGGTCTGGGATCCCCTGCGTCCGCAGTGCAGCCGTCGTCCTCGGTAGAATGCCACGTTACCCTCATTTCTCAGCTGGCGGAGTTCATCACGTTGGCGTCACATCGTCATTCATTGTCACTCCTACCCCTCATCTCATCTTCACTGAAAGGGGGCGGGGCCCGTCTGTTTTCTCTTTCTTTCCAGTGCCAAATGCATCTGCAACATCTTGCTCTTTCCAGTATTTCTCACTGCTACATTGATTAAGTAACTGAAGAACAGCGTTTAAGCACTGATCTGTTTTTTCTCCCTCAACTCTCTGAGGCATACCATACAGTGCGACATTATCTTGTCGTCGACATCTCCAGCAACTCATTCATCTCACTCATCTCATTCAACTTTGTTTCGAGCTGCACAGTTATGTCCTTAATTACAGCAATCTTCCTTTTCTCTCTTTAGCTGGTCTGTAAGATCTCTCATTTTATTATGAATTGCTGCTATGTCCGAGGGAATCCTATCTAGACGTGAGTTTATTGGCCGACTTAAATCTCAGTTTAATCTCTGTTGACGGCCCTGGATTCAACTCTACATCATTTGACAACGTTAAAAACCATGCAGATGGAGGGTTTGAGTACTTTAGACAAGATTCTTTATCAGTTACGAGCAAAGAAATTCCAGTCATTGTGACAGATAAATCTGAGTGCGGAGAAGGCAAAAAACACAACACTGTATATAGAGACCAGCATCGACATCCACATGAAACCAGCGATACACTTCATGAACAAACCAGTCTTGCCTTTCAAACATCAGCACGCATTTGACCGACACAAGAAAACGCATCATGCAGAATGTGGTCAGAGCACAGCGATCAGAAAAGTCCGTAAACATGTCCCAGTGGCTGTGTGGGTGAGTACTGCTTCAGCTTGACACGATTACATTTTTTCTCCAATATTTTCAATAGAACTGGTCCAAGTTTCCCATTTTTTTGACGAAGTGATAAAGCATCCAGTGGCATTTTTGCGGAAGTAAAATTTATTAACAAAACATTTGTTTACCCTAAAAAGGAGCAGGAGCAGGAGCATTTGAATCGTGTCTTGACTGGTTCACAGTTCGCGGGGCAGGGGCAAGGAGAGAGAGAGAGAGAGAGAGAGAGAGAGAGAGAGAGAGAGAGAGAGAGAGAGAGAATTTATTATTGGTGGTAGCAGTAGTAGTAATAGTAAATAGTAGCAGTAGTAGTAGTAGTAGTAGTAGTGGTGTTTCCAGTAGAAGTAGTAGCAGTAGTAGTGGTTGTAGTAGTAGTGGTTGTAGTAGTTGTGGTAGTATCATTAAGCAGTTGTAATAACAAGAACAAGAACAACCATAATCATGATAATGATAATACTACTAATGATGATAATAATCATAATAGTAACAATAATGATAATAATAATAATGATGATAATGATAATAGTAAGTATTATTATTATCACCATCATCATTATTAGCATTGTTATTATTATCATCATCAATATCATCAGCATTATTATTATTATTATTGTTGTTGTTGTTGTTTATCATGGTTGTCATCATAATTATAGTAATTGATATCATCATCATCATCATCATCATCATCATCATCATCATCATTATCATTAGTA
>JADBJO010001839.1:110122-130122 GCA_016801955.1 Conus betulinus
TTTGGGCCACCTGATTCTTCGCCCATGGAAACTGATCATGAGAGAAGCCTCATGCACGGTATGTACCAGTGTATCAGAGACGGTATCAGTGATGCAATGATAGAGGCTACCAGAGAATTGAAAGAACAGCAAGCAATAGAGCATGAGAAAATGAGATCAACACAAGCTAATCAGGCTGAAAGGCTAGAGACCAAAATGCAAACAAGTAAGTGATAATTTGTCTGATTTGCTAGGAAGGGTGGGAAAACAGACAGAAACAGATTGAGGAGGAGTTGAACCTCATGAGACTACAGTGTGTGAGAGCGTGCAGGAAGAAGAAAAATGACAGTCTGAAGAAAGAAAGAGATTGACTTGCTGAGAAATAAATGTGATTCTCTAGAAAATCACAGCAGGAGGAACAACCTCTTGTTTTTTGGCATCAAAGAAGTGAAGGCCCAAGAAAATTGGGAGGAGTGTGAACTAAAGGTGAGATCTGTGATCAGAGAGGGAATGGGACTTGAGGGGGAGATAGCCATTGAAAAAGAGCACATAGAATTGGAAGAGGAGATGCAGTGATAGTCAAATTCCTATCATATAAAGACAAGACTACGGTTGTTAAGAATGCAAAAAAATTGAAGAATTCAGACAGTTATCAAAATGTGTTTGTCAGGTCAGGGAAGATTATTCAGAGATTGTGCGCAGGAAAAGACAAGGACTGAGAGAGAAAGCAAAACAGCTGTACGATAGTGGTCAGAAGGTACAAATTAAATTTGACAAACTGATTAGTGAGGAAGGTGTCTACACATACGACATCGGGAAGGAAATGGTGATGAACGTTAGCAGAATCAGGAGGAGACCAGATGAAGAAGTCAGAGAGAATCAGTGGAAACCAGACTAAACAGGAAGCGGGTAGCTGGAAATGAATATCACCCATCATCGGAGAAGGACGGAGTGACTGATCCTCTATCTGAGGATACCTTTCCCCCCCCTCCCCCCTCCCCCATCCCCCCACTCTCAAAACCAAGCGACGGCAACAACGACGACAGCAGTAGAAGTCTCTATATTCTCCCTACGGCGGAGTACCCAAGTGCTAATCAAACGAAGCACTGGCCGTCGAGTGAGAAGACGATGACGGGTCAAGGGTCAAAAAGGAAGCTGCACGGTCAACACGGCGGCATAGCAGCATTGCAGCGCAACCTTATAGCCCGGTGAAGACACGCCAAAGTTCGGGCTTGTCAACACAAAGTAGACCAGGCGTAAAAGATAGGCGTGACAGTGTGAATTCCAACACGTTACACCAGTGGATGAAGCCAGGCAATACACAACAAGCGCGGGGAGGAAGGGGTGGGCGGGCTGGAGACCGACAAGGCAGGGGAAGCGGTGAAATCGGTGGGGGTAAGGAAAGGAGTGCTAGTGGGGTTGGGCGTGGGGGTGGGTGAGGGTGGTAAAACAAAAAGATGACGGTTTGGCCGAAGCCCGGAGAATAAAGTTATAAACATTTGTACGTGGAACTGTGACGGTTGGTTGCAGAAGTTGGACATCCCTGATGTTATTTCAACAATGTTATCTTTTGATATTTTCGCTCTGAATGAAACTTTTGTTTATTCAAAAACACAATTCATACACACCTTTTAGTAACTATGATGTGTTTGTCTCTAGAGCTATAAAATTATCACATCAAGGGCGATATTCGGGAGGAGTGATCGTGTTTGTTCGAAAAAGTTTAGCAGGATTTGTGGAAAGAATTGATACTAACTTAGAACAAATGATTATTTTTTGAAACTGGACGGAAGACTGATAGGGACAAATAAACCAGTATTTCTGATTTGTACATATATTCACCCCTATGATAGTAGGTTCTGGAGACAGTCACGTCAAGGTGTTGGAATAGAGATCATCGAAACATGTTTAATGGATTTATATGAAAAATTTGAAGATTTTTATGTTATGATTTGTGGTGATTTGAATGCGAGGACTGGATGTGAGAATGCGATGTTAAATGATGAGCTCCCTCATAATAATGTGTGGGAAACATTGCGCACTGCAGACCAGGTAAACTATATATTTAAGAGAAGCTCTGACGATAAAGAAGTTAACAATTTTGGAAAAGAAGATTACTCAATCTATGTATGTCGTTCGAGTGCGTTATTGTCAATGGTCTTAGTCATTATCGGTTTGATGATTCATTCACTTTTGTTTCAAGTGGGGGTGGTAGCACTATCGATTATTTTAACTTCCAGGGATATATGTCTGCAGCAGTGTGTCAGCTCATTGCGTGTTCTGCCATCCATTGACTCAACGCACTCTCCTGTTTGTATTGAATTGTATGTAACCGAATCTTTAAGTGATGGTATAAAAACTGTGAGTGATGAAAATACGACGGGAGTTAAATGGATGGAAAAACAAGTATGGAATCCCTTGGAGCAACAGGTTCTTGAGAGTCTTAACACAGCTGAAATTCAAAACATGTGTTCCCAAGCTTTCGCATTAATTGACAGCGATATTAATCAAGCTGTGAGATTGTTTTCTGGTGCCTTAGTTTTTCTTCCAGCAATTGCATGATGAAGCGCATTTATGTCGGTGATAATGTCAGACTCCCGCATTGGTATGACAGTCAATGTAAACAATCTCAAAAAAAAAACTAGACAGTCTTTAACTGTGTTTAGACAAATAAACAGCCTGACGAACGAAGACAATACGTTCAAGATCGGAAGGATTATAAGGCGTTGATTGATTAAACAAAAAAGACGTAGTTTTAAACGGAAAAAAAAGCAAGACAGCTTGCTTCCCTTGGTAAAGATAGCAAATCATTCTGGAGAGAGATTAGATGTGTTTCAGGTAAAAGAAGAACTGGTATTTGCTCAGAAATATCAGACCAACAGTGGTTTGATCATTTTGCGAAACTTTTCAATGTTCCAGATATAAAAACATGCGATTTTAGCTTTGAAAATCTTGATTCAAATTGTGATGATCTGAATTTACCTATTACTGAAAGGGAAGTTTTTGAGGCTGTACGTAAATTGAAAAATGGGAAAGCCTGTGGAATCGACAGAATAGTTCCAGAAATGTTAAAATTATGTAGCGATTTGTCAGCTGCTTTTATGACGAAATTATTCAATACTTTATTTGATAACGGTTCATACCCTGAAGATTGGACAAAAAGCTATCATTGTGCCAATCTTTAAAAAAAAGGTGACAAAACTCAGCCAGACAATTACAGAGGAGTTTCCTTGTTAAGCTTGATGAGCAAATGTTATACTATCATTTTAAATCAAAGACTTGTAAAGTGGATTGAAACAACAGAACGTTAACAGAGTCTCAGGCAGGATTTAGAAAGGGATATTCTACTTTTGATCATATTTTTACTTTGAACGCAATTATTGAAAAGTGCTTTTCAAAAAGAGGAGGCAAAACTCTATGTGTGTTTTGTAGATCTTAAAAAGGCATTTGACTCGGTGCAACATGGACCTTTGTTTGAAATTCTACTAAAAAATGGGATACATGGTAAATTTATGAAGGCTGTTATGGCAATATATAACTCTGTAGTTTCGTGTGTAAGGATTGATGATCATTTGACAGAATTTTTCGAATGTCCTGTTGGTTTGAGAAGGCTGTATACTTAGCCCTGAACTTTTTTTTTCAATTTTTATCAACGAAATTGCGGCAGCCGTGGGTGAATATGGTATGCATGGTGTCAACTCTTACCTGGTCTTGATGAACTATTCCTGCTTTTGTTTGCAGATGACATTGTCCTTTTGTCCATCACTGCAAGAGGTCTTCAGAATCAAATTGATATTTTAAATGATGCTTGTAAAAAAAAACTTTTTTTGAATATAAATACAGATAAAACAAAAATTTTGGTTTTTCGGAAAGGGGGATTTTTGGGCAAGAGCGATAAATGGACTTTGGACGGTAATAATACTTGGAAGTCGTAAATGAATATAATTATTTGGGTTTTTTGTCTTTACGACGAAAATGAGCTTGCAGAAATGCGTCGATGCCCTGGCAGTAAAAGGCAGAAGAGCTTGTATTGAATGCGTGAAACATATCAGCAGACTTCATGATATTTCAAAACCTTGTTTCTTTAGAATTTTGATTCTCAGGTGCAACCTATATTAATGTATGCAGCTGAAATGTGGGGCCTAAATAGAATGCATAATATTGAAAAAGTACACACATTTGCATGTAAGCGGTTTTTGAAAGTCCCTTTAAAAGTACCAAATAAATTCGTTTATGGTGAGATCGGGCGATACCCATTGTTCGTTAATAGTTCTGTGAGATGTATTAAGTACTGGCTTAAGATCTTGAAGATGGACACTACAAGACTTCCAAAACTGTCGTATATCATGCTTAAGAATTTAGATGACAGAGGTAAAACGTGCTGGGCTAGTTTAGTAAGAAATATTTTGTGCAGAATGGGTTTGGGGATGCGTGGTTAAACCAAGGAGTAGGGTGTGAAATTTCATTTGTGTCTTTGTTCAAACAACGACTGAAAGATAACTATATGCAAGAATGGAATGCATCTGTTATGAACAAGGATATATACAGCACCTACAGGCTCTTTAAAAGATCATTTGAAAGTGAATCTTATTTCCAATTTCTAGATATAAGATGTTTCCGGGACGGGATCATTAAATTAAGAACTGGTGTGTTACCAATAAATGGATCGACCTTTAGAAAAAAACATTCTGTGAAAATGTTAACTTTTTATGTCCTGCCTGTAAAATAACTGAAGATGAAAATCATTTTGTACATTGTTGTCCTTTGTATAATGAAATCAGATCCAAATATTTGGCCGGAATCGGACAGCGTTATGTTGATATTCTGCGTAATAGATCTATGATACCTATGCGAAAACTAGCAATGTACGTTTTCTATGCTCTTCGTCAGAGAAAGTTAGTCATTGAATGTATGCAAATGTAGGCAGATTGTTGAACGGCTGTTCATATGATGCATGAAGGCATTTTTCATAGATAGAAGATTATGTACATATTATTTTTAATCAACAAAAAGGACGTTCAATAAATCATTCTTTTAGACAATTATGAACAAGAGTTTTGGAAAGCACGGCAGTGCGGCATCTAGAAGGAAAAGCAAATATCAAAACTATATAACTATTCAGGAATGGCATACGCACTTTAAGAACGTCTAAGAGAAAGATGTTGGCCTTGAAGTAAAAGGAGACGACTCAGTTATGTTACCACTATATAAAAAGGATGGCATGAATAATACCATTAGTCATAGGGGGGTATCGTTATGTGATGTGTCAAGTGAATTATACAATTGAATTTTAAATAAGAGGTTATCAGAATGGGTGAAACTTAACATTGTCACAAGTGAACACCAAGCTTGCTAAAAAAATATCCGACCATTGATCATATGTTCTTGCAAATTATCATGAGCTGTATGTCACTTTCACAGACGTCGATAAAGCCTTTGATTCAGTGTCAAGAATGCTTTTGTGACCTTTTTTTTAGGAAGAATGGTATAAAAGAGAGACTATATCGTTGTATAAAAAGCATGTATAATGATGTTGTGGAGCTTAAGTAATCTATGTAGTGAAAGGTACGAGAGGAGTAAAACACAGGACAGTATTTGTAGGTCTTTATGTTCTTTGTTTATAGATTAACTCGGACTGTGGACATAATTGAAAATGGTAGATAGGGTACTACATTTGTTTATTTCAGAATTTACTGATAATGTTGTATTACGGTCTGAGAGAATCCCCATAGGGCTACAAACTCAGTTGAACACTTTACACTCTGCAGCAAGCAAACTAGAATTGAATGATAGTATGGGAAAATCACGTATTATGGTATGCGCGTGTTTTTCTTCAAAAGGGTGGATGCATGGTGGCACGTGGGAGATGGTTATTTGGACGTTTACAAATGTCAGTTGCGAATGTATATGAAGATTTTTTTTTTTCACAAAGTCAACTTTCAATTACACTTTTCAGGATCTTATTAGTAAAGCAAAGAGAGCTGTGTGGTGGGTAGCTTATCGTTACTGTTCAAGTTTGACAACTGTTCAAAAGATGCGCTTTTGATTTTTTTTTTTTTTTTTTTTGTATAGAGTATTTGAATTGCAAGTACAACCGATAGCTGTATATGGAACTGAAAATCTGTGGATTAGAAGTTGGATAACAAATTGAAAAAAAAAAAGAAGACAACAACAACAGCAACAATTATTTGCTATGAAAACTTTTTACATGTGGACCGTAGAACTCAGAATAGTTTTATAAACGATGAACGGGAGAGGTATCCAGTCCATATAAAGTCACAGCTGAAGCGCATCAAATACTGGCTGGAAAATGGGTTAGATTAATAGGTGCAGAATGCCAGTTCAAGCATAAAGGATGTGTAATAAACCTGATTTAAGAAGTCAGAATCATGGGCAGGAAGTGTACGCCAGGTTTGTGTAATCATGGATTTTCTTTTTGTCTGGGGATAATCAGGGAGTTGGCTGAATAAAAACGTTTCCTTGCTTGATTAAAAACAACGATTATTGTTTGCAGAGATTGGCACTCTCATATTCAGATAAGTGAAAGATTATTGAAAAACTGATCATCTGGTTGAAACTTAACTCTCAATTACAATGTCTAGTTTTTGTTAGAAATGCTTTGACAAAGTTTCGACTTGGAGTGTCTGATATCGTTGTCCACTGTCACATATATAAACATGTCAGGTTTGAAAATCAGGAATGACTTCTGTGTGGACAGGCGAAAGCAGATGACATCCATTTTGTTTCCCATTGTCCAGTGCTTCAAGTCTTGGCAGTTAGATATATTCCTTCTAAAATCTATAACCGACCATTAGAATTTAAATTTGTGCTGTTGAGTCAGCAAGGAAAGAATATTATTAGACTTAACTCTATTTCTTTACAAATCGTTCAAAGGACGAACTGCTATTGTATACGGTAAACCGGACATGTACATGTCAATTGTATTCTCTACCTTGTACATTTAATTAAACTCACCCGTTCAAAAATGGCTATAGACTATCAATTCATGTCCCTCTGTCTATCTGTGTGTCTGTCTGTCTGTGTGTCTGTCTGTCTGTGTCTGTCTGTCTGTCTGTCTGTCTCTCTTTCTCTCTCTGTCTGTATGTCTGTCTCTCTTTCTGTCTCTGTCTGTCTGTCTGTCTGTCTGTCTGTCTGTCTCTCTCTCTCTCTCTCTCTCTCTCTCTCTCTCTCTCTCTCTCTCTCTCTCTCTCTCTCTGTCCCCTTTGTTTCATTTATGTGCATCCCTTCACCCTTGTCACCTTACACGTCCCCTTGTGTTGCACCTTCATAAGTTCATGTGTATGGATTTCTAATAAATGCATGCAGATAAAAAAAATGTGTGTCATGTAGTTTTTAATTAACCCTACACATGTTAATGAGGGAATGTGTATGTGTATGTGAGTGTGTGTGTGTGTGTGTGTGTGTGTGTGTGTGTGTGTGTGTGTGTGTGTGTGTGTGTGTGTGTGTGTGTGTGTGTGTGCGCGCGCGTTCGTGCGCGTACGTGCGTGCGTGCGTGTGCGTGTGTGCGTGCGTGTGTGCGTGTGTGCGTGCGTGCGTGCGTGCGTGCGTGCGTGCGTATATATATATATATATATATATATATATATATATATATATATATATATATATATATATATATATATACATATACATATACACACATACACATACATACATACATAAACTAATGAATTCCAAGGATAAGTACCGAGCACCATTCCAGCAACTTACAGAGCAGCTTGGTGTTGCAATGATTGCAAGAAATATTGAATTATAAACAAAGCTCGCTCTTATCTCTTAGATTGTAGCCAATACCAAGCTGCTCTGTAAGTTGCTGGAATGGTGCTCGGTACTTATCCTTGGAATTTATTAGTTTATTGTAATTTAGACCCTTGCGGGGTTCATTCCAAGAACTGGCCCTCAGCATTTGTGTTAAGAGGTTATCCTTTCACAAGAAAATGTAGCTTGATTTGCTCTTTCATGATTTTCTTTTGCTTCTTAGGTGGCACCTTTGGTTGTTTTTTGTTGTTGTGTTTTTTTTTTTTTGAAAACTCAACAAACATACTACGGTATTGCACACCAGCCTTTTTCTGGGATAGCATTCTTCTTAAAACCGAAAAAGGCAGAGGAGTCAAACCACCACTTTCCGCGGTCACTGAGGAGAAACGATCAGGTTTCGAAATTCCGGTATCTGACCAGGAGTTATATGTTAGTGAGCTTCCTCCCCATTGGAGATTGTCTCCTCCTTTGGAGACTATAAGCTTGCTGAAAGTTCATTTTGAGAAGCGTCTATTATTCCCCATTCACCCACTCAAGCACATACTGTTAGTTAGGCAGAATTATCTATCACTACAGATATGAATGCTTACCACCCCCTATTTCTACAATCTAAGACATAAGAGCGAGCGAGCTTTGTATATATAATTATATATGTGTGTGTGTGTGTGTGTGTGTGTGTGTGGTGTGTGCCTATATGCGAGAAAAGGGCGCGAACAGGCGATGATGAGGGAAGGCTTCCCTGTAAAAAGGACATATATTTCACTTAAACATTACAACAGAGGAAAAGACCCCGTTCACTTAGAGAGAAATCACGACCAAATTAAGGGACAAAATAAAAAGAAGTAAGGAAAGAAAAGAAGGAAAACACAAAAGAATGAATAAGTGAAATACAGAGAGAAGGCTATAGGTATGACATACAAGCCGATGGAAAATGAATGGGGGGGGGGGGGGGGGGGGGGGGGGTTAAAGAAAAGATAAAACAAGCAAAAAGAAACTTCAAACAATCTGATCGAAGAGGGGGATGGGCGAGACCGAGGGCACAAACAGAAGAAGACGAAAAAAAAGATGTAGCCAAACAATAGGCAGCGTAGAAGAAAAAAATATACCCCCAACCCCCAAAATAAACAGATCAATAAAAGGGAGAAACAGGGGAAAACTATAACAGGAAAAAAAAAAAGAAGCCAAAGAGGAAAAACAAACAAACGAGGAAACAGGCGTGACATTACTCCTCCGTACACGATAGCTTCTTAATCTCCCGGATGCGCAGTTGCTGTATCATCTCTCTCTCTCTCTCTCTCTCTCTCTCTCTCTCTCTCTCTCTCTGTTCTTCTTCTTCTTCCTATTATCCTCTCTCTCTCTCTCTCTCTCTCTCTCTCTCTCTCTCTCTTCTTCTTCTTCTTCTTCTTCTTCTTTTTCTCTCTCTCTCTCTCTCCCTCTCTCTCTCCCCCCTCTCTCTCTCTGGGGGCACACTTCCGGTTGTCTAGTGTAAAAACATGCTGGCAAGAGCTCCGTGTTTTAAATCGTATTACTGGAGCGTAAGCCTTCCCTGGATCCTGAGACATGTTGGAGGTGACCATGCCGGAGGTAGCTTTGGCTTTTCGAGCCATTTGTGGCGGATTTGTACCGATGTTCGTCACATTGATGTATCGCCGAGCAATGCAAAGAAAATCTTCGTGTTTGCGGACATTGAAAATCTCAAGGCTACGGGGACGGTGTCATCGTAGGTTTCCTCCTGGCGTATTTGTACCTCGGCGTTTTTCTGCATCGCTGTGGCGATGTGGAATTGAACCCGGGACCCGCACCTGCTGGGAAGACAGACAGCCTGAGACAGACTCGACTGGCATCTGCAAGCGGTGGCTCTTCCGGATCCCCATCTACCCCATCTCTAAGACGTCTGGTGACCTGATGATGAAGGACATTCTGGCCTCTCTGAACGATCTGAACTGTAAGTGTGATGGCTTGAAGAAAGATGTGAAAGAAGTGAAAGACATGTGTGCGGGATTACATGAAGACATTGCATCTTTGAGGGAGGAAGTGAGGGATTGAAAGCATGAAAACCAGCAGATGAAAGAGCAGAATCAAACTCTGTGTGAACGGCTGGAAGCGTTAGAACAAAAAACTGACAATTTAGAGGGACGCTCGAAAGAGAATTTTTTTTTTTTTTTTTTTGGGGGGGGGGGGGGGGGGGGGGGTTGTTTTGTTTGTTTTTTGTTTTTTTTTTGTTGTTTTTTTTATGCGAAGACGTGAAAACGACACCAGAAATGAATATGGACTTGTGAAAGACTTGCTGACAGACAAACTTGAGCTGCCCTGGACGTCGACTTCGATAGACTTCATCGCTTGAATCGAAAACCTGACTCCCCAATTATCGGAAGGTGTGCGTTCTATAAGGTAAGGAACAAATTCTAGATGCCAGATATAAATTACGGGGCAGTAAGATCTTCATTGGTGAAGATTTTTCGCAAAGAGTGAGGGAAATACGGAGGAACTTAACTCCGCATTTGAAGAATGCGATGAGAGAGAATAGAAGAGCCACCATGGTCTTTGATCATTTGATCATAGACGGAGAAAGGTTCTGTCTGCACGGATAAAAAGCTCAAGCCGATGGCTTAACAATCCGGCCGGCCTGATATTGAAAACAGCGTAAGCCCTATCTGTCCTCCGGGACTAGCTTTTGTCCACAATTTTTCAATGTCTTAACAGGAACAAATGAATTTAAGTCACCGTGTCGCTTGAATTCTACCCCCTCACTCTTGCGTGCTGAACAGAGCGAATCACTGACTTGTGACACGGCGGTTGACACGGCTACCGTGCTGTCGCTGCTGCTCGAACGGCAGTGGTTACTGCGGCCTAGTTAGCTCGCCTGTCGGCTGTCGTTAGTCGGTCACTGGGTCAACTTCATCACAGAGTGGACTTTCTAAAGAAATTCAAAACAGATACACTATTGATCTCAACAAGCATAATAAGAAAGATGCAGATGCTGATTTTTCTGTCTCACTTCGTTCTGATACAAATGAAACTTGTCCGATTGGCCATTTTTGTTGCGAGAATGGAAATAATGGATCAATAAGAAAACAGGAAAATGTACACCGTGTGTGTGAGAGTGACTGTCGAGCAAATGGTGTATATAATACTAGAACTGGCATGTCCTTTTTACACTGGAACGTGAATGGCTTGTGATCGAAGTTAAAGGACCGCAGTTGTATCGATCATATTCTGTCATTTCATTTGTTATGTCTCGTTGAACACTTTTGTTGAAAACGTTCAGTCTAGTTTGTTTAATAACTACAAAATTTTCTGCAAACCAGCGACTCTGTTTACAGCGCAAGGGAGAAAATCAGGAGGTATAATTTGTCTAATAAAAAATGAATTATCAAAATATGTACAAAAAATAGATACTGAGTGTAAATATACGACGATGTTTCATATTTCAAAATGTGATATGGGCCTGCCCAAAGATGTCTTGCATATTTGTACTTATATACCACCAGAAAGATCACCTTTGTATTCATTCATGGTATAGATAATGGCATCAGTAGGCTTGAAAGTGTTATTACTGATAAACGTTTGGAGTTTCGTGATGTGTTTCTTTTACTAAACGGAGACTTCAATGGAAGGACAGTAAATTTGGGTCCAGAAACTATCTGATGATGTGTATGTTTGTAATCCTCAAGTCAAAAGCTCTTCATGTTGTGGTAATAGGTGCTCTGAAGACATAGGTATGGACATTTCTTTTTGAATATGTGCACAGCGCGTTAGAATTATGTATAATGAATGGTGTATGTAATGGCGACCGCCAGGGTCGTTTCACATAATTTCTGATACAGGGAATAGTGTCAATGATTACTTTGTGATGTCCATTAACTTGTATCTATACCTAGAATCATTAACGTATTTGTATGTAACAGATCGTGTTGAGTCTGACCATCTTCCTTTGGAACACGCACATACACACATGCTGAATGCTGTACACTGATAGGGACTGTCCAACCATCCCATGCATGAATGTGTCGCCCAGTGGTATCCGCCAAAAATGCCTTCTCTTAATCAATATTTTTCAATATTAATACAATGCTGTTATCTCTAAAAGTCTGATCTTTTAAGAGTACCATTCTGTGCATTTGATGAAGACATGTTTCATTATATTGTATGCAATATTCGCATTAATTAGTTCGGCTGTATTAAGATCAGATCTTCTAATGCGACGATTATAAAGAAAACATATATTATGCAATATAACAATATTCATTCAGGTTGTATCAAGATCAGATCTTCTACTGCGATGATTAAAAAAAAAAAAAAACATTTTTGATTATATTGTGCGCTATATAACAAAACTCAAGTTGTATTAAGATCAGATCTAATGCAAAAATTCTACCAAACAGAAGGGCGGATATAAATGGACGTTCTCTCTGGCCTCCAAGCAATTTCCCGAAACAAATCATTACGGTTTGAAGTCTGTATGTTTTGTCGTTCTTTGTCGTTTGGCCATTGTTGTTCTGGTGTTAAAGCTGTTGTTATTTTCGTTCATGTTGTTGTTGTTGTTGTTGTTGTTGTTCTTCTTCTTTCTTCTTCTTCTTCTTCTTCTTCTTCTTCTTCTTCTTCTTTTCTTTTTTTTTTTTTTCACATTTTGTGTTTTGCTTCTCGTATTATCTTTTTTCTTCTGTATTCCCTCTATCTTATTCAGTACCTCTTTCCCCTTCTTTCTTCTTCTTCCCCACCTAATTAGGCTTTCTGTGTTTCTTTTCCTTTTCTTCCTTCTCTTCCTTTTTCTCCTTCTTGTTTTTCGTGTCTGGTTGGTTTTCTATCTTTCTTTTTTTTTTTCAATTTTCCTTATCCCCTCTTCTCTTCCTGCTTATCACCTTCTCTTCCTCCTCCTCATTATCGTCATTATTTTCTTTTCGTTTTCTCTCTCTCTTTTGTATTCTTTTCTTTTTCGTTATGTAAACAGTTTTTTAAAAGAAGCTCACAACTGGAAACGTAAAAAGTGGAAGAGATTAAAATCAAAAAGAGAGAAAACGTTCATAGACAAGCCACACACCACCCACATGAAAAGAAACAAAGAAGAAAGGAAAAAAAGGGCACAGAGAGACAGACATATAGAAAATAGATAGACATATTGATAAATAGATAAATAGACAGACAAAACACACAGATAGATATAAGGATGCATAGATAGAGATGGATACACAGATAGTTAAAGACAGTTGGATTGATATATGAGAAGACAGAACAAAATAGATAAATGAAAAAAAAAAGACCGTGGTTGGGTTGGGGAAAAGGATTGGGGGAGGGAGGGGGGAGATACCAAACGACAGAAAGAGCGAAATGAATGCCGACCGGCAGAAAAGAATAGAAATAGTGGGTAAGAAAAAGAAACACCTAACGACCAAAGGAAACTCTCTCTCTCTCTCTCTCTCTCTCTCTCTCTCTCTCTCTCTCTCTCTCTCTCTCTCTCTCTCTCTCTCTCTCTCACACACACACACACACACACACACACACACACACACACACACACACACACACACACACACACACACACGCACACAGAAAGAAAGAAAGAAAGAGAGAGAGAGAGAGAGAGAGAGAGAGAGAGACAAAGACAGAGAGAGCAAAAAGCGAAACAAATACAAGACAAGGGTGACTCTTGCAAAACAAAAAAGGCACAAAGACGGAAAATAGGAAACAACAGACTGAACCAAAAGAAAAGGTGGCGTTGTCGAGAAGGAGCACAGGGGGTGAGATTGGGGAGGGATAGGGGGGGGGGGGGGGGGGGGGGGGGGGGGGGGGGGGGGATAGGGATCAGGGCAACGAGTTGTCTGCTATTCCCGAGTGTGGTGGCTTCACGAATCTCGCGGACGAGCAAAGAAGATGCCCTATCTGGTCTGCTTGCCAAAAGGGTGAATAGATTGAAATGAAAAAAAAAAAAAACGTGCCATCGCATCGCCTCAGGCCATAAAGTGTGTGGTGGGTGTGTGTGTGTGTGTGTGTGTGTGTGTGTGTGTGTGTGTGTGTGTGTGTGTGTGTGTGTGTGTGTGTGTGTGTGCTGAGGAACCTCAGAGTGGCTTCACTCTGCTGATGTTTGATTTAGTCACTTCGGATGTCATTATTCATCTGGTATCCAATTTGGATTTATTTCCTTGAACACTCTTTCAAAGCCTATTACACCAGCTTAACTTTGCTAGCCTTTTCCCTCCATGATCCCCCCCCCCCCTCCCCCCTCGCCCCAGCCTTTCCCCTTCCTAAACCTTCTTTAGCGCCATCCATAACCTGCTTCTCCGTCTGCCTGTCTTTCTTTCTGTCTGTCTGTCTGTCTCCCTGTCTGTCTATCTGTCTGTCTGTCTTTCTGTCTGTCTGCCTCTCAATCCTCCCTCTCCCTGCACCTGTCCTCGCACCTACCCACCCAATGCATGCGTATGGTGCCTCCCCCCCCCCCCCCCCCTCTCTCTCTCTCTCTCTCTCTCTCTCCTGTCTGTCTGTCTGTCTCTGTCTGTCTGTCTGTCTCTCTCTCTCTCTCTCTCTCTCTCTCTCTCTCTCTCTCTCTCTCTCTCTCTCTCTCTCTCTCTCTCTCTCTCTCTCTCTCTCTCACCAACAAGTTTGAGCTCCGAAACCAAAGTGGAATTGTGAAGTCTAGAGACATATTTTGTGAAGTGTAATTGTGCAACTATCATCATGCCGGCAATGCCTCTTTCCTTCCGTGTTGTTTGTGGTGGATTTTCCCCTGTATTATTTTGCTTTTATGCATCGGAGTAATTTTTCAAAAAAAAGATAACGATCATGCAGTACACTTTTTGTTCCCCTGCCCTGTTTTCAGTGACCTAGAGCAGAAACATATTTCATTTAAGTACTATGCAAACCCATGTCAGTTTCGTGTCATTCTACTACTGACGAATGAAACTGAAATTATTGTGAGGGATTTGTGCATATATTTGTGTAGAGCTTCTAAGAGGCGAGCTGTTATGTTTACTTTAATAAGTGTATGACTATCCCGGTGTTGTATGAATACTGTTTTCTCAGAATGCAGTTAATACCTGAGTCAGTAGATTGTGCTTCATGCGCTGGTATAACAGATTGTGCTTCATGCATATTTGTGTGGTGTTATTGTTCTTGTTGCACACACCATGCTTTGTTTTGAGAATAATCCCCCTTCAGAAGGGGTTGTGGCCTATCCTGAATTAAATTTTATTTTGATTTTATTTATATTCTCTCTCTCTCTCCTCTCTCTCTCTCTCTCTCTCTCTCTCTCTCTCTCTCTCTCTCTCTCTCTCTCTCTCTCTCTCTCCGGGGACCTTGAGCTGTGTTCAGTGGAGAAGACACACTGTTTGATTTGCTCCGTAATTGAAGGATAATTACTGCTGTTTACGACGTCACTCTGCCCCCTGTCTTGGTGTACGTGCTGCATAGGTGCCATGCCGTGTGGATACCAGGATTTCCGCATGCGATGCGAATGCTTTGCGCCCATTTTTGTGGCATTCATGTGGAAAAGGCAAGAAACAGAGCCGTAATGCAACGGAAGACATTAAAGGTTCGGTGTGTAGCAGACCGTGTACTTGTTTGTTGCCTTCTCACTTGTTTTGGGGGAGTTTTCTATTGCAATGTGGCGATGTCGAGCAAAAGTCTGCGCCAGCCAAGAACACTCTGCGACGGTCCAGCCTGAACAGTGGACCGGGACGACAACCAGCACGGACAAATCTGAAAGTGCCTTATCCAGCACGCCAGTTGTTACGTCATCTCCGGTAGAACCTACTATAATGGATGTCATGTCCATGCTTCAAACATTTAACACAAAGTTTGATGAGATGAAGGCAGAGATGAAAGAATTCCGTGACGGTTTTGCTGCCCTACATAGTGACGTTGAATCCTGAAGGAAGAGGTGAAGAACCTTCAACAAGAGAACGCAGACCTACGCCACACCAACGACACCCTGATGAAGAGGATCCAGGACTTGAAGAGGAAGACAGACGATCTGGAGGGGCGATCTAAGCGGAACAACGTCATCTTCTATGGACTTTCCAGCAAAGATAACAAGACACCGCAAGACTGTGAAGGTGTTGTGAAGGACCTGCTCAAAGAAAAACTTGAGATAAGTTGTAACATAGAGTTCGACCGCGTTCATCACCTAAATTATAAGCAGAATTCACCAGTAATTGGACGCTGCACCTTTCTCAAAGCCAAGAAAAAATTTTAAAGGCAAAACAGAAACTAACGTGTACTCAGGTGTTTTGGGGAGAAGGACTTTCGTTCCGGGTGAGGGAAATAAGGAGACAGCTTACCCTCACCTGATGAAAGCACGCAGTGAGGGAAAGCGTGCCACTATGGTGTTTGACCATCTCCTTATTGAGAGTAAAAATTACGGACTAGCCGATGGACAAAATCTCCATGAAATCCAACAGGGGGGAGGCCTGCCCGCAGTGACACCTGTGACACCGGCAACTGAATTGTGCGTGTTAACAGCCCGTGCAGAACAGGAACGGAGTTGCACAGAAAGGGAGTCGTGTGAAATATAAACATGATGACAGAGTAAGCTTTGAGTTGTCCGGGGTGAAAGGGCGGGGGTCAAATGGGATCGCTGATGAAAATATTGTGTGTCAATAATCATTATGACAGTTTTGATAATGTTGTTTTTTCTGATTTTTTGTACAACATGTGATACATTAAGCAAATGCACTGATGTCATGAAACGAGGGGAAGGGTGTACGTATATACAAAGAATTAAATATGAACATGTTTAATGAAGTTAACGAAAAAAAACAGAAGGTAGTGTGAATTTGTATCAAAAGGAAAGAAGTGATAGTTAGTGTCGAAAGTGATGTTTGCGAGAGTCTACATGAACGAATACGAATGGATAACCACAGAACAAATAATGTAAATGTGAAAGAAAATTTCTCTTCGATATTTTCAAATTCACACCATTTTACTGGAAATAGTACCAGTTATTCATTTTACTCTGGAATGTAAATAGACTTCTTTCTAAAAAAAAAAAAAATAATCAAAAAGATTGTCTGTATCTATCTGTTCAATTTCGACGTTACATGTCTTGTTGAAACGTTTGTAGAGAATCTGACTGCTAATATTTTCACACACTATACCAGCTTTATAAAACAGGCAGGCAAAAACTTTCAAACCAAGGGAGACGATCAGGGGGAATAATGTGTCTTGTCAGAAATGAGATAGTGCCTGTCATTCATGAGATCAAGGTAGATAATCCTAGTGTACTTTTGTTTCTGACTGAAAAGGATTTGTTTGATTTATCAGAGAATGTTTTGTATGTGTGCTCGTATGTGCCTCCTGAAGGCTCGCCTTTTCAATACTCACTTTCGATATTGATAACGGCATTAGTTTACTTGAAGAGTGCATTATTGACTTGAATATGGCAATGTGCGTGTGATCATCCCCGGTGATTTAAAGAGCAGAACTGCATTTTTCTCTCCTGATATTGTACATAATGGTGAGTTTAGTACTAATATTTGAAGTTGCTCTGTATATTCTATTAGAAAATCAGCTGACCAGGTTCTGAATAACCAGGGAAGAATGTGTTGAATACGTGCACAGTTCTTGGTGCTTATATTCTTAATGGTGTATGTAATGGAGACCTTGAAGGACATTATACGTTTGTGTCTCAGACTGGAAATAGTGTTAATGATTATTTCTTGCTGTCTAAAGTATTGTTCTTCGTTGTCTTCTCGTCTTGTAGATTAGCGGTTTCAGAGAGAATAGAATCTGATCACTTACCACTTGAATTTTATTTAAATGTGGTTAAGAATGTTCCAGTTTCTTCTGGAGATGAAAATGTGAATAAGTGTATTGAAAGGTTTGTGTGGATTAGTCAGGTAACACAATCTTGTTTGGACGCAATGCATTCTTCTGGAGCTTACTGAGGTATGCATTTGATTAGATTGAACGTAACTACAATGAAACTCTGAATGTTTTTGTAAGACTGTTAAAACATATGCAGCTTGTTTGAAGAAACGAATTTATATTGACAATTTAATTAAGTAAAAAATAATGACTAGCATGATAAAGAATGTAAATCAAGTTAGGGAAAAGTGTGAAACATTTGTAGCGACTTTTTCGGCAAACGAAAGATAATGCCGACAGTGACGCTTACTGTATAGCAAGAAGAGAATATAAAAATCTTCTGAGGCGAAAAGAAAAAGAGCGTAGTGATTTGTTACTGGGTAAGTTAACTGCTCAATAAATAAACAAAAAGAATTCTGGGAAAATATGCATAGAATTTCTGTTAAAAGAAAGCAAGCTAATATTTTCACTATTCATCAGTGAACTGGGATTAGAAGTAATTAGGTGTGGGAGACATGGTGCAAGGTTCATATATGATTTTTCTGAATTATTAATTTTGTTATTGGCAGATAATATAGTCTATTGTCTGAAACCGTAGTTGGATTACAGACGCAGTTGAATAGTCTACATCACGCAGCATCAGAACTTCATTGGAATGTGAACATGGCCAAAAGCAATATAGTGGTGGTTAGAAAAGGTGGATATTTGGCCAACAGAGAAAGGTGGACTTATAATGGGGTCTAATGCCTGTGGTAAATATATGCAATTACTTAGGAATCTACTTTTTTACAAGGCTGAGTTTCACTGCAGCATGCCAGGATGTTGTAAGCAGAGCCAAGAAGGCCGTTTTATGTGTACTGCACAATTTGTACAATTTGAAGAATAATTCTCCTGACGTTATTTGATGCTTATTTGATTATCTGACGTTATTTGATGCTCAAATCAACCAGTTGTTCAGTATGGTGCCGAGATATGGAGTCTTGAAAATGCAGCTGTTTATCCTGAAAAATACACATGTTCGCACTTAAAAAGTTTTAAGGAATTGAAATGAGAATACCAAATGACCTCATCTATCGGGAGACGAACAAGTATCATATATATATATATATATATATATATATATATATATATATATATATATATATATATATATATACATATCAATTCAATCGTGCAGTGTATTCGATACTAGTTAAAATTAACACGACTAGAAGAGAGAGTAGATTACTGCGGAAGGCCTACAGAATGTTTTTGATTTAGACGCATGGAATAACAAAAAACTGGGTCTCAAATATTCGAAACAAATTATATCCGTATGGTTTTGGTTATGCATGGAAGAACCAAGGTGTTGAAGAAATAAGTCAATTTTTTTTCATTTTAAAGACAGATTGATATCGTGAAGATGGCAAGAATGGGATTGGGATTCCGTGTGAATAACGGTGAACGGTTTCAAACGTATAAAACATTTTGTTCTGTAAACAATGACAAACTCTATTTGAAGTTGGATTTAGACAGACATTTTAAAATATGTGTTGACAGGGTTTAGACTTGGTGTGTCTGAAATTGTATGTCACTACTATCGTTACAGATCACATACAGAAACAGATTAAATTTGTCTGTTGTGTAGAATTACCAAGGAAGATGTGGTTCACTTTCTTTTATGCTGTCCTGCATGAACTAATCTACGAAAACAGTACATACCTTTGAAATTTTATACGTATCCAAACCAATTTCGATTCAGTTTACTATTGGCGGCCAAGAATGAACACATTGTCAGAAAATTATCAGTATTCTTGCATAAAGCGTTCAAAATATGATCTGCTGCTATATCTTAAGATTTTGAAATACAAATGCATTTATGACTGTGTGTGTATAGATACTGTGTAAATGTTGCAATGTTCGAGAATTGAAAAGTGTGCCCCTTCAAGAAGAGCAATGGCATATGCTTGAATACATTATCCGAATCTTTTTCTGTCTTCAGTTGCGCACTTCCCGGATTTAAAAAAAAAAATGTTTCCTCCTTTAAACTCCTTTTTGTGACCGTTGTCGTATCTTTTATGTTTTGTGTGATTATTCTGTTTGAGCTTATCTGTAATTAGTTTGTTTGTTTCTTTTCGTCCGTGTTGTTCTTGTTGTTCAATAGCTATTTTTTTATTTTATCATCTATATTTCTTTTGTTCTGCATTTTGTTTTGTTTTCATATTTAATGTGTCTTCCGTCAGTCTAATTGACTGCGTGTATACACGGCTTTTGAAATGTGTGAGCTGAAAGAAAATGGTGCTCAAAAACGGGTGTGACAAAATTTCCAGAAAAAAACTACGTTGGGTCTTTTTTTCAAACTTGTTTTGTAGAGAAAGAAGAGGCAAGCATGGGGGAGGGGTATTGGCGATAGGAGTAACGAAAAAAATCAGGAAAAAAAAAAAAAAAAAAGCTGTATAGAACGA
>JADBJO010001839.1:135122-167622 GCA_016801955.1 Conus betulinus
TTTGAAACTAACATTTTTCCCCATAAAGTTTGAGACAGGCAGGCCGTTTGAATGGCGAGGTATGAGCTGCAATCCAGCTTTTTTTTTTTCTTATCACTCTTGAAATTAGTGGAGTTCACTCGTGACGATCTTACAGTTTATCTGTTTACACCATACACATAAAACTGACACACATGTGCGCATACACACACTCATAGACATGCACACGCATCCGCATACGCACACATATACACGCACACCATACACACGCGCACATGCACTCGCGCACCGCATGCACCGGCACACATATGGGCACGTGTTCACACACACACACACACACACACACACCACACACACACACACACACACACAGAGAGAGAGAGAGAGAGAGAGGTCAGATATCTGCTAAGTCGTGGCCACAAGATCCTCTTCTTAAATTCTCTCATCTTGGTCATTAACTCATTCAGCCATCAGTTTACATCATGCTCTGTATGGTCTCGAAACTTAGCGGATGTGGTGTAGAGTACATTGGCCAGTCTGCATGCAGTGACACTTCCTTGATGAAACTGAATTTGAAACTGGCAGACCAAGGGTTCATTAACACCATTCGTGATCGTCATTACACTGAAATGACGATCCTTTAGGTTGCTGAACAGATTTATCACACTACACGCTATTTGGCATCATATTATTGGGAAAGGACAACACTCCTGTAACTGTGCATGCAGAAACAAATCTAGGTAAAGGAAAAAGTTTGATCATTGTCTGTGGTCGGAATAAAAGTGAACTTGTCAGGCTTACCAAGCCTGGGCCATGGCATCATAAAAGATGGATCCTCCCTCTCCGTCCCTTTCTTAACCTTACCTGAATGGAAAGAGGTACAAAATAATGCTGGGTATACAGAGAGGATTTTCAAGGCATAGTCCTTTCAAGTGTTTCGAACTCATGACCATGAGATCCGCAGCGGACGATATAGGGCTCCTTTACAACACGTAGAGTCTTCGTGAACACAGTTCTTGCACGGGTAAAGTTTTCAGCGTTGTTGTCGACGGCAGTAACTTACATCATAAACGGCATTCATCGTGCTCTCCCAATCAGTTATGGCGTCATTGCATCATGCCATGCGCTGTGTTCTTACTTGCAGCTCGTTGAGGTTTATAATCACCAACGTCACAAACTCACTCGCTCGTCGGGTTTTTAACACACGACGTATACTTCTGATTCTCGGACACAATTGTACTTCAAGCCACTCACATATATTTGTGTGCCCTGTTATGAAAGACTGCTTGCTGTACAGTACATATGTGTGTGTGTTTTTTGTACGTGTGTGCGTGCGCGCGCGTGTGTGTGTATGCGTGTTTGTCTGAAAGGTTTCTCCTGTTTCCTCTCTCTCTCTCTCTCTCTCTCTCTCTCTCTCTCTCTCTCTCACTCTCTGGGCTTGCTTACTCGACCACTTTCCTCTTCTCCGCAGGGAAGCTGCACGCAAAAAGGAAATCAGGGAGCACATTTTTTAGTTTTTATTATTTTTTTTTTCAAAATTCGAGCAAAGGTACAAACAACATCGACAATGACGAAGAGATGACAACGACAACGCAAACAAACCAAGTGTGGAAAAAAATTTCGGGACATGAAACATGGGGTTAAATCTTCCTAGATGTCCCATTAAACTGGATAATAACAAATCTCCAACTTCAGCGGAAAAGGCAGAAGCATTTGCTGATATAGTCTCAAGGACAATGCGAATGGAAAGTCTTTCACCAGAATGTAGAGAGCTTCGAGGAGAGGAAGAAAAGAAACTTCCCTATGATGAGCCACATGCAGATGGTGATTTTATCAATGCACCTATTACAATACATTAGGTGAATGATGCTTTTTTTTCAATAACAAACAAAACATCATCTGTAGGGTTAGACGCGATTTCATATTATATGTTGAAATACTTACCAACTAATTTCATGAATTTTTTGCAAACAAATTTCCAACAGATTTGGTCAGAGGATATCATGCCAGAAATATGGAAGCAGTCAATAATAATTTCCATGTGAAAACAAGGTAAATCTGCAACTAATGTAAATAGTTATCGACCATAGCTTTTACCTCTTATGCCTCTAAACTAATGGAAAAAAATAGTTCTGAATAGATTGATATATTATTGTGATGAATATGACGTAATGCCACACAATCAAGCCGGTTTTCAAAAAGGAAGATCAGTCATCAATCATATAGTTAGAATAATCATATATATTAAACACCAATTTACAAAACGAAAAAAGCGTTTTGGCTACAGTCTTTTATGTTAAAAGAGCTTTCGATAGTGTTTGGCATGCCAGATTGTTATTCAAATTAAGGAACATAGGTGTATCTGGCAATCTTTATTATTATATCAGGGAATTTGTTCAAGAAAGAAAGTTTAAAGTTAAAATAGAAAATACGTACTCCGAATTTAAATCATTACAAATGATAATTCTGCAAGGCTCTGTGATAGCTCCAATGTTGTTTAACATTTTGCTCTGTGATCTTCCAAACATATTTGTAAACATATCACAGCTGTGCAGTACGCTGATGATCTGTGCATATGGCTGAATACTTCAATAAGGAAAAATACTCCTAAAAGATCACACAATTACTACCAAAACTTTTACCAAAATGAATTAGACAGTCCTGGTAGATACATGTTTTAGAATGGTCTAATGTTTTCATGTGAGAAAACATATATGTTGTTATTTAACAATGGCACCGATAGAAGCGATTTGCTTTCTTTTAAAATGGATACAGTCACACTAGACTACAAACCTTTAGTTAAATGTAGAGCAGTATATTAAACATCTGAATCAGCGTGGAACGTTCATATTCAGTACCTTCTAAACGAAGCTAGAAAAACACTGAACGTTTTGAAAATTATCAGTAAACAAAGCTGGTGTCAAGATATAAACACTTTAAAACATTTAGCTACATCACTGATCCGATCAAAATTATGCTATGCACAAGAGGCTTTCTTCACTGCCCCCAAAACACTTGTTACAAAAGCTGCAAAGCATAGATATTAAAGCCTATAAATTATGCCTTGGTCTCCCGTTGAAGCAACTTACCGAACTTATAAGGAAATTCATATTTTACCGTTAGACGGATATAGAAAGCTAACACTTGCCAAATATGTAATGAAGTGTTCAACGCTGATAGGTGTGAACAAAAAATGAGATTGATATAAAACCTGAATCTCATTACCTAAAAAGAGCTCAGACTATTTTGTCATATTCTACCATTGGTTCTTGTACAGAAAATCTTTTGAAAGAGCGAACAGTAAGTTCTGAGACATTAGCGAAGGTGGCCGTGATTTCTCTTCCAGCATGGGATAGAAACAGGGCACATTTTGATCTTGATCACACTGATGTGAGCAAAAGTGACGACCAACCAAATATTTTATCTTATTCTGTAAAGATGCATTTACAAGAGAAATATCCTCCTCATCATAACGTTTACACAGATGATTCAGTATTGTCTAATAATCAGTCAGGTTCTGCTGTTGTTATACCATCACAAAAGGTTGAATATACATATTCAATGGAAAAGGCAGATCAATATATGACGCCGAAATGATAGCTGTTATCATGGCGTTGTCACATTTAATTAACTTGCCACAATTATATCTAAAGTAGTTATTTGTGTGAATTCAATGTCTGTTCTGCAATCCGTAAAATGTCCAAGTACCGTTTTGAACAACATTCTTGTAAATGAAATATGCAATCTTATTCATATTTTGATATGTAAAGCAACTGATGTCACCGTCTGCTGGATTCCATGGCATTGTGGCATTTCAGCGAACCGCCAGAGAAACGTGGACAAACGAGTCACACAACAACACACACACGCGTTTCGACCTCTTAGGTCTTCCTCAGGTGAAATAAAGACAGACAAAATAACGAAAATGCACTTAGCTTTGATCGCTTCAGATTGCTTCTGAGTTCAGCGCAATCTGAAGCGATCAAAGCTAAGTGCATTTTCGTTATTTTGTCTGTCTTTATTTCACCTGAGGAAGACCTAAGAGGTCGAAACGCGTTGTGTGTTGTCTTGTGACTCGTTTGTCCACGTTTCTCTGGGCGGTTCGCTGACATTTATTTAAGATTTAATTAAATATGAACATGTAAACAGCATTCCTCATTTGCAAGTGAAAAATATGTACCAATACAGAAATTTCATTTCAGTATTTTATTAATTAAAAGTTGATGCCCTTAAAAACTAAATATACAAAACGAAGCAAAATGTGTTTGTTGATAATGAAGAATAACCTGCTCTTCAAGCTCATTTACCATCATTATCAGGCACGTGTTTGTGTGATGTCTTTTCAGATTTTAAGTTTGCTTTCAAAGTTTTTTTTTTTCTTTGTAGTCCAGTTAAGCATTCACTTTAAAATCATTTGCAGGTATGTTGCAGGGATGTTTAGAGAAATATGTATATGCACTTAGCCACATTATGCGTACACTTACATAGTCACAGACATTTATGCATCTCTCTCTCTCTCTCTCTCTCTCTCTCTCTCTCTCTCTCTCTCTCTCTCTCTCTCTCTCTCTGACTCTTCGTCTAATATCACATATGTGAACAGACGTAAAACTGAAGCACCACTGCTACAAACAAACAAGCAAGGAAACAAAACAAAGCAGAATTTATTTGTCTAATAATGTTGTTTGTTTCTTGTTCATTTCCCTACGCATACTCGAAACTTGATAATGACCATGGGAAGTATTCAGGTCGCGGAAAGGCGAAGCGAAGCTTTTAGCGACATGCTAACCTTGTCCAAGTTGTTGGTACCAAAAGATGCACAATGATTTCTTAATCTGAATAAAGATATCAACAGGCACAGCTGGACTGTCCAGCGACTGTTCCATAAACACGGAATGTGTAGCTGAGTCTGATTTTTCTTCATATTCTCCCTCTGCTATTTCCCCATCGTTGTGTTTGTGTGTGTGTTTTTTTTTGCGTCCTTTTTTTCGTTTATTCTTTCATTATTTTGTTCTGTCTCTCAGCATGTTTTACCCCAGCATTTTTTTTTTTTTTCTTTTTTCCCCTGCAGTCTCACTGCTGTCTTCCAGCCGGTTTTTTTTCTGTTTACTTGCCCCTTTTTGCTACTCTTAAAAAAGATGCTCTCTCTTTTTGTCTGTTTTTTGTTTTCATGTCATACCATGACGTGCTTCTTTTGTCATTTATATATTTAACATGTCTTCTGCACAGTCTCTCTCTCTCTCTCTCTCTCTCTCTCTCTCTCTCTGCCTCCGCCTCTCTCAATCTCTCTCTCTCTGTCTGCCTCCGCCTCTCCTTCAATCTGTCTGTCTGTCTGTCTGCCTCTCTCTCTCTCTCTCTCTCTCTCTCTCTCTCTCTCTCTCTCTCTCTCTCTCTGCCTCCGTCTCTCTCTCCCTCTCTCTGTCTGTCTGTCTCTCTCTCTCTCTCTCTCTCTCTCTCTCTCTCTCTCTCTCTCTCTCTCTCTCTCTCGTACACTCGTACATGCACTCATGCTGCGCACATGTGTGATACTTTATTGTTTTTTCTTCCTCGAATTCCAATGAGAGTCCTTCTTCTTATCCATCTTTTATCCCCCCCTCTTCTATTTCGTCTAGGTCTGCTTTGTAGGGCCTTTCACTTAGTTGTATCAAACAGTGTGTTGTGGTGTTACAACAGGGCTGCATTTGCAACAGTGACAGAGACACGTGATGAAAGAGTAATATTCCTCTGAGCATCCACATGGATAAAGTTGTTAGATTACAGGACAAAATGTGTGTAGATAGCTGAATCCCTGCCGGTTTCCTCCCTACCCCGTTCTTAGCTTAGCCATCGTGTGAAAGAGAGAGAGAGAGAGAGAGAGAGGGAGAGAGAGAGAGAGAGAGAGAGAGAGAGAGAGAGAGAGAGAGAGAGAGAGAGAGAGAGAGAGAGAGAGAGAGAGAGAGAGAGAGAGAGAGAGACACTTTTTGACACTTTGACACTTTGACATTTTATTGTCATTACCAAAAGGTCTTATGACAAGGGGGGTAACAGGGTAATAACACATTCCTCTTTTCATTGCAAACAATGTAACCCAGTTATTAGCAATGATCAATCAAATCAAAACAAGCAAAACATAAAGAAAAAGTAGAAAAGAATAAACACGAGAACTCCTTTCTCATTACGTCATCAGATGACAACAAACAACAACAACGTATATACAAAAAGGGAAAAATGTAATGTTATAGATAATTCGACCATTCACTCAGACACTCGATGACTATATTACTGAAACTCCTCCACCTGTTTAAATTGATATTTTCCGGGATTAGGTACTGTTTTCAATTCACTATTATTGTAAATGCTTCTGTCTGATCTTCATTGCTTCTGCAATGAATCTAGCAACTGATTTTATCACACTAACGTCATCAGATGATAACAAAGAAGCAACATCTTGCCCTTTCAAAAACACCCAAAGTGGAAAATGAACATTTTACACGCACTTCATTATATGCAATACATTGAAATAAAAAGTGTTTTTCGTTGTCAGTGGTGAATCCACATAAAGGGCATGGTAATTCTGTGGATGTTCCAGACTCGAACCATCTTTTATTCGCATTGAAACCTAAAGTGCGTAACCTAAATCTTGCGTAATTAATTCTATGCCATTTATCAGTGATAACATGAAGAAACTTTTCTGTATGGGATATATTCTTAAAAGAGAAGAACCAACGATACTTTTCTTTGCTTTCCATATTTGAATGCCAATTCTGTTTAAAAGAGCAGATGAGCCTATCCTTAAATTCTGTAATAAACTGCTGTTCGTTACCTACTCCTTGGGTCATCCACACTATGCCAAAACCCTGTTCTGATAACACTTTTTTTACATTATTAGCCCAGTTATTTCTGCCTCTTTCCATTTGTAAAAGCATCATGTCATAAGCCTGTCTGCACAAACATGACTGTGGAAGCTTCAATATTTTCAGCCAATACCTAACACATTTCACAAAAGATCTGATGTAAAGAGGGTACCTGCCCATCTCTCCGTATAAAAAGAGTGTTAGATGAATGTATTGGCACCTAAAGAAAACGCTTCATAGCATAGCTGTGTACTTTTTCAATCTGTGGATTTTCTTCTAACCCCCAAATTTCAGCTCCATAGGTAAGTAAAGGTTCTATCTGTGCATCAAGATTTTCCAAAATATACCGCAATCAATACAATTCACTTTTTTAAGGATCTCAGAATTTCAATCACGCCTTTTTTACCCTTCCTTAAAGATTCTTCCCATGCGTAACTAACACTCTTTTATACGGAGAGTGGGCAGGTACCCTCTTTACAATCAGATTGTATGAATTGAATTGATTACTTGAACATTTGTATTTCCATACAACCATCTTTCGTTAGAAGATAGATGTCCACCCTTTCTGAAGACTACAATGTTTGTCTTATCTAAGTTAATTGTTAAACATAAGCGATCTGCTTCTTCTTTTAATACATTTAATTGGTTTTGTAAACCTACAACTGTTCCAGATAAAAGAATAACATCGTCAGCAAATAGTAACAAAAATATCTCTACTGATCCGGGTATTAACTGAATACCATGTCTACCTTTATTAGATAACTCCATTGCCAGTTCATAAATGAAAAAAGAAAACAACTGCGGACTCAACAGACATCCTTGTTTTACTCCATTCGGACACTCGAAATAATCTGAATACTCACACTTCACACGTACACATGCAAGCATCGAGTTGTAGATACTTCTAATGGCTCTGTACAGTTTTCACGAAGTACCTTCCACAGCACATTGCGATTTACAGAATCAAACGCTTCCTGAAATCTACAAATGCGATATAAAGCTTCGTATTGCATGATAAATATTTCTGTACCAGTGAGTGAGTATAGTGTAAATATATGGTCTGTGGTACTGTAACTGGTTCTAAAACCTGCTTGTTCCTCAATAATCTTTTCCTCATTTTGTGCCAATTTTGTTAATCTTTTGTTTAGTTGGTTAAATGCTTATCCTCTAAATTACAGCACTTACCTCTCCATATAACTTCAACTGGTAAGTGCCATGAATAAATAGAGTCACCAACTCGCAAATCAAAGTTTGATAACAAATCACTGTGGACAATGAAATAATCAATCACGCTGCAACCATTGGGAGACACAAAAGTATACTCGCCCTCGATATCACCATTACAAAAACCATTCAAAATGCTCAAATCAAACATGAAACAAAAGTTCAACAATGTTTTGCCAAAATTATTGATAGCTGAATCTTTAGAACGACGTACACAACTTTCATCATCTATATATCAACATCCTCTATACTGCTAGCATAGTTTGTCATCGTTTCATTTACAACTTGCTCGTGACCTGTTCTGGCACTTAAGTCCCCTACAACCATAAAATAAAGTGTATCCATGTCTTTTTCAAAATGCTGCAATAGTATCTCTTCCAATAGTAAGACACCATCTTTTATCAATTTGTCATTGTATGTAGGGCCTCCTTCCGGGACAACATAGCAAGCAACTAGTATAACATCTCTGTCAATGCCAAATACATGTTTATCTATTCTTACAGCCACAGCGTTGTCACAGTCAAGTTTTATTTCTTTCACACTTTTCTGTAAAGTCTTTCTGACCAACAACAATACCCCTCCTGAATTCCTCCCATGAAAGATATTTTTCTAGCTGGTACGTGAAACTTTAAATAATCAGAAAATATATTATTATAATCAAACGATGAGTCAAGAAAAGTTTCTGTGAGGGTAACAAAGTCAAATTTATTTACATAATTCAGAAAAGAAAGGTCATGCAGTTTGCCATACAAGTTTTCAACATTATAATTTAAAAATGTCCACTGAGATGAATGGTCGGGCCTGTCCTATGGCTTTCTCGCGGCGCCCGAGCGCAGGCTCCTGTCGCTCACTCCATCGCCTGTCCCCCCGCCACGACCTGGAGCTGTAGACCTGCTTGACCGGTTTCCCATGTAGGTTTGCAAGCATGCCTGCCCGCCCGATGCGTGCCCTCCACGTGACCCACGTGCGTCAGTGCCACGGCGTCCTTCGGTGAAACAACTCGGGGAATCCCCGCTGGTTGTCTCCGACCCGTGTCGCGTGCTCCCTGTGTAGCTGCGAGAGACGTGTCCTCCACTCTCGTCACCATCGCCACGCTGCTGTTGACTCTGTGTGGGCCGGGTGCCATGAACAGGAGGAGGGGAAGAACCACCACTGCCAATGTGCTTCTTTCCTTGACTCGGGGAGTCGCCGTGGTGACTAGAGTCCACACATCGATAGTTTGGGACTGACGCACCTTCGACATCCACAGCAGTAATGTTCTGAACATGTGTCTTGTCAGCCTTTGATTTCACACCTATCACAGCACTGCTGTCATCTCCACTTCCTACCACCTCGGCATATGTTCGAGGATCCGGCAATTGAGGGCCAATGACCCTCTGACCTTTCTTGAAAAATGCTCTTTTCCCTCCCTTCTCGCTTGTGCAACTATTTGAGCCTGCGCTTTAGTGAGATCATTAGCTACTCTCACCCCCTTTTCCTGCAGTTGTTGCCTAGTGTTCCTGTTAGTAATCACTGACATCTTGTCCCTCCATCTTCTAAATTTCACAATCATGGGCCTAGGCTGACCTTCACGTGCATAGCCTACTCGGTGAGCTCGTTCAATATCCTCCTCTGTCCAACGCCTCTGATCATTGGTACTATTAAGAACCTCCACCACTGCACGGGCACATGTTTCGAACGTCTCGCTTGGCTGCTTTTGGGAAATCCCGAAGAAGCGAAGATTATCTCTGCGAGAGAAGTCTTCTAATCTGTCCGTATCTATTTTTAGTTTCTCAACCTCTTCCTTGATTTCTTAAGTGCTTCAGTCAGCTGGCGCGTCTCTTCTTTTCTGCCATCTGACTCAACATACAAGTGCTGTATGTCTGTCGTAATGTCAGTCACGGTCTCTGTCAAGTGCCTGTGATCCACTTCAAATCTGTCACATCTTCTGTTTATTTCTTCACATTGTTGTTTTTTTGACTTGACATAATTCCTCCTTAGAATCTCAGAGAGAGAGAGAGAGAGAGAGAGAGAGAGAGAGAGAGAGAGCCATTAATACGCACTGCCAGCATTTTCATAGTGTTTCTGTGCATCTTGTATTTGACGCCAGCATTCTCTCTGCGGAGCAATACGTTTCTTCATCTTCCATAGTCGATATTATTTTTACTCCCTTTTTTTCTTTCAAATTTTTGTTTCTGTGTTCTGTCATTTTTTTTTACTTTCTTTTTAATTGTTTTATTGATTTGTCAGCTTATCTCTTTGTTTTCTCTTTTTTTCGGTGCTATTATTATTTCTAACTTGAAAAAAAGATAACACATTTTCTTTTACTGCACTGTCTTTTTGTTTGTTTATTTGGTCGCGTCCCGTGTCTCTACCTGCTCTTTCTCTTTTCCTGTCTGTCTGACTCCGTCTCTCTGTCTGTCTGTCTCTTTCTCTTCCTACATATCTCTTTCCCTTTCTGTCTGTCTGTCTGTCTGTCTTTCTCGCTGTCTCGCTGTCTCTCTGTCTGTCTGTCTGTCTGCCTGTCTGTCTGTCTGTCTCTCTCTGTCTCTCTCTCTCTCTCTCACTCTCTCTTTGTGCCTCTTCCTTTCAAAACAACACAAATGCTTCATCCTTCCCTCCTCCACTCCTTCCGCTTTTCTTTCCGCTTCTTGTCTCCTATGGCTTCTTTCTCGCATGGTTTTCTTCATGTTCCATACGTGATGTTGGAAGTGCAGCATATCTTTTGCCGCATAGCACAAGGGTCTTGGTGAAACGGAAACGTGTAGCCCACCTCAGGGCAACCGGGATTCATACAGTGAGCGGTAAGAAGAAAGCACGACCTCAGCCTGCAGGACGATTCTGGGTAAAATATGTTTTCTTTCCCTTTGTTCACTCCTGGTGTACGTGTGAACTGCTGTCCGAGTCCTCGAGAGAGAGAGAGAGAGAGAGAGAGAGAGAGAGAGAGAGAGAGAGAGAGAGAGAGGACAGAGTGAGTGAGAGACAGAGAGAGACGGAGAGGGGAGGAAGGGGAGAGACACTTTAAACACTTTGATATTTTATTGTCATTACCAAAGAGTTCTTTTGACAAGGGGGAGGGGGTAACAGAACAATAACATTTCCCTCTTCCTTTCTTGCAAACAAATAATACACACTCATTCACAGTGTGTATCAATTCAAAGGTTAACAAAAACAAATAAAATCGTAACATTTCCTTATGTCCTCACGCACAGGAGTAATGCAGTAAGGTTTAAGAAAATCGTGAGATCGACTCGACCATCCACTCAATCAAATGATGACATTGTATCTTACTGATGTCTTCCACATGCGATGAATGATATTATTCATTCAAATATCTCTTATAATGCGTTATCTTAAATTTCACTATCCTTCATCTGTCAAATTTTCAATGCTTCCGCGATGAATTTCGCTACTGATTTAATTACAAGTTCTTCGTCTGATGATAAGACGACGACTGCGACATCTTCTCACTATATCTCTTCTGTCTTTTCACTATATCTAACTGGAAAAATGAACAATTTGTCCACACTTCATTATAATTACAGCGGAACAGAAAGTGTTCTTCGTCGTGAATAATGTGTCTACATGCAAAAACAAGAGATTCTGTGGATGTTTTCACATTCAAACCATCTTTTGCTCACATTAAAACCTAAAGTTCTCAACCTGAATCTTGCGTAATTTATCGTGTGCCATTTATGTGTTATGACACTCAGAAACTTTTCAGAATGAAACACATTTTTAAAGAAAAACCAGCGATAGTTTCTTTACTTTCCGTATCTGAGTGCCAGTTCTGTTTTAGAGGAACAAATAAGCCTGTCTTTAAATTCCGCAATGAACTGTTGCTCATTTCCTACTTCCTGGGTCATCCACACTATTTCAAAATCCTGTTCTGAAAGGACTTTCTTTGCTTTATGAGCCCAGTTTTCTTTACCTTTTTTTCCATTTCCAAAAGCATCATATCATAGGCTTGCCTGCTCAAACGGGACTGGGGTAGCTTCAAGATCTTAACCAGTACTTAATACATATCACAAATGTACTTATATACAAAGGGTATCTGCCCATCTCTCCATATGAAACGGTGTTGATGAATAAATAGGTACTTGAAGGAAACACTCTGTAGCATACGTATGCGCTTTTTCCATCCGCGAATTTTCATGTGAGCCCCAAATTTTCAGCAGCATATTAAGAGAACGTTTTATCTGCGCATCAAATATTTTCCAAAATATACCGCAGTCTGTACAATTCAGTTTTCTTAGGGAAATAAGAATTTCAATTGTACTTTTTTTTTTTTTTCCCTTTCCCGGGAGATTCTTCCCATGCATAACAGAAAGTTAGTTTTTGTTGACAATATCATATCATTCCTTGATATTTATATGAATTAACTACTTGAACATCTGCATTTCCATAAGACCATTTTTCTTGCACCGATAGGTGCCATCCATTCTTAAGACCACTTCATTCGTCTTATCCAAGTTAACTGATAAACGTAAGCGAACCGCTTCTTCTTTCAATACATTTAGTTGATTTTGCAAACCTACAACTGTTCCGAAGAGAAGAACAACATCGTCAGCATACAGTAATAAAACTATTTCAACTGCTCCAGGTATTATCTGCATACCATGGTTTCCTTTACGGATGGTGTGCGGTGCGTGTTTTGCTGTCTGACTCCCGTTCTCAAAAGTTTGGATGCGTGTAATAATTAGTCCCTACACACACACCCACACCATACGCACATGGATAGCCAGGCAACACACGAGTTAAATTTTTTCTTTGTAATTATGCTGCCTGAACCATCAAAATATACATTCATGTGAACTGGTACAAATCAACATATGTCACTATATAGCATATAGATCAAGCTATCAATACATAGGAACTTCAATTATCAGATATCAGCGTTCATATTACATATCTTGATATCACTCACAGATCTCGCCGGCGCCGTCCACAGTGTCTCACACATATACAGTCAACACACTCGGTTCCACAGTACTCAAGCCACAGTCTACAACACTAAAAGAACGTAAAGAAGGATAACCAAGGTCCCCACACAATAAGCACGGCTATTATTCATAAAACACAAACGACGAAGAAGAAGAAACATGTTCTCCACACAGCAAGCACAATAAATTACGTCGAACTATCAGAAGAAGAACCGCAGATTCACATTCACAAAGCACATTAATCCATAGCAGAAGAACCGCAGATCCACAATGCAAAGCAATCCATAGAAGAAGAACTGCAGATTCACAATTCACACACAGTAAACCATTGAATCCCCGGCGAACACGATTTCAGCAAAGTTCCATAGAACACAACAAAACTTCGATTCGACGTGTAGTTGATCTAAAACAAAAATTAACTAACTTCTCCGTGTATTGATATTACAATGTTCACATCAATAAACCCAGCCCACCGACACACATGAGGTGGTACAATTAGCGCACGTAAATTTTCTTGTAGGAGTTTTAAGTTTCTCGGCGACACAGCCTTCACACACAATTTTATAACAAATCAGTTTCCTGGTACATATTTCACTGGTACCGTCATCCAAAGTATCGCACATACACATTGAACATCGACGCACTACTGACTTGAAAGTCAGCCTCTCCACATAGTAACACTACGGAGAAAACGACGATTTAAACAAAATAAAAATAAGCTGGACACCAAAGCCTCGGCCGTTAGTTCTTGCTCTCTCCCTCTCGTCAATATTATTATTTTCGTCATGTAGATACCTATGTCATTTTAAGTTGACGTCATAATTTACGTTGACGTCACAATATACCCCCTCTCTCAAACAAAAAAAAACAATGACCGAATTGTTTTTTTTTTGAAGAAGAAGTAAACAAACAGCAGAATACACAAACCCAGAAATCACACATCGACACGACGGAAAAAGAAGCCGCTCATGGAAGCAGGTCACGGAATCCTTCCATGAACTCCCACACAACAGAAGAACACAAGTTGTCGTCCCAACGAACTCTGAATCCCTTTGACATGCTAGCTTGTTGCTGACCTCACGGACAGCCTCTCCATACCACACAGGGTAGAGACTACACATATCTACTGACCACTCGGTCAGCCTCTCCATACCCCAACAGGGTAGAGATAACACATATCTACTGACCACTTGGTCAGCCTCTCCATACCCCCACGGGGTAGAGACAATGTCTAAACATTCCCGCTCAATAGTATTGTACGCCTTCTCACGATTCAACAACTTTCGACAAGCAAACACGACGGAGTGAAGAACATCATCATCATTCTCGGGAGCAATACAGCACCCAAACCAACAGAACTAGTATCAGTCCTAAGAATAAAAGGATTACCCAATGTAGGGTAACAACACACAGGTGCAGAAGACAAGATTCCCTGAATCTTCCTCAAAGTTTCAACACACTCAGGAGTCCAAAAAATAGACCTGAAATCAACGCAGCAGAAACGACACGTGCAATCTTTCTTCCTGACGAACACAATGGAGATGCATACGGACTATTCGATGGCTCAGTGAAACCAAGATCCAACATGATACCAGTCTCTCTCTCAACAGTCTTTTTCGCACAAGTTTCTTCTAACAGGGACATCTGTTGTAAGAGGGATGTAATAATACATCACCTGAGAAAGAACCTTGTTTGGGGGTCAAAATGTCCTGAAAATCATCAAATATTACACGCAACTCCCTGGTACTTTTGTCAGACAAAGCACAATCAAACTGTACAGAACGAACATCTTCATCTGGCATATAGAAACGCCATCGGAACAGTTAAAGTAGGAATGGGTAAAGCGTCATCACAGTCCTGGACGACACCAATTGTACGAAACCACTTTACGAACAGTACAAACAGACTCGGAGAGGGATCCACAGAAAGACCAACTCCTGTAGAACACTCAAGAGAAAGCTGTTCCTGCTCACAAGCCAAAGGTGCTATCTCTGACCCAGGCACTGAAGTAGTACCTTGTGAAAGAACAACTGTAGGTACAACATCAGAAGTAGACACAGCAGACACATCAGAAGACGTTAACTGAAAGCAAGATTTCAATGACTCATCCTTCTGTTTCTGAACAAGATCAGAACGGGAAATGTTCAGATCATCAGGGATCTGACACAAAGGCTTTTTCCCCACAACATGCTTATCTCTAGCCCTCGTAACGGCGGCTAAAGAGAAAGGTTCACCAGATACATCACTAAAACTCACCGCTCACAGAAACTCCAGGAACATTACCCACGATGAGATCTGCGACAGAGCTATCCAAGACACAACAAGTCAAATCGCCCACAAAATAAGGACAACTGACTGAAACTGTAGCCAGTGGAAACTCATCCACACGACCACCAAAAGAAACACACTTCACTGTGGTTCCTAACATCTGACTGTCAGAAAACTAACCGTCTGCGAACGCCACAAATGGTAGCACCAGTATCACGCAGAACAGAACTCAAAGTGCCATTCACAGAACCAGACTCCAAATGCAATTTGCCTGTAAACTCACCAGCAGGTAGACAAGCAGCAAAAGAAGAATCAAGAACAGAGCAACAAGCACTGGACTGTATGCTGACAGCTGAGTTCTTGGCAACAGTGGAGTTACTAACCATGAAAGGACATTCATCTGGGTGACTAAGGTACAAATTTTACAAGGGGTTTTTCTACCTGACTTCCATGGGCATCTAGCAGCTACATGTGTCCTGTCATTTTACACAAAAAAACACACAACACTTGCAAACTGATCAGAAGCACTTTCTGAGGAACTCTACTGCCAGAGGTATGACGGGCGCCACGACCACCACGATAACGGCTACCGCCAAAGGTATTTCCACGACCAGCTGAGTAACCAAAGCTCTGATGACCACAATAACAGCTACCATCAAAGTTACTTTCATGATCAGCTGAGGAACCAGAGTAGTGGCCACTGTTTTGAAAAGTAGAGTATCTGTTCCTCTGTCAGACTGACCACAGTATGGAGTTCTATCAGACTGACAGGGATATGGATTTCTATCAAATTGACCAGGAGTTTTGTATCCAACAGAAGCAAAAATGTTTACATCAGCTTTCCTAGAAAGCACCTTAGTGGGATGAGCATGTCTGTATGACTCTGCAGACTTGATCATTTCATCAAAAGTTTTCACATCCTTTTCGCACAGAAAAGTAGCCAAGTCCTTAGAGACACACTCCAAAAACTGCTCACGCAAGATAAGATCCACCAGACCTTCAAAAGACTTATCACTTTTTGACAAAGAGACCCAACGGTCAAACAAACGCCTAAGTTCAACTGCAAAGGTCTCGAAAGGTTCATCTGAGCTAGGTTTAGCCTCACGAAAACGTTTACGAAAACCATCCGGAGTACATTGAAATTTTTTCAGCAAGCTCTCTTTCAAAAGCTCGTATGACACAACATTATTTTCAGCGAGACTGTGATAGAGAGTTAAAGCGGAACCCTCAAGTAATGCTGATAGGTATGACCCACAAATCCTGACCAACCTAAGGAACGAGCATGGGTTTCAAAACGAAACAAGTAACTGTCTATATCATCAGTTCTTTCTTTAAAAGGGGGCAACTTAGGAAACGTAGGGCGAGGGGCGTTAAACCTGGGAAAACCAGAACCCTGACTCTCACTGTCCTGTCCTGAGACCGCACTCTGCTGAGAAGTAACTTGAAACTGTATTCTTTTAGTTTCCTCTATCTCTTGCATTCTTTTTTGTTTCCTCTCCTCTTGCATTCTTTTTTTGTTTCCTCTTCCTCTGCATTCTTTCTTTTTCTTTTGTTTCCTCTTTGCATTCTTTTTGTTTTTCCTCTTCCTCTTGCATTCTTTTTGTTTCCTCTGCTTGCATTCTTTTTTTTCTTGCTCTTGCATTTGTACCTCCTTCAACTGAAATTCTTTAATCCTAATTCTTTCTTCTCTTTCTATGTCTTGGGCAATACATTTGTCAACATAGTCCAGCAGAGCCTGTCCCTCCAGACCACATACCTTACCTCGTTGTAAATATTTAGCGAAAACTTTGTCCTCGTCCATAGAGGACACAACAGGACTTTCTTCCTTAGCCTTCTGTGCCATTATGAAAATATGAAACAATGTCCTGTCCTGTCAAGCCCGATACACACACTATTTGATCAAATACAAACAACTGCTATCACAAGCAAGAAAGGTTTGAAACCCTTGTCCACTTAAATATATGAATTCCAACGAGGATTTTTTTTTTTTTTTTTCAAAAAAAACATTAACGACAATCACTCTTAAAAAGACAAAGTATTATCAAAACCCAACCAACAGAAAAATAGATATAAAAAATGAAACAGGATTTCAGGGATATGGGAAAGAGAAAAAAACAATCGGTAATCAATGCCAAATTTTCAGCAACAAGTATAAATCAAGCAATGACATTAGAGTAATAACGAATATAATCAATGTATTGTTGTTGTTATTATTTATTTATTTTTTTTTTCACACACTAAGCATTCAAAATGAAACAACTAATAATTCTTTAAACTGGTTCAGGGCAGCCATTCACACACTCACGCATTCAAGAGAAAAGAACCCTAAGAATGCTGAAGAAGCAACACAATCCCCAAGTAAAGACAGAAACAGAAATAATCAGAGGGGTAACTGAAGATAATAAAATAAAGCCCACAAAGGAAGGGAGAACTAGGAACTAGGCCCTCGTATCTCCAGAAACTATACAGAAGGAGATACCCCGTTACGCTGGAGACGGGAAAGAAAATAGACACAATACAACAAAACAAAACAATACAACGCAACTCAATTGTTCCAAAGGAAAGTCTGTGAACGTGACCTATCCTTTTTAACTGGGGCAATTATAAGGGCACAAAACAAATGCTGCCACTAAGGTAATACTGAATTTAGTAGCAAATGAAATTCAACTTCGGGGTCACCAGATGTTACGGATGGTGTGCGGTGCGTGTTTTGCTGTCTGACTCCGTTCTCAAAAGTTTGGATGCGTGTAATAATTAGTCCCCTACACACCCACACCATACGCACATGGATAGCCAGGCAACACACACGAGTTAAATTTTTTCTTTATAATTATGCTGCCTGAACCATCAAAATATACATTCATGTGAACTGGTACAAATCAACATATGTCACTACATAGCATATAGATCAAGCTATCAATACATAGGAACTTCAATTATCAGATATCAGCGTTCATATTACATATCTTGATATCACTCACAGATCTCGCCGGCGCCGTCCACAGTGTCTCACATATACAGTCAACACACTCGGTTCCACAGTACTCAAGCCACAGTCTACAACACTAAAAGAACGTAAAGAAGGATAACCAAGGTCCCCACACAATAAGCACGGCTGTTCATAAAACACAAACGACGAAGAAGAAGAAAAACATGTTCTCCACACAGCAAGCACAATAAATTACGTCGAACTATCAGAAGAAGAACCGCAGATTCACATTCACAAAGCACACAATCCATAGCAGAAGAACCGCAGATCCACAATGCAAAGCAATCCATAGAAGAAGAACTGCAGATTCACAAGGCACAGTAAACCATTGAATCCCCGGCGCGAACACGATTTCAGCAAAGTTCCATAGAACACAATAAACTTCGATTCGACGTGTAGTTGATCTAAAACAAAAATTAACTAACTTCTCCGTGTATTGATATTTACAATGTTCACATCAATAAACCCAGCCCACCGACACACATGAGGTGGTACAATTAGCGCACGTAAATTTTCTTGCAGGAGTTTTAAGTCTTTCTCGGCGACACAGCCTTCACAACAATTTTATAACAAATCAGTTTCCTGGTACATATTTCACTGGTACCGTCATCCAAAGTATCGCACATACACATTGAACATCGACGCACTACTGACTTGAAAGTCAGCCTCTCCACATAGTATCACTACTACGGAGAAAACGACGATTTAAACAAAATAAAAATAAGCTGCACACCAAAGCCTCGGCCGGGAATACGAGGAGCAGTTACGTTTATTTTACAAAAAAGCAAACGTACGAACATAAACCATGCAGGAAGAAAATGCTTTATAAACAAACAAATAAATAAATGAAAATATAGGTAAATAGATAGATAGATAAAATAGATGGATAAGTAAATAAATGAAATGAAATGAAATTTGTGTGTGTGTGTGTGTGTGTGTGTGTGTGTGTGTGTGTGTGTGTGTGTGTACTTTATAAACAAAACAAAAAAAAAAAAAATAGATAGATAGATAGATAGATAGATAGATAGAGAAAATAAATAGATAAGTAAATCAATGGTGAGAGAGGTCAGGGTGGTAGTGAGGGGAAATATTGGATTGTTTGTAGTAGA
Source organism: Conus betulinus (assembly GCA_016801955.1). Classification (NCBI taxonomy): domain Eukaryota; kingdom Metazoa; phylum Mollusca; class Gastropoda; order Neogastropoda; family Conidae; genus Conus; species Conus betulinus. The sequence goes on from JADBJO010001839.1 coordinate 154,444, forward strand.
CCACACGATACCTATCCCTAACCCTCTTTCACGCCATCCCCATCCCCTTACCTTCCCCCACTTTACCCTCATTTAACGGCGTCGATAATCACCTCTTTGTCTGTCTGTCTGTCTCTGTCTCTGTCCCTCTCGCCCTATCGCTCACTCATATTCTTTCTCTCTCTCTCTCTCTCTCTCTCTCTCTCTCTCTCTCTCTCTCTCTCTGCCTTTGAACCTTGCAGCTGTGTGTGACTCTTTCAACAGGATGAATCTTTTTCATTCAGCAATGACTTCCTTTCTAGAGAACAACGCCAAAGCAGCTTTTGCAGCCGCTTTTTACTTTTACCTAATCAATACCACCATTACTCAACTCTTATTTAGACTGTCCACACATAAAAAGACGCATCTTGGGTACATCCGTACATGATTTAACAAAACATTAGAGTTGAGGTCAGGCAACAATGAAGTGTCAAGCAATGAACGTCTCTGATCACTGAATATTAGTTTTAGTGCACAGAAATTAGTAGCCTGGGCCCGGGTATTAAGCCACTGAATTTCAGAATAATAATGACACGGTTAGATCTGCTTGCAAAGTGAGGCGACTGCTGGAGGAAATCTAAACAATTTTAAATGTAATTATTAGCGAACCGCCAAACAAACGTAGACAAAACGAATCACAAGACAAAACACGATGCATTTCGACCTCTTAGGTCTTCTTCAGCCAAGGCACAAAACACTCAGGACAACGAAAATGAACGAGCAAACACTCTTCTTCATTCACTTCAGTGCTCATTCATTTTAGTTGTCCCGAGTGTTTTGTATCTTGCCTAAAGAAGACCTAAGACATATTGAAATTTGTTTAATAATGACACTTTAAATAATGATGGTAATAATAATGAAAATGATAATACAACAACAAATACTACTACTTCTAATCATGATGATGATGCCGATGACGAAGACGATGACTACAAAAAGAATAACAAAAACAATATCAACAACAACAACGTAATTGTTATTATCCCAACCTGTCCTCATGCACTCCCACTCTCCTCATTCTAGCATGCATACACACATTCACAGATGTAATGGGTTGCACACAATTAGTATGCACAAGCCTTCCGCTCTCTGTCTCTGTCTGACGGGCTGTTTAATCGCCTCTCTCTCTCTCTCTCTCTCTCTCTCTCTCTCTCTCTCTCTCTCTCTCTCTCTCTCTCTGTCACACACACACACACACACACACACACACACACACACACACACACACACACACACACACACACACACACACACACACACACACACACACACACACACACACACACACACACACACACACTTTCACACAAACATACAAACACGCACGCACACACGTGCACGTGCACACGCGCATGATTAGCATGGTTCTTAATCACATGAAAAATTGGAAACGTAGTAGACCACATTCGAATGTTTTATTAATCCTGGGACGTCGTTTTGTGTGGCATTCATTACCTTGGGAAATGACTAAAAGTTTTATGAACATGTGTGAATGGAGCGCCCTTTCGAACGACATGCATGAATCAAGGGGACGAGAATGGCCAGGTTCCTACAGCTGTTATCATCATGATGCATGTTTGCTCAGCAGGAAGTACAATCCTCTGCCAAACGCTACTACAACTTCCGCAGCTGCTCTTCTTTATTCCCGATTAGCCTCGCCATTGCCTCAGAGCTGGTTTTCTCACAGCAGTGGTAAAAGCATGTTCTTCGTTTTTTTTTGTTTTTTTTTTCTTCTTTGTTTGTTTGTTTTTTTTGTGTGTGTGTGTTTTTTTTTTTTGTTTTGTTTTGTTTTATGTTTGTTTTGTTGCTTTTAAGCATGTCAACAACAACACTACACACAAAAAACGAATGTTCAAAACAATGAACACTGAATTCCAACATGAACAACATCAAACACGCGTTGACAGTAAAGATACCTATCCCCGTGTGTGTGTGTGTGTGTGGTGTGGGGGTGGGGGGTGTGTGTGTGTGTGTGTGTGTGTGTGTGTGTGTGTGTGTGTGTGTGTGTGTGTTATAATTTTTAGGTTTTTGTACTTTTTTTTTTTTAGGTTTTGTACTTGTTCTTTAACTTTTTAGAACAAAGCACACTACATTGTTTTAATAAAATAAATGAATAAATAAATAACCGTGCCGAATGTCCAAACAGCTTGTTTCTGACAGCTTAGTCATCGTGACGATAGGAAAGGTAGTTGTCCTACCGGGAGCTCTGTTTCTTGAAGTGCACCGTATTCAAAGCGCAAAGGTGCTGGTGCTTCCCACTCTTGGCATCAACTTTCTCAGCTGTTCTTTATCATCACAAAGTGCAAATGTCCAATCTCTGTCCCTCTTCCTACTGCATTAAAAACAAACAAAAAAATAAACAAAATATTGAAGCCACTGGGTTAAATGCTCAGATACCTTTTGCGTTTTTTTCGACGCATCAACATCGTTCTGGTCACTAGATGCTGCGTTGCTGCAGACGAATGTCAGAAATAACAGTACAACACCCTTATCATTGTAAAGCCGGAGACAGCCAGGCACTTTAAAAGGTCAAATGTGTGTGCTGCTGTCCCGCCTTTTCTAATGCAAGAAGTAAGTAGATTTGCTGGCGATGATCTTCAAAGTTATCTCAATACTATGCAAATATAAAATGACATGCGGATGGAAACATTTGTTACACAATTTCAACTCTTTTCTTTCATTCGAGCTCTGATAAGATTTTCCTCTAGGTTACTAAAGTAGTTACCACATTCTATGCTATTTTGCATATAGGTAAGGCCACAATTCAGAATATGTGGAAACAGAGTAAGTGGGGGAAAACAAACAAAGGAACATAATCTGAAAAGGAAATGTCCAAATAGCCTACGGCCATAGAAGCAGCGAACTTACCAGCGGCATTTCATGTCTAGGATGCGGCGTTACGCCAGGCGGAGCCTAATGCTGTGCTTCTCTTGTGTAAATCTTGCCTGTTTTAACATGCTCTGCACATAATCAGGTACCTAATTACTGCTGAGTGGACAGAGAGTGGTTTTTTTGACCATAGAAGTCCATCACTCCCAAATGATTTGAACGCAAAATTGTCAGCTCTGCAGCCGACGCCATTTGGGCACGTGGCCTATCCACTGAAGTTCTAGATTACTGGAGAACACAGTTGTTAAACAGTCAGGGTTGAGTGTTTCGTTTGGTTGGCTGCAACTCGTTATGCCTAGTAACCGTCTACGTCACAAACTCATCGGCTCGTCACGCTGTAACACGTGATCCAGACAACTCACACCCTCAAAAAATGTGTACTTAAAGCCGGCCGGTTGATTTGTGTGGGCAATAATCAAGGACTTGACAGTCTTTGTTACTAACTGCGGCTGTTTCTTGTGGTTTGACAACCATTGAGACGTCTTTCCATTAACTGAACCCGAGAGAGAGAGAGAGAGAGAGAGAGAGTGTGTGTGTGTGTGTGTGTGTGTGTGCGTGCGTGCGTGCGTGCGTGCTCGTGCATGCCTTTATATATATATATATATATATATATATATATATATATATATAGAGAGAGAGAGAGAGAGAGAGAGAGAGTGTGTGTGTGTGTGTGTGTGTGTGTGTGTGTGTGTGTGTGTGTGTGTGTGTGTGTGTGTGAATGTGAATTAAGATTTTTCCTTTTCCCTCACTCTGTCTCTAACTAACTCTTCTGCTCCCCATGTTCTTCGCAGTCAAAGAGCGTGGAGAACGAAAGCTAAAGTGCTACGTTTTTAGTTTTGATTTTTGTAACTTTTAAAGGTTTAGTATTTCTTAAAATATCATAAAATATTTTTTTCAGAATTTTCTTCTACATAGATTTAGTATTCTGATGAGGACAAATCTGACAAGCTAAATAATTGATATGCAGAACCATTCCTGTCCATCTAATTTTGCCCTGAACACGTAATACCTGGCCGGCTGCATTGTAGCCTCCATTCCTCGCGGTACATCACCGCTTGTGTTTCTCTATGTTCTCTGTCTTCTTCCTCTGCTTATTCTGCATTGGTGGTCTTTTTTTAGCTTTTCTATCTTGCTTTCTGTCTGCTTGTTTGTCTTTCTGTCTTTCTTTCATTGTTATTCCTTGTTATCTGTTAATGTTGTGTGTTACATGTCTGTTTTGCGTTTGGTCGTTGTTTGTTTCTGTTGTTTTTTTTCTCTGTGTTGCTTTCTTTCCTACCTTCGACCTCCTTATGCTTTTTTTGTTCTGTTTGTCCTTCTTTTTTCAGTCTTGTCTTTCTTCCAGCTCTCTCTCTCCTTCTTCCTTTACTCTTTGATATGATGCAAGTATTTATTTGTCTTTTCGTCTTTTTTTTTCTTGTTTCCTGCACACAAACTCTCTCTCTCTCTCTCTCTCTCTCTCTCTCTCTCTCTCTCTCTCTCTCTCTCTCTCTCTCTCTCTCTCTCTCTCTCTCTCATAAACATTTTGTTTGTAATTCTAAGACGATTGTTTCTTCTTCATTCTCTTGTTCCTTTTCTACCTCTCGCTGTCCTTCGTATAGTCCTTTTTTTCTGGCCTATGCTGTCTCCACGTTCTTGCATGGCAATGCTAGGATATGATCCCATTTGCTGCAGCGACAGGGCTCGTGATGAAAGGAAATGTGTACCCCCAGGCTTTTGTATAGACGGCTTGGGAAACGTTGTGAGAGGTTTGGGGACATAAAGGTAGATCTGAATGGCATCTGAAATCAACAACTTTTTTTTCTCCCTCCGTTCCTGGCGCTCAAGTAAAATGAGAGAGAGACAGACAGACAGACAGACAGACAGAGAGGGGACATTGGCATGCACTGCCAGGATCTTGACTATGGTCTGTGTGGTATGAAAGCACCCGTTCTCATCTTGAATTTCGTTACTTCTTCCTTCCTACAAAGCAAATGGTTTATTATTCTCCACCATTGTGATAATCGTGTCTTTGATTCTTTCTCTCATGTTCTTTCTTTCTTTTCTTTCTTTCATGTTTTTCTCTTTCTCTTTTTTTTTCCTTCATTCCATTTTTTTCTTTCTTTCTTTTTCTTCTTCTTTTTCTTTCTTTTTCTTTTTGTCTCTCTTTCTTTCTTTTTGTCACTCTGTCTGTGTTCTTCTACTGCTGGATTATCAGTAAGCTTATCCCTTATGCCCATCTTTTCTTATGTTCTGTCTTTTAATGCTTTTCTTAACTTCAATTCATTTTTCTCTGTTTTAAGATAATTTCACTTCATTCATTTTAGAGTTTCATCCTCTGTCTGTCTGTCTGTCTGTCTGTCTGTCTGTCTCCTCTCTCTCTCTCTCTCAACAAAACACAAAATGCTGCCTCCTCCTTCCCCTCCTTCACTACCACCTTTTCCACCCCTTCCCTATCTTCTCTTCATCGACTATTTCTCATGTGCTACTCTTTATGTTCCACACGTGATGGCCTGATGGGAAGGAAACGTGTACTGTAACACCCCAAAAGTACTTCTGGACCCGCGCCAGAATGACTCCCGGGAGTACTTCTGGGACCGTATCCCTTTGGTCCCAGAAGTACTCCCCTGTTGACAACTTTGCAAATAAGTGTTTGTTTTCTGTAACTGTCTTATGACGCTGATCTCTTTAGACAGGGGAGTACTTCTGGTACCAGTCCCAAACTGACCCCCCTCGGCACCAGAATGACTTCCGGGAGTACGTGTGGGCCCAGCCCAAATGTATTTCCGGCAGTAACTTTGGTGCGGCTCCAGAGACCCCCCCCCCCCCCAACCCCCCCCCCCCCCCCCCCCCCCCTCCTCCCAAAGCTGACACAGTACTTTTGGGCCCAGCCCAGACTTACTCCCGGGAGTAAAACTGGGCCGTTTTTAGCGGACCCAGAGTAGTACTCTCGGGAGCGCTTCTGTAGTAGGTGGGGAATAAGACTTGGTGTCCGAATATCTGTACAAGTGAAAAAAATAACAAAAAACATCGTTCCACGTGAATGACGAATCAATTTCTACCTCTCTTAAACTATGTACACCCAAATTCGGAGTGGACGCTTTCATTCAATGTCAAAAATGAATTGTTCTTATTATTCCTGTTTTAATTTTGTGCATAACCATTGGAGGAGAAGCATGTATTCGATGATGAAATCAAAGCATTTTCATTCACGCGTTCATTCACCCTACAAGATAGGCATTTATTCAGTGACGAAAAAGTTTTTTTTTTTCGTAGCCACTCTTTCGTTACACACACAAACTTTAGAAGTCAAACAAGCATCAAACCCGAAAGGAAACACACTTCCATCCACGCTGTCATTATGTGCATGAACCAAATTCGATGTGTTATCAGGTACACATTTATCTGGCCCCGTAAAAACATCTTCTTCCTCGTTCGCCAGCCCGTTAGATGAGCAGCCCGGTGTTCTCGATGAAGGCTGCCGTCCGTCGCAGTTCCTCCAGGGTGCCGTACAGCTTGGCTTCCACTGCTGTCGGTGTTGGCCAGTACTTTCTCCTGGATGCTGTATACATCGTACATACTTGAAGGATGTGTGTCAGTTGTCATGGTGGTCCCTCATCACAAGGGCGCTCTCCACTCTGTCCACTGCCAAATTTTTGTGTGCATGTGGTGGAGCAGGCGATTGTGTCCAGTCCTCAGGCGGAAGATCTTGACCTGTTCCCGTCGTCCCAGCAAATGGTATGTGTCTTCTGGGTTGTATTTGGGATGCAGGAGGCGCCATTTCATTCCTTGCTGTGCCTTGATGATTGTTATAATTTCATCGTATGACACCAGGTTGTTGGCCTTCTCCTTCTGTGCATCGTCTTTTGCCAGAATGTCCGCTTTTTCGTTGCCTCTGATGCCACAGTGTGCTGGTACCCATGGTACTTTCTCCACTGTGGCAAGGGCTGAAGTGAGATGGTTCTGTTCTTTGCAGCGAGAGTTCTTGAGGGCTTGGAGCACGGAGAGAGAGCGTCAGAGAACACCACCACCTGCGCTGTTGTTCTTGTGGAGCTCTGCGAGACTGTTGTGGCTGCCTTACAGAGGGCTTCTCGCTCAGCTCGGAAGTTGGTGGAGTATTTTCCTGTTGGGATTGCAATTTCTTCATCTCCGTCTTTGTATTGGAGGAAGATTCCAGCTCCACCATCCCTCGTTGCTTCTGTGGCGGAACCATCTGTAAAGACATGGGTCCAGTCTTCCTGGGGGGGGTACTGGTTGCAGATGTACTCCATGGCCAGGGCCTTCATTTGGGAGTCTGACTGTGTTGTTCCTCTCTTCTCCACTCCAGGAATGCCGGTGACGACTGTTGGGAACACCTGCCTCTTCGGAGATGGGTGGATGACATTTGCCGGGATAGGCTTTGCTTCGTGTTCCATCAAGACTGGGGTTTGTCTTTCAAGGCGTCTTGACTGGTGGATGAAGCTGCCTCTTTTCAGCCGGCTCTTGGTGGGTCTGCTCATTCGTTGTTCATTGGATGGCATTCAAGGCGTTTGAATTTTGCTGCCTGGATGAGGATCTTTGTATCCCTTCTGTCCTTCAATGACTGTAGCCCAGTGGTCTCCTCCATCTTCAGGATTGGGGTGGATCTCATGGCGCCAGTTATGACATGCTGAGCTTGGTTCTGTATCCCGTACTCAACTACAGGTCGGACTCTCCCTGTAAAGAGTCTCTTCAGGATACGTTCGTCAGCCCCCCCCCCCCCCCCCCCCCCCCCCCCCACCCCCCGTCCGTCCCCGTTTCCTCATGATCGCCAGTCTCAACTTGGCCCTGCTACAGCATCTGGTGATCTGCTGTTTCCAAGTGAGCCTGCGGTCAAAGGTCACTCCCAGGTAGGTACGTGAGGGTTCCTCTGCAAGCCTTTGTTCAGTGTCAGCTTCGCCTCTTGCTTCTTGCTGGATAGGCTGAAGACTGTGTAGGTTGTATTGCTTGAGTTGACAGAGACAAGCCATCCCTTGGTCCAGTCGCTGATCTGTTGAGCGCAGTCTGGAGGCGTACCTGTGCTGTAGCGGTGTACTCTTCTGAGCAGCAAAGTACCAGGTCATCTGCATAGATCGCTCCTCTGCCCCTCTTTGCAGTTCTCTGACGATGTCATCTATGAAGATGAGGAAGAGCGTTGGCGAAAGGACTCCTCCTTGTGGTACTCCCTGTCTCAGCACCTTCTTCGTGCATTTCTGGCCCTGAATCTTGACTCGGGCTTGGCGGTTGTGTAGGTACTGGCTGATCCAGGTGTACATTCTCCCAGACACACCACATCGCCGTATTTTGAGCCTAAGTCCGTCCTTCCAGACTTTGTCGAACACCTTCTCCATGTAAGTCCAGACAGCAAGTGTCTTCTTCTTTTATTGGAAAGCGTCCTCAATGTTTTGCGTGATAAATGTGATCTGGTCTTCTGTTGATCTGTGTTGGCGGAAGCCTGCCTGTTCAGCGCTTAGCAGCTGATGCTCCTCAAGGTGCCAGACAAGCCTTGTGTTGACAAGTCTCTCCATCAGCTTTCCTAAGCAGCTTGTAGGGCTGATGAGTCTGTAGCTGTCAGCCTTTGACTTGTCCTTTCCCTTTTTGTGAATGGGGATCATGTCTGCTTCCCTCCAACACTATGGTACTGTTCCCGTCTTCCAGCTGGAGTTGAAGATTGTTAGAAGGACTGATTGTTCTTCATCCCAAGATGCAGAATCATTTCATATGTGATTCCGTCTGATCCAGGTGACTTCTTCAGATTGAGGCTCTGCAACGCTTCCTCTAGCTCCTTCTCTATGAAAACTGTGGTCATGACTTCCTCTTGGGGCTCTTCCTCGTTTACCTTGGGCCCTGTGCACTGCAGCTTTATGTTCAGGAGGGACTTCCAGATTGCTGATGTTTTTATAGACGTCTATGAAGTGGTCTGCTACTTTCTTTCCAGAGAGGTAATTTCCATTCTCTTGTATTGTTATAGCGGGTGTGACTTGTTGTTTCATTACAGAGGGTTCTATAGCCAGTTTCCACAGCTTGCTGCCATCCCTGTCGAGATTCAGGCTTTCTGTTTTCTCTTGCCAGCTTTTTTCTTGCAGTTTGTGCGCAGGACAACTTGTATCTGGTAGTTACTTCCTTCAGCGCTATGTTGTTCTCCAGTGATGGCTCGTGAAGTCTTGAACCATCTTGTTTGAGTCCTTCTGCCTGATGTTGATTGGCTTTGTGTATGTATCTGTGAGGGTCTCGAAGAGAGTCCAGTCTGCCTTTCTATAATTCCAGCGGGGAAAACACTTTGCTTGTGGGAGCGTGTAGTTGAGGTTGATAGCGAGTCTGACGGACTTGTGGTCGCTTCTTCCAAGCTGGTTGAGGACTGTTCTTGTGGTCCTGACGAACAGGTCGTTGGTGGCGAACGTTAGATCTGGTGTTGATGTTGTCATCCAGCGTCTAGAGTAGAAGGTAGGTTTATCATCTTCTTGGTTGATGGGATACAGATGTGAGTCAATCTCCCAATCCTCAGATTCTTCGCCCTCTCTTGTCCGTCTCCTCATAGCCCTATCTCTCTGAGCGACTGTTAAAACCTCCCACCACCACTCAGTTGTTGTCTGGGATGTTCATGTATATGAGGGAAAGATCACGATCTTGAGGGCAATAGACATCGTAGAACCTGATGTTGTGTTCCTTAAGGACTATATCAACCCCTTGGATCTCTGCCTGTTGATTGGTTTTGATCTTGAAATCTTGTGCGGCGATGGAATTCTGCACCAAGACAAGCACCTCTCCTTTGTTTCTTTCCTCACGGTCCAACCTGATGGTCTCGTAACCCCTCACTTGAAAGCGATGGTTTCCGGTGAAATGTGTCTCTTGGACACATGCGATGTCAATGTTTTCTTGATGCATCCTTTCTGCCAAGCCAAGTTTCTTCTTATGTACCTCTTCTGCTGCTTATTGTGAAAATGTTCATTTATTTGCGCTGAAGAAGTTTTTACGAGTGAACATGCGAACACCTAACGATTTAATTCATATGACGAAGTAAACAGATATCCGATATGTTTGAATTCTGCTACTACGTGTATACGCTATTGATTAAAAGTAACACAAATGGAAATCTCAAGGTTGCCAAGGAAAACATATAATATGTGATATGATGCGAGAGGAAGAGTAAAATGGGTTTCAATGTGAAGGTTAAATCATATGAACTTGGTTTTGGTTTCGGGTGGTTACAGGGTGTCGGAGATACAAAATAATGAATTCATTCGGATATTTCGGAATAGACTGATCGATTGCAGATGGCAAGAATGGCCATGTCATATTCAAGAATGCAACCGTTTTACTTTTTACAGACAGTTCAGAAGCATGCATTGCGTTCCATCATATCTATCGATTAAAATGAACAGTCATTTAAGGTATATTATGACAAAGTTCAAATAAGGTATTTCTGATCTTTTAGTTCATTATTATCATTACAGGAAACATAGTAAATGTGATCTTCTCTGTCCGCTGTGTAAAAGTGCCGAAGAAAATGAGGTTCACTTTGTCTTCGGTTGTCCTACTTTGAATGATCTGATGAGTCAATTAATTGATCAGAAATATTCTAAGCATCGTTCCTTAGTTCGACTTTCATTACTCATGGTATCCCCAAACGAAACCCACCATAAAACGTTTTACTGTTTTCTTGCAGACGGCATTTAGGATTAGAAGTATAGTTTGCAGTTAAGAATTTATTGTTGTGGACTGTTTGATGTTTAGTTAGTCGATAACCTGTTTCACTTTGATGGATATTTGATTGGTCTGTCCTGTTTCTTTTTCGAAAAGATTTGTTCACATTATCCCCTTCATCGTGGGCTAGGACCTATATGAAAAAAAAACATCCGTGACCGTATCTGTATCTCTCTGTCTGTCTGTCTGTCTGCCTGCCCCCCCCCCCCCCCCTCTCTCTCTCTCTCTCTCCTCTCTCCCTCTCTCTCTCTCTCTCTCTCTCTCTCTCTCTCTCGCTTTTGCTTCTGGGACTTTACGTTTCCTTGAACATATAAATGTGCAGCTGATGCATATTCTCCTTGATTTTGCCGCTGCTGTAGTTTTTATTGTGGTATTGATGTTGTTGTCGTTGTGGTCGTGGTCATCGTTGTTGTTGTTTGTTTGTTGTTACTGTTGTTGTAGGTGAAAGATACAGTTAGTTTCATTCTTGTGAATGCTTACATGCATTTTTTTTTTTTTTCTTTTTTCTTTTCTTTTTCCCCCCCCCCCCCCCCCCCCCCCCCCCGTTCTTTGAGCTTCCTATGTGTGCAGATGCTGTCCTTTTTGACAAGTGTGACTTTTCTTTTTTTTCCTGGTTTGCCCTTTTGTTGTCTCAAGGACTGTGAATAGAATCAGCAGCACTGAACGGAGCCTGATTTTCAGTAACAGGATGGAAAGGAGCAGAGGGCGGGGAAAGGGGGAAGAATCTGAGGGATGGGGTGATATTTTAGGTTAGCAAACATCCACCAGACAGACCCCCAACAGTGCTGTTACCGGGGGCTACTGGCCAGGAGATGGTGACATTTTCTCTGAACCCGTCTGCGCCTTCACACAGAGGACCATCCTGCATAAGCCGGCACTTCACTGGCAGTCTGAAACCCTGGCCAGAGGTCCTCGAAGGGCTAACTCCATTTATTTCGCCTGGATTTGTTTCTTTTCCAGTAAAGCTTGGCGTTCTTTCAGGGTTGAGGGTGAAAGAGGGTAGGGAAGGAGGGGAGGGGTTCGAAAGGGGGAGAGGGGTGTCTTGAAGGGTGAGCTACATTTGTCACAATGTGGATTTCTGTTGTTTGCATTTTTTTATGTTAAATTTTTCCTTGGGTTAAGGTAAGGGAGTGCGGCGATTTTGTTTTTGGCTACTTCTAAGACCGCGCTTGTGTGTGTGCGTGCGCGCGGGCGCGTGTGTGTGTGTGTGTGTATGTGTGTGTGTGTGTGTGTGGAGCACATTAATAACGAATAAATCGCATTTGAAGTACACAGAAGCACAGACTGCAGGTAAATAGAGGATGAAGGAGGAGAGGGGGGAAAGAAAGGAGAGACATTAGACCCACAGTGTCCCAGTTTCTCAGCGTCCTGCGCTGTTATGGATAGATAGAGGACAAAGAAAGTGTGATGTCAACCACGTCTGGGCTGCTTGTTACGCAGAAAAAAAACATGTTTTACCAGCCACTGTGGCAAAGCGGTTACCGTCGCAGACTCCCAGCTGGGAGGACTTAGGTTTGATTCCCATGTGGGATTTTTCTGCCCCAACCAGCTCCTACCCAGAGTTGTTTGCTCAGATTTCCTGACCAACACAGTCAGGTTTCTACATATTGTGTTCGAAGCAAGGGAATGGAAAGAAGGTAGCAGTCATGTGCACAAACATCACAGCCATAGAAAACCAATTGTACACTTCTCTTACTTGCCGTATTTTTCTGCAGAGTTTGAACAGCGAGGAAAAAAATGTTTAAAGACCGGTAGAAAACATTATCAGTTCTTCTGAATGATCATAAAGAACTATTAAGTTGGCCATAGCACTGTAGAGATCTTAAAGCCAGAAGGAGCCACCGAAAAGAACGGGGTGTTTAAGCATATGGACTGGCGAGAGTTTTCTCTTCAGTGGCTCAAGGCTGTGGACATTGGTCGGAATCATTTCATGCTTCCTTGTGAGTTTGGTTTCAGTGAGATCATTGTTCCAGTTGGAGTTTTTCACCCACCCTCCTCACCTCACACCAGCCCCTTCTGTCAGCCCAGATACCATCTCTCCTCTTCTTCAACCCGCATTCGTAACGTTCCCCTGTTACAAATGTACTGTGGTCAGATCTTGGGCAGTGGTCATATGAATTGTTAAACCAACACGGTGAAAAAGATTAATGGTTAAACACTTCAAGATATTCCGCCCAAGCCGTAAGACCTAAATATGTTTAGACAAAGGGAAGAATGCTCACTAAAGCGATTAAGATTAAGCTTTGTTGTTGTTCAAAGAAGCTAGAGGATAGGCTATATCTTAATTATTCGATTTGCCGGGAGAAAAAAAGCAGCACATGAAGATTTGATGATATTCAGGTGAGAAGAGAAATCGACAGTACTGTGGCCATGTAATAATACTGAGTGGCCTTGCTGAAACAGTTCTTCGGGAATTGTTGGGGAAGGAGACAGAGGGGAAGAGACAAAATGAAGAAAGAGAAACATGAAAAAAACAACCCGAAGGACTGGCAATGTTACAAGATGGGCAGAGAAAACATCTGCAGAACGGGGGAAACGTGGGTGAACTGTTCTTCAGCGCGCGTCTCCAATGAACCCCACAGAGTCAACAGAGTA